>CM038228.1:39044681-39644681 GCA_021442155.1 Cymbidium sinense
ATCAAAATATTTTAAAGTTAACTCCCACTCTTGCTCAAGAATCACAACAACCTCAAATTGAAGTGCACTAAGAAAATCCATTAGTGAGAGGAGTAATTTCAGATGATTATGATGTGTATCTCCAAGAACATGAGTTTGACATTGGATTGGAAAGTGATTCGATCTCTTTTAGTCAAGTCAAACAAAGTGTCAACTCCCATGAATGGATAAAATCTATTGAGGATGAGATAAAATCAATGAAAGACAATAATATTTGGGATCTTGTCGAATTGCCTAAATCTGTAAAACTCATTGGTTATAAATGGATTTTTAAAACTAAACAGGATTCAAAAGGTAATGTCGAAAGATATAAAGTACGTCTAGTCACTAAAGGTTTCACTCAAAAAGGAGAATATTGATTACAAAAAGAATTTCTCTCCAGTTTCTTCAAAAGACTCTTTTAGAGTCATTATGACACTAGTAGTTCATTATTATTTAGAGTTACATCAGATGGATGTAAAGACTATAATTCTCAATGGTGACATTGAAGAAACTATATATATGGTACAATCATAAAATTTTCAATCTTCTGATTCAAAACACCTCGTATGCAAATTAAAGAAATCCATCTATAGTTTAAAGCAAGCTTCCCGTCAATGGTATAAGAAATTTGATCAAGTGATTACTTCTTTTGGTTTTAAAGAAAACACTATTGATCAATACATTTATCACAACAGTGAGAGTAAATTCATCATCCTAGTTTTATATGTTGATGCCATAAATTTGAAATGAAAGATCTTAGGATTGCATCTTTTGTGTTGGGTATATAAATTCATCGAGATCATTCTCGTATACTTGGTTTATTATAAATGGAATATATCAAAAAATGCTTTGTAGATTTGGCATGAAAGGTTGTGCACCAAGAGATACACCCATTGCTAAAGGTGATAAATTTAGTTTGCTTCAATGTCCAAGAAAAGAACTTGAAAAGAAAGAGATGGAAAAGATTTTTTATGCATTTACAGTAGGGAGTCTTATGTATGCTCAAGTTTGTACACGTCTTGATATTGTGTATATTGTTGGAATGCTTCGTAGATATTTAAGTAACCTAGGAATTGATCATTGGAAAGCAGTCAAACGGGTTATGTGGTATCAGAAGAGAACAAAATACTTTATGCTCATATATAGGATATTAGTTCATTTGGAGATTGTGAGGTACTTCGATTATGATTTTGTTGGTTTCCTCGATAGTAGAAGATCCACTTCAGGTTATATTTTCTTATTAGCCATGATGAGCTATATCTTGGAAAAGTGTTAAATAATCACTTATAGCTTCTTCCACTA
Organism: Cymbidium sinense; assembly: GCA_021442155.1. Taxonomy (NCBI): domain Eukaryota; kingdom Viridiplantae; phylum Streptophyta; class Magnoliopsida; order Asparagales; family Orchidaceae; genus Cymbidium; species Cymbidium sinense. Next base: position 39,046,005 of record CM038228.1, read on the forward strand.
TGGAAGTAGAATTTATAGCTTGTTTTCAAATCAAGGAATATAGTTATGAAATTTTATCACTGGCTAAATATTTTTGATGGAATAGAGAGACCATTAAAAATAAATTATGATAATAGAGTCGTTGAATTGTATTCAAAGAATAATAGGAGTTCATCAAAATCAAAGCATATTAACATAAAATTTCTTATTGTAAAAGAAAGAGTTCAGAGTTCTCAAGTATATATTGAACATATTAATACAAACTTTATGATTACGGATCCACTTACAAAAGGTTTACCACCTAAAGTATTTCATGAACATGTGACTCGTATGGGAGTGGTTTACTTTGATGATATGCTAGCATAGTGGAAGTTTGCTTATAATTTTCAATGATTGTAAATATATTTTTTTTTTATTAGAATAAAGTATTATTATTATCTTATAGTTGAAAACTCTGAAATAAAATTATGTAGTTTCAATTGTAATTTAGCATAAATAAATGAAATTATATGATATATGATCACATTAGTTGGAAATAGGACCAGTTGGAAATAGGCATGATATATGATCACATTATATGAAATTTATGCTATAACATAGGACCAGTAGGAAATAGGCATGATATATGATCACATTATATGAAATTTCCATATTACACATTCATACTTGATTTATATTATTAATCATATTAATTTAGTGATCACTGATGAGTTTTGTTATAAAAAAAATTATAATAAATATTACTTTGATTTTATGTCAATATTATTAATGGATCAGATTATCTAAATATATTTCTCTTTGAAGATAGCAAATATTGAGCTCTTAAAATATTTAATAATGTATAATTTTCAAGCAATATATATGGCCTAAGTGGAGATTATTGAAAATTTTGAATGTGGATTCACATATAAATTTAATTATACATTAAAGGCTATCTTATTTTTAAGCCTATTAATTTTGATCAAATAAAGATTAATTAATTTTAGAATTTTGAGGCATCTTATTAATTTTGTGTAGAATTATCATTTGTAGAGACCGGATATTTTTTATTTTATTTTAATGATGGGCTGAAATAAAATGAAATATACTCAAGTATAAATAGGGTCATGGTCCCCATTCTAAGGGGTTGGTTCTCATTTTTCCTCACATCACATCTTGAGTGAAAAGAATGATCTCTCTCTCTCTCTCTCTCAAGAACACCCCTTTAGAAGTGGAAGGCCAAAATCCCGCATAAGCTCTTCCATGGATTCAGGAATGCTTCTGACAAATCTTCTTGATGATTTGGCATAAGATCCGAAGAAGATAAATTTATTTTATCTTCATATGTTTTCCAACATTGAGTCGATAGTACAACATTGAATGATTGACATAATCAAGCTCCAAAAAAATAACACTCTAGAGCTCATTCGATTGCTTATGGTTAAAATATGGCGTTAAAGATAACTATACGTGGTATTAAAATAGCTACATTTTTCCAATATGTTTAAAACTAGAACTTAAAAACAACTAAATGAACACTTTGTTGAGATTCACTATATATGATGGAACATGTCTATCATCTAGTTTCTTAAACCCTTCAGTTGCTTACCCAACTAAAATTACCCGGTGCGCAGAAAGAGGCTGCCAAACAGGAGCTAACCGCATTGAAGACTATCATTAGATGCATGGAAGACTACAAGCTTCAAGACGAATACCCTCCCGTTGATCTTCGAGAGCGCATCGAACACATCAAAAAAATTAAGATCAGCATGAAGTGAACCCGAGATGCGGCCAAGTTTTCGAAGAGGTATCGAGCCAATGATCAATATGCCTTCTGCAACACTCCATTTGTAGTTAACAATAGGTCGACGCCTCTTTACACAGGTGAGAAGCCTTTCTCTGTACATCTCTTCATCAAAATATGGAAATTACATGAGCTCTAGGATTCAATCTGTTCTAGCTATGAAAGGTATATGAGCAGTATTGCGTGCTAGAAAATCAGTTGTGGTAGAGTGAAAGTTTACGCCTTAGCCTTGTTGTGAAATCCAGCACACACACACATATTTAAAGAGTGAACAAGAAAACTCCATAATTTTTACGTGGAAAATCTCGAAAGAGGGAAAAAAAATCACGGGACCTAGCCCAGTAAAAAGCTTCCACTATATATTTATTTTGGAGTACAAGTTTTCCCGATAACGGGATTACATAATTGTATATGAGAAGAGCTGACAATGGGAATCCCAAAATCAGACAACAACATATAGTATTCGAGTTGTAACGATTGCTAGTGGTAGCGAATGATGGTGAAAAGAAACGATGATGAAGGTCTTCATGATGGAGACCGATGAAGATTGACGACGGTGAGGATCAATGGTGGCGACTGACGGCGGCGGCCGGTGGCATTGGTTGGTAACCAATGGGGGTGGTCGGCGACCGTCGAGTGGTGGCACGATTATTCCTGGAGGATTTTCAAGCTTTAGAGCTCTCTCCTCTCTCTTGCTTGGCCCTCTAGGAATGAGGGTATTTATAGATTGGAGGAGTGGTGTTTCTATTACAAAACTACCACTCCACTCCATCGGACAGCTCAAAATGATTTATTTGATCATTTGATGTATTTTAAGTATTTGAATGCTTAAATGAAGTCAAAATTATGAGATCTTGGGCTTGTTAGATCCAACTCGTCGAGACACTCAATTTGATTATAAATACTCCATATTTGAGAGCTATTTAGGGATTTAACTGATATCCCAAAGTTTTTAATGATATTTTAAGTGCTTGATCTCGACTAGTCTTGACTCAGAATCAGATTGCTTTTGACATCAAGATTCGTGCTTCAACTAGTGAAATTTTCAATATCATATCAGTTGTCCCCCTATTTTTGGATGACATTATCTCAATCATCCAAAAATATATATGTCAAATACTTGAAAATAACAAGTTCATTGATGAAATTTGTGGGTCCATTAACCATACATTTTGAGAAAATAAATCTTCATAGGGGCAAAAGATTATGATCACGGAAGCGGGTGTAGGACGTGTGTGGACGTAAGATTTTGAGTTATGGACCACTCAGCGATTCTGGCATTCTTTGGGCCTCTGTAGTATGAGCGGCGTGGCTCATGAACCACCTCACTTGTCGGCGTGGGCGGGTTCGTCGCATGGAGACGGGCTAAATGGGGTTTGAAGTCGGTGGCACGGTCTCTGTCGCGTGGTTAATCATGGGCCAGCTTGTTCTTGTTCGTGGGCGAGTTGAGCGTGGGAGCGTCATGGTGACATGGCGAGTCTGGCGAGCCACACTCGTCGGGAGCCCAGACCGGTCCATGCGGTGGCAAAATGTCCATTTTGCTCGTTTTGGCCCGTTTCTGCCCATTTTGAGCCGATTTTGAACAATTTTGAGCAGTTTTTAGCAATTTTTGACCTTTTTGCCCCTATAAGGGGTCTATAAAAACCATCCTAGGGCCAAGAGAGAAGGCACACTCCTATCTTTGGATTGTCCCTCTTTTCTTAAGAGAGGTCGTTGGGCGGTCGAGGCCCACGCACATGGTCGTGTCTAATTTTCCCTCGAAAGAGGCGTCATTGTACTCGTCGGAAGGTTTAGAGGAGATCAAGGCTCGTATACGTCGTGTCTATTTTCCCTCAAAGAGGCATCATACTCGTCGACGTCGGTCGGGCGATCAAGGCCCGATACATCGTCGTGTCTGATTTCCCTCGAAAGAGGCATCAAGCATCGTTAGACCGTCAGTTGAGGTGATCAAGGCGTGGTACATCGTCGTGTCTGATTTCCCTCGAAGAGGCATCGTACTCGTGACGATCAGTTTGAGCGATCGGTCGGCGATAGAGACGAGGTTGATGGCGATGCCCGATGGTGGTGACCAGTGGAAATTGCAGCGATGGTCGCGATGATAGTCGATAGCGGTGGCCGCGGCGGTGGTTAGCGGCCGACGGTCGGCGGCAACGGCGTCATAATTAACATGCGTGGCGTCGGTGGTGCGGGGTGACCGTGATGATGGTGGTGACCAACGAGATTACCGGCGATAGTGTGGCCGGTGGCCGGCGGCAGTGGTTGTGGCCAAAGGGGTGGTCGGCGGCGCAAGAAGTGACATAGTCAGCGTGGCGATAAGCGTCGGTAGTCGTGGGGATAATGGCGGCGATGGTGGTGACCAGCAGTGCTAATGATGGTCGAGCAGCAGCTAGCGATAGTAGTCACGGTATGGCGGCGTGTAGTCAGCGAGATGACTGCGATAAAGTTTTACGATGAGGATTTTGACATATCCGAGGTTGTTTGTCGAGTGTTCGATAGCGTTAACGTATGGAAAAAATTGAATCCGGAGATTTTGACCTATCCGAGGTTGTTTGTCAGAGTGTTTGCTCGATGACGTTAACCTGTATGGAAGAGGTTGAATTGAATCCGCTGAGGATTTTTGACCTATCCGAGGTTGTTTGTCAGAGTGTTTGCTCGATGACGTTAACCTGTGTGGAGTAGGTACAAAGTTTTGACCTATCCGAGGTTGTTTGTCATAGTGTTTGCTCGATGACGTTAACCTGTATGGAAGAGGTTGAATTGAATCCGCTGAGGATTTTTGACCCATCTGAGGTTGTTTGCAGAGTGTTACCCGATGACGTTAACCTGTATGGAAGAGGTCGAATTGAATGGATTTTGACCCATCCAGGTTGTTTGTCGAGTGTTTGCTCGATGGCGTTAACTATATGGAAGAGGTTAAATTGAATCGGGAGGTTTTAACCTATCGAGGTTGTTTGTCGATTATTGCAGATGATATTAACCTGTGGAAGAGTGAGAAGTCCTAAGGACCTTTTGACCTATCCTAGGTTATTTGTCAGAGTTTTCGCTCGATGACGTTAACCTGTATGGAAGAGGTCAAATCAAAACATCCATTTGTGGTTATAGCCAAAGTTACTCCTTAACCTTAGTCATGTTTTTCCATTAGTATGATTGGAAAATCATAATTTACAAAGTTATATCTCTTCTCAATGTTGAAATATCCTCCAACTTTGACTTCTTGGGATGGTGTAATGATTAGATGCTTACCATATTAATATGATCTTACGAGATTAAGAGTCCCCCCCCCATTTTTTGATAGAATTTGAAAGATCAAAGGTTGATGAATCTTCATTCTTCGCTTGCACTCAATAAAAGCTTGAAATGCTCCACCTTGATGGTAGTTTTGATCTTGTTGGGAAACTTGGTCGCTATACAAGATTAAATAATGGGAATCAACTTCCACAGACGGCGCCAAACTATTGCATGCAAGAAAACCAGTTGCGGTAGAGTAAAAGTTTTCGCCTTAGCTTCGTTGTGGAGTCCAGCACACACACAGATATTTGAAGAATTAATAAGAGAACTCCAAATTTTACGTGGAAAACCTCAAAAAGAGAGAAAAAATCACGGGGCCTGGCACAGTAAAAATCTTCCACTATGTATCTATTTTTTAGAGTACAAAATACTCCCGATAGGGATTACAGAGTTATATAAGAGAAGGGCTGACAATGGGAATCCCAAAATCAGGCAACAACAGCCATATAGTCATGTTCAGGTTGTAACAGTTGCTAGTGATAGCAAGTGATGGTGAGCAGGGGAACGATGGAGGTGAAGGTCATGATGGGACAAAGATTGACGGCACGAGATCGTGGCGGGCGGGCGGCACGGCGGCGGTGGTTGACGGCCGTCAGTGGTGGCGATTGTGCTTGGAGGATTTTCAAGCTTTAGAGCTCTCTCATCTCTCTTGCCTCTCTCATGAAGAATGAGGGGCTATTTATAGATTGGAGGAGTGATGTCTCTGTAAATACATGCAAAATCCGAACCACTCCTCCCCATCGGACAGCTCAAAATGATTCCTTCAATCATTTGATGTATTTTAAGTATTTGAATGCTCAAATAAAGTCAGAATTATGATATCTTGGGCTTGTTAGATCCGCTCGACGCCGATTTGACTATAAACACTCCATATTTGAGCTATTTAGAATTTAAGGATATATTTTCGATATTTTAAGTGCTTGATCTCGGTTAGTTTGACTCAGAATCAGAATGCTTTCGACATCAAGATTCGTGCTTCAACTAATGGAATTTTCAATGCCATATCAAATAATATAACCTGATCTCTGCAATCTTATATGTGAAGAGTTGGATGAAGCTTTCAAGTTCAAGATGAAGTGAACTAAACTAATCCTTCAGTTTTTTTTTTTTTTTCCAAATGATTATAAATTATGGAGATTCTTTTAACTGTATATGAAGGAAGCTAGTTATTTATTGATCACTTAGTTTCTCTTATTTTTAGAGAGGAGTAATATGTGTGATATATCTCTTTAAAATTTATAAATCAAGCACAAATCTCAAGTTAAAGCATGTATCCAATAAAATTAATTGACTCAGTATTAAATGAGCTCAAATCAAGCTCAAAAATAACATATGAAACTTGAAAACACTTACTGGATAATCAAATGACTTTCAAATTTTATGTGCTTATAGTCAAATCGAGCAGCTTGACGAGACGAATCCAACGAGCCTAAGATCACTCAAATCGAAGATCGTTTAAATGGTCAAATTACCAAAAAAACAATATATGATCAAATCAATCGATATAAACCGTCTGATGGAATGTTTTGGGATTTTGGCTATAATGACAAAAATACTCCTCTCATAATCCTATAAATAAGACCCCATTTTTATCATGAGGGGATATGAGGAGCTAGAAGTGAACTTGGGAGAAAGCATATAGAGAGCTAAAAGTTCAAAGTTCGTAATCACCGCCGTTGCTATCGATCACCGCATATTATTGTCGTCGGTTGTTGCAGCTGCTGTCGATCACTATATTATCGTCGTCGATTGCCACTAACAACCGTTACAGCCCAACTACAGTCGTATAGATGTTGTAACATGATTCTGGAATTTTTATTGTTATGATTTCTCACATACAATCTTGTAATCTCATTATCGAAAAGATTTAAACTTTGTACTTCAAAGTTGATATATAGTGAAGTATTTTTACTAAGCTTAGCCCTATATTTTTTCCCCTATTTTTGGGATTTTTTCAGATAAAAGTTCTGGAGTTTATTACTCTCTTTTCAACTATCTATGTGTGTACTAGATTTTCATATAAGCTAAGATATGGAATTTTATTTTATCGCAATTAATTTTCTGGCAACAATAATGTGAAATTTCTAAATAAGATTGTGTATTTCTGATGAAATTTTGATGGTTTTTATGCCAATATTAATATGGTTTATCCAAAGGCAATTTGGTGAAGCTCTTGAGATCACTTTTATTTTTTATTTTTATTTATTTTATTTTATTTTATTTATATTTTATTTTGAAATAATATATACTTGATAGTGATTGTTGTTTTTTTAAAAAAACACTTAAAATAATTAAATATTATTTTTGAAGTATTTTTAAAATAATGTGATTTATTTTTAAAAAAAAATAAAAAAATACTTTTAAAACATATTAAACTCAAACAAGCCTTTAATATTTAAAAATATTTTAAGGGTCCATATGAGGGCAGTTATAGTTTTTTGAAAAATCGATTATAAAGTTATCATGAAGAAAATAACTTTTAAAAAATTGTTGTACATTATAAATATTTTTCATTTTGAAAAGTTGAAACTGTAATTTTTTGACAATCATCATATTTTAATAGTTATGATCTCAAAATCAACTTTTCATCACAAATTTTATAAAAAATAGTCAAAAAATTTTGATAGCTAAATATATTTGTGATTACTTTCTCACTATTTTTGAAAAATAAAGCAAAAAATATCATGATCTAAATTCATCTTCATATCGTGGAAAATTTGTGCCTTAATGATTTTTAAATTGTTGGATTTATTTTGATTTATAACAAAATCAATTTTATTTTTATATTTATTACAAAATAAATTTAATAATCTTAAAATTCCTCTTGAATAAATTTTAGCCAAGATTCACAAATTTTTTTAAATTTTCATCTTCCTCTGCAATTTACAGTAAAATCTTATCACCAGCGTTAGCCTAAGCCGAAGCTATCACAGGTGAATCCCTTCGAGTACTTATTATTCATTACATATCATTTTATTTTCATTTCCTTTCTTTTAACTTCTTCAAGCATCAGATGCTATGTATTTATTTAAATATTTATTATTTTTAAGTAATTATAATAATGAAGATACTAATCTGTTTTAAATTAAGGAGTGGTGACTTCGTGAGTTACTTTATTCAAAATTATTAATATAAAATATATTTAGAATAAATTAGAATTTAAAGATTTAATTATGTATGTTCTAACAATATTTAAAAATTATATTTCTTATATATTGATATGGCACTTAAAATACTAGTCTAAGCACGAATTTTGATGTCAAAACTGATCGAGATCAAGTACTTAAAATATCATTGGAAACTTTGGGATATCAATTAAATCTCTAAATAGCTCTTAAACATGGAGTATTTATACAAAACGCCTCGACGGTATGGATCTAAGCAAGATCTCATAATTCGACTTCATTTGAGCATTCAAATACTTAAAATACATCAAATGGTCAAAGGAATCATTTTGAGCGTCCGATGGAGAGGAGTGGTTCGATTTTGTAAAAAACGCCACTCGAGATCTATAAATAGCCCCTCATCTTCATATGAGGGGAGGAAAAAGCTAAAGAGAAGAGAGCTCTAAAGCTTGAAAATCCTCCAAGCATAATCGTGCCACCACTGACGGCCGAAACCACCTCCTTAGCCAACCATCAATATTACCGCCGCCGACCGCCAACCATCGCCGCCGCCGAGCCTACCACTGCCGGTCCACTGCCAACCACCGTCTCCGGTCACCACCGTCATGCCAACCATCGCGGTATCTCGTCGACTACCGACGCTGGCCGCTAATTATTGACCATCGCCGCTGCTAACCACCGCCAGCCGTCCAACCATCAATCATCATTAATCAACATCGCCGGTCATCATCCACCGCCGCGGCCATCGCCGCCATTATCGCATTATCTCCGCCGTCATCATCGCCATCGTCAACCGTTGTTCACCATCATCTACTACTACTAATCATATATTTGTTATATACGTATCTAACTGTTGTCAAGCTTTCTCATATACAATTTTGTAATCCCATATTGGAAAAATTTGTACTCCGAAACAGATACATAGTGAAAAATTTTTATTGGGCTAGGCCCCATGGTTTTCTCCCTCTTTTCGAGGTTTTTCCATGTAAAATATTATGGAGTTTTCTTATTAATTCTTCAAACATCTGTGTGTGTGCTAGATTCCACAACAAAGCTAAGGCGTAAACTTTTATTCTACCGACTAGTTTTTCTAACACGCTTAGCTTTGGCGCCTATGGAACATTCCCTTTACATTTTCACAATGGTTGACAATGACTTTATGTTGAATAACACCATCTATATAGTGAAAAAATCTTACTCGAGGAACACATAAGAAGAATGAAGATTCATCAAACTTCAATCCTTCAGCTTTTGTTGGAGACTCGGGGGGGCAACTCTTAATCTCAAAAGATTATCCAAATCAATATCCTGGATATCTAATTGATTATCAGTTCAAGAAGCAAGTTAGTGATAGTAATGAGAAAGGCAAAGGTCAAGGAGCACCTTGGCTACCAACTCAAACAAATATTTTGATTTGACCCATTCTACACAGGTTAACATCATCGATTAACACTCTGACAAACAACCTCGGATGGATCAAAAATCCTTAGTGGATTCAATTCAACCTCTTCCATACAGGTTAACGTCATCGGGTAATACTCTGACAAACAACCTCGGACAGGTCAAAAATTCTCAGTGGATTCACTTCGACTTCTTCCATACAAGTTAACGTCATCGGGTAACACTCTGATAATCAACCTCGGATAGGTTAAAAATCCTCAGCGGATTCGACTCGACCTCTTCCATTCAGGTTAACGTAATTAAGTAACACTTTGACAAACAACCTCGGATGGGTCAAAAATCCATGGAGGATTCAATCCAACCTCTTTCATACATGTTAACGTCATCAAGTAATATTTTGACAAATAACCTCGAATAGGTCAAAACTCCTCACCTACTCCACACAGGTAAGAAGTCAAATAACACTTTGGATAATACCTAGGATAGGTCAAAAGGACTTCAGTAGACTTCCCACAACCTCTTTCATATAGGTTAATGTCATTAAGTAACACTTTGACAAACAACCTCGGATAGGTCAAAAATCCTCAACGGATTCAATTCAACATCTTCCATACATGTTAACGTCATCGAGTCACACTCGACAAACAACCTCGGATAGATCAAAAATCCTCAACGGATTCAATTCGACCTCTTCCATACAGGTTAACGTCACTCTGACAAATAATCTCGATAGTCAAAATCCTCGGATTCAATTCAACCTCTTCCATAGGTTAACATCATCGAGTCACACTCGACAAATAACCTCGATAGATCAAAATCTCGGATCCAATTCGACCTCTTCTATACAAGTTAACATTATCGAGTCACACTCTGACAAACAACCTCGGATAGGTCAAAAATCCTCAGCGGATTCAATTTAACAACTTTCATACAGGTTAACGTCATCGAGTCACACTCTGACAAACAACCTCGGATAGGTCAAAAATCCTCAGCGGATTCAATTCAACATCTTCCATAGTTAACGCCAACGAAGTCACACTCGACAACCCTCGGATAGGTCAAAATCCTCAACGGATTCAATTCGACCTCTTCCATACAGGTTAACGTCATCGAGTCACACTCTGACAAACAACCTCAGATAGGTCAAAAATCCTCAACGGATTCAATTCGACCTCTTCCATATAACGTCATCGAGTCACACTTTGACAAACAACCTCAGATAGGTCAAAAATCCTCAGCGGATTCAATTCAACCTCTTCCATACGTTAACGAATTGGGTAACACTCGACAAACAATCGATAGGTTAAAATCCGGATTCAATGACCTCTTTCATACGTTGCCATCGAAGTCACACTTAAATAAACAATCTGAGGTCAAAGATCCTCGTATTTCCAACCACTGCACGGTCACCGCCAACTACTATCAGGTCACCATCGCCACCGGCTACCGCCATCGACCACGTGCCGGTTACGCCACAATTATCGCCGAATCGCATCAATCTTCGTCCGGTATCTCGCCACTACCGACGTGCCGCTAATTGCCGTTGCCTACACCACTTAACCAACCACTTGTACCGCTGCCGTTGATCACCGCCGCAATTATCGCCGGCAATCTCCGTTGGTCACCACTTATCGCCGGTCATCTCGCTGACGACTGACGCCGCCATCACCGTTATCACTCGCTGACATCGCCGTTATCATCCTAAACTCGGTCTTGAGGGTTGACGCTCTCTTCGAGGAAAAAATCAAACCACGGCGATACCACGGGCCTTGATCGCCCAACTCGGCCCGACAAGGGCAGTTGATGCCTCTTTTAAGGAAAAACAGGAACCACGACGTATGCACCACGGGTCTTGATCGCCTCCAAACCCGGTTGGTCCAACAATGGCAGTTGACGCCTCTTTCGAGAGAAAATAGGAGACTCGTCGTATGAACTAGGGCCTTGATCGCCTCTAAACTTGGTCGGTCCGACGAGGCCAGTTGATGCCTCTTTCGAGGAAAATCGGAACAACGACGTATGTACCGCGGCCCTTGATCGCCTCCGAACCCGGTCGGTCCGACGAGTATAGTTGATGCCTCTTTTGAGGGAAAATTGTAGACACGTTGTATGTACCACCGGCCTTGATCACCTCCAAACCCGATCGGTCGACAGCTGACCTCTTCGAGGGAAATCAAGACACGACGTTGTACGGGCTTGATCGCCTCAAAACAGGTCGGTCCGACGAGTACGACGCCTCTTCGAGGGAAAATTGAATAACGACGATGTATGCATTGACATTGAACGACTCCTCTAAGAAGAAGAGGGACACAATATGAGGAGTGTACCTTCTCCCTAGCTTAAAGGGTTTTATAGACCCTTATAGGGACAAAACGTAAAAATCAAAGAAAAACGTAAAACCCACCCAAAGCAAAATGGAAATGGGCAAAATGAACAAAATCTCTCATGGGCTTACCATACAGCCTTTCTACGCCTTTCTCACGACTATTCTCTGTTATTCGCGACCAACTCCCGACCCGCAACCAGAATCAAGGACCGCCGGCCATGATCAGAATCAGCGTCTGCTAGCCGCTCACAAGACTATTTCAGGACCAACTCCACCTGACTACAAAACTCGGCCCGCACCTGAGCCCATCCCCATTCGAGCCCACGAGACCCAAACCCCAGCCGATTAAGGCGCCATCCACAAGATATCCATACATCCGCACCGCTCCCGCTTCTATAATCATAATCTTGTGCTCCCATGAAGATCTGTTCTCTTAAAATGTGTGGTTGATGGATCCGCAAATTTAATTGAAGAATTTGTTCTATTTAAGTATTTGACATATATATATTTGGATGATTGAGATAATGTCATCCAAAAATAAGGGGCAACTGATATGGCATTTAAAATACTACTAGTCGAAGCACAAATATTGATGTCAAAAGCAGGTTCATCCTCAATTGAAACTAGTCGAGATCAAGCACTTAAAATATCATTAGAAACTTTGGGATATCAATTAAATCCCTAAATAGCTCTTAAACATGAAGTACTTATAGTCAAATCGAGCATCTCGACGATCCGGATCTAACAAGCCCAAGATCTTATAATTCTGACTTCATTTGAGCATTCAAATACTTAAAATACATCAAATGATCAAAGGAATCATTTTGAGCCGTCCGATGGAGAGGGGTGGTTCAAATTTTGCATGTATTCTGAGACGCCACCTCAAATCTATAAATAGACTCATTCTTCATATGAGGAGGAGCTAAAGAGAAGAGAACTCTAAAATCTTCTAAGCATAATCGTGCCACATTCCGCCGACCACCTCGTTGGCGCCATAACCACGACGCCACGCCAACCATGCCGGCCACCATCGCCGGTCCTGCCACCGCAACCACCGCTGCCGTCATTACATTATCACCGTTAATTATCCGCAGGCCATCCTCGCCGACTACCGACATTCGCTTTGCCGATACCGCTTGCTACTGCCGCTGACCACCGCCCGATCCGCTAACCATCAATCATCATTTGTCATCATCGCCGATGGTCATCGCCGCCACCGCCACACCACGCCGGTCATCTCATGGGTCATCACCGCGCCGTGCCGTAACCCCTGCTCACCATCATCTACTACTACACAAGCATAAACCGTTACGACTATATACTGTCGAGTTGTCGCTTTCTATACATCGTAATCTCATAAAAAAAATTTGTACTCCAAAATAGATATAGTGAAAAATTTTGTTGTTGGTCTTGTTTTTCCCTCTTTTGAGGTTTTTTCACGTAAAAAATTCTGGAGTTTTCTTATTAATTCTTCAAATATTTATGTGTGTGTTGGATTTCACAATAAAGTTAAAGCGTAAACTTTTATTCTACCGCAACTTATTTTCTAGCACGCAATATATATCAAAAGATTTTTTATTATTTTTAAATTTTTTAGTTTTTTTTATCATCTTATTATAATAGCATTCTGAATTTGAATCACCTTCTATCTTTCATATTAAATAAACTAATATTTCTTATTATAATTAATTTTTTCTACTAATCAATCAAAATAAATTTACACTAATAAAGCCAATATTCTCGAAAAAAAGTTCTACAAAGAATGAAAGAAAATAAAATCCCATCATAACATGTGTAATTATATATGTATGTAGACTAATCAATTAGCCTAATCTTCTTCCTTGGCAGATTACTCTGAACCTCCTCCACCACCGCCGCCTCCTCCTCCTCAGGCGGCAAGTTCAAGTCAAACCCCCGAACGTTGATCGAACTGAAAGAAGACGGCGCCGCCGGCGTCTCCCAATAATGCAGCCGCTTATGCCCTCCGAGCGCTTGGCCTGTCGGAAACCGCCTCAAACACAGAGAACACTGGTGAGCCCCACTTCCATTCGACCCCGTTCCAGTTGACCCTGTCGGCCTGTCCGGCCTGCCCGTCCCGCCTGGCACGGCGGGTCGCCGGTGGCTCGACTTGTGGCCGCCGAGCGCCTGGTAGGAAGGGAAGGACTTTCCACAAACAGAGCATAGATAAAGAGGATGAGAAGGTTGACACATCATACAGCTGTCTCCGGAGGCGAGGGTGAAGAGACAGAGGGCAGGCGTTCTCGGCGGTCGGTGGCTGTGGAGGCGGTGGGTGGTTGGCCGTAGGTGACGGGAGAGGGGGGAAGAAGCTGAGGAGGGCTTCTGTAGCCATTCGCTAAACGAAGTTAAGGTGGAAAGAGCTATGAGGAGGTTTCGAGGTGAAGGGGTTGAGAGAGCTATTGTGTTTTTATATGCTGAGAAGAAGAGAGAGGGAGGGGGTTCTGCGTTTACCAAGGAAAGGGTAAAGCTTTGGTGTGCTGCAGAGTAGAAGGTTCGCCGGGGAATGAGACCAGTGTACTATAGTGGAAGGGGTCGTGGCGGTTGGAATTAATTAAATTAATATAATTATGTTTATTTTATAGTCATTGTTTATTTTAATTCTTTTTTTATAATTAAACAAATAATTTTAATGCTACATTACACCAAATTTATTCAAAATAAATCTCTGAATTACGAGATTAATTAATAATTAAAAAATCTGAGCATCACTAAATTTTGATTAAAACGTATATAAAAATGTTAAATTTCTTTGACATTATTGCGTTGCAAAATTTTATATTATATTCATTTAAAAAAAATCAAATAAATTTTGTATTTATTTTTATAAAAATTTGATTAACATATGTAAATTAATTTTTTAAACTTTATAAATAAAATCCATCTTTGTTAGTCTTAACATTTAATCTATTAAATATTGAGAAATAAAATATTTTTAACAAGCTACTATTATTATTATTGTTATTATTATTTGCTAAATAGCGATTTATTCAATATTTCTATTTACAAATAAATAAAATTTTGATCTTACAGTATTCCATATTTATTTTAAATAATTTTATGAATTACTATGCCCAACATTTAAATATCATCTATCAAATAATTCAATGAGTTTGATATTTATTTTACGATTGTGAGCTGAAAGGCAAAAAAATTTCAATAATTTTTCATCAAATTAATGCATTTTTTATGGTATATGAATCATATAATTAATAATTGATAAAAGATTATTAATACAAAATCAATATTTTAAGATTATGTACTACAATTAGATTCTCAATGAGACAAAAATAAAAATATCTTTAACTTTTATAATTATGATGGTGACGTTGATAATTATGAACGAGATTATTATGTGCGAAATTTAGATATAGTTTTACATCAGACTAATAATATAATATCATATGATATTCGACTAATACACATATAATGTGTATTGATATAATATTAATAATATGATAATATACAGTACTTTATAGACAATATATAATAGTTGTTATTGGCTAAACATCATATGATATTAATTATTGAAATTCAGATGTAAAAGTTATATCTAAACTCTATATATAATAATTTTCATAATTATTTGAAATATAAACATCCAGGAGAAAGTTCATGAAGAGTTTTTTGTTTTAAGTAATATTTGGTTGTATTTAGTGATGAGAAAGCAAATTGAATTACTCGAATTTTTTATGATTGGAGATAAAACGAGGTCAAGAAAACAAGACCTTCGGTCAAAAGCACGTGAGGTTCAACCCACTTTCATATCCCCACGTGGTCTTCTTATGGTACCAGGAGTCAAAGTTGACCAGCCCAGGCTTTGGGCCATCGCAGATTTGCATTTGCCCGGCCCAGCCCAATACCGGAACAAACTAGCTTCATCATTAAATAAAAGAGGGATTTACATACATATCACACACATAATTATTATATATTTACATATATAATATCTAAACTTCAATTTATATATATATATATATATATAACACTCTAATCTTCAAGATCACATCAAAAATACTATCATTACTCACTTTTTTAAAAGTGAAATGCACATTTCAAAGCATAAGAAAATATTAGATAAGTAAATATTAAATTTTAGGTATTAGATATATAAATATATAAAAATGATATGATATGTATATAAATCTTCCTAAATAAAATTAGTACATAGGCATAATTTTTGTCTGATATAATGTAAATAAGTGTGGGTGTTAATATTACCTATTTAAATCTGATTTCAAATATTATAATTTATCATATCTTGAAAATCATATAATTAGACGAGGGACAATTTCTATATATTTACATATTGAACACATAAAAATTGATAATTACATTTCTAACATTTTTATCTATACATTAAAAAGCATATTTTTAATATATATATATATAATAAAAGTACTATTTTTAATGTCTTCTCAAAGACTTTAAAATTATTCATAAAAATATCAAAAATTAGATAATAAAATTTTAAATATATAAGAATTATATGATATGATATATATATATATATATAATAATATAATTTTAAAAGAATAATATATTTCACTCCTCAGCCCCCTGAGTAGATTCCACGTGACTACATTCATTGATCAGTGCGCGAAATTCAATATTTATACATCTATCGCTATTTTGACCATTCAATCCTTTCTTCATAAGTAGAAAAAATCAGCAGTTGAATTACATAAAATGTTGAACTAATCGCAATATAATAACTGTACATCTATCGCTATTTTGACCAATCAATCCCTTATGATCGGAAATACTATAGCCATTATGACTGTTGGATATCTCTCGGCTAAATTCTTTTTAAAGATTATATATATATATATAATCTTGCCAATTATGAAATCCTTCCACATCTTCTGCCTCTTCATCCTCATAGACTGCATCAAATCAATCGCACCAATAACAATTAAAACTTAACTCAATTCAACTCAAATAACTACCTCTCTTATTCTTAATGACATTCCTTCGCTAAAACATCAACATCTTCTACCTCCTCATCCTCATCGACTGCATCAAATCAATCACACCAACAACAATTAGAACTCAACTCAATTTGACTCAAATAACCCTCTCTACTTATTCTTAATGCCATACCTTCTCTAAAACATCAAGCTTCAAAGACCAATGATAACGATGAGCGACATACCTTACTACTGAAGATAACACAAGACATATATATTAATAGATTTACATACATATAATACAATTCTTATATATTTACTTATCTAATACTTAAACTTTAATTTATATATATATATATATAATATCTCAATTTTTAATATCACAATAAAAAATTTATTATTCATATTTTTAATAAAATATATTTACTCAAACATGAAAAAAATTTAGATAAATAAATATCTAATTTTAAATGTTATAAATATAAATATATAAAAAAAATTCTTTTCAACTCAATAATTTTAAACATATAAAAACATCTTAGCCGAAACTCACGATTAAGAAATCTGAGTTTAAATTTTTGTACATGGATTAAGTATAAATTTTAAATTAATTCTCATAAATGTATTATAAAAAAAGCTTTTAGAGTGACCAATCTAACAACTATGCTAAAATAACTTTCAATCACTTGCCTTCCTTCTACCAACTGCACAGATTCCAAACGGGCCAAATAATACATAAACCCTATCCAATACCGCACAACGGTTCGATGGATAATGATCCGTTGGATCACATCAAGATTCACAAAAACGCATCCCATTAAATGCATAAAATGGAGTATAGATCTCATGACCATCAAAACGGATCCAATGATTCTATTTGAATCATTTATTGCACCAATCTTGAAGCCAAAAAGCCACCATCGATCCGTTTATTATTTTATGTACTGACCATCTTAACTGCAACAAAAATAATAAAGCAATCAGAAGAACAAATGTCAAATGTAAAACGTTCTCAACAGATAAAAATTATAATTTTTATTTAGTTTTAAACCATTTTCATCCTCCATTAGTAACTCAGATTGATGAATGATAAAACTAGAAGGAAAAAAAAAATTTATTCAAGTACCTTGTGGGCTGCTATAATTAAAAGCAAGCAGCTCCCAGAAATCAACTAGCAGAAGGCTGAGCAAAAACTTTAGTTCCTTTAACTTGCACGCAATACAAAAAGAACTGCCAAGATGAATCAAACTGTTAGAATCTGAAGAAAAATGGGATCAGAAAGAGGTATATGCTTTTAACAAAACAGATATAATCCATTGCTTGAAAATATCTCAAAAGACATTGTTGAGTCACTAATAGAATTGATTCAACTAAGCCTCAGTTACCAATTCGGCTCTCACTCTTGGTTCAAGGGAGCTTATGGCTTAACACAAAAGCTCATATGATATTAAGGCAGAACTATTTCAAGAGGCATCAAAGTACAATAAGGCCAAAGAGATCATAGCCCTCACCCTTCCTCCTCTCTCAAGAGAGAGGAGGAGAGTTGATCAGCCCAGATCTACGAGGTACATTAATCGTCCTTGCCAGGGAAAAACAAAACCACAAACAATAGACCGAGACAATCACGGCCACCATGAGGAGAGTTAATTAAATCGATCAACCAAAAGTATGTTAAACATCCTTGATGGGACGATAAAACCACAAACAACATGGAGCTAGTTCTAGAGAAGCCACTGGGACGAGCACAACCGCATGACAATCAATACTTCATTGTGGCATAGCCACAATAGTCGCTGTCTTCTTGGAGTCCTTCCATCTCTATAATCCAAAATATTGACTATTTTGTGTGGCCTACCTTGCACAAGAAAAAAAAAAAAGTTTTGGCACTAAATGGCAATCATGGCCATGACACTAATGGCTATTGTGTCCTCAAGGCCACATTGAAAAATTAATCAATGAAGGTCACTTGATGGAGTTCTTCCTTGGTTGTCACTACACACTGTCAACAACAAAACTCATAAGCGCATCATGAACAAGACTACACACCAAGGGCTACCTACCACCACCAAAAAGGCCTAAACCCAATGGAGTTCACGTAATCGGTTGAGACATCAACGTATGCTCTTTTAGAAGACAGCCTACACCATTCAACCGCTATGACGTAATTGTTGTTTTCTCACCCTTTCATTATGTTTCTTTGATTCTTTATAAGAGGAAGACATTTCTATCATTCGAAATATCTTTCAAAATGTAATCATTGTCAAGATCATTATGCATCACTATGAAGCCCTTCAAATTCTAGTCAACACTAGGACTTCAATCAATATCAAGGATCATGAACAATGGTTTTAAGTCGCAACCACAATGTTTACATTGATTACCTCCTTATCGCAACCAAATCTGGGAAGTCATCAGTTACTCCAGTACCTATAATCATATCTTCAAAGACCTTGATAAATTCAAGGCAGCCCTTAAGACAACTACAGCTCTGGCAAGAACGTATGGAATCTGACCTCCACCTAGTTAGGCTTATCTGCTTCAACTCTTGAGTGCCTCTCTCTTCAACGTAGGACGCAAAAGCCAAAGAGTTCAACTAGACGCCCAAGTGTACAATGATCTTGCAAATAAATCATACAAACAAAAGTTTCATAAAAGGTTGAATAATATATAATAACCAACATGTATATTTTAAGTACATTTTCTTATTACGATGTAGTCACATAATTTCAAAATTCATATATAATGAAATAAAATTAAAAACTAAAATAAGACACGTTGGATTAAATTATCTAGAAATATTTTTTAGTTGTAATCACAATCATTATTATCAGCCTTAGAGAGGCCATCAATATGAATCCTCCTCCTTTGATAGATATTCAGTGCTATGTAAGTGTTAATTTTAACTTTAGATAAGTTTCTTTGCACAACTTGAATACCTCTTCATGTATACAACAACAATAACAAGCCTTAATCCCACTAGGTGGGTCAATGAATCCTTCGTCCATTTGTGTGTCAAATTCTTCATTCTCATTTAATTCAAGTATCTAAGATCATTTTTATACATCTTAACCAAGTCTTTTTTAGGTACCTCTACCTTTCTTAACATAAATAAATCTATCTACTCTCTAATGCCATTGACGTTTATTTATGTGGCCAAACCATCTAAGACTCTCCCTAATCTTATCTGCTCTACTCCAACTTTTTTCCGAACATACTCATTTTGCATTCTATCTCTAAGAGTAAAGCCACTCATCCACCTGAGCATCCTAACCTCTTCATATATGTATCATTAAAAATAATAATTTGGATCAATTAGGTTCATCTTAATCTCACTTTTAGTTATTCAGATTTGAACTTACATATAAGCAGTAAAAAAAGAAGCAGATTTTAAGTCATAAATTTAGAACCAAGTTTTATTTTTTATTAAGTGGCTTCAATATTTCATGTATAGTACTACGATTTTATTTAGTTAGGTCTTCAATTACCAAAATTTAAACCTAATTTAAATTGAACAAAGTAATTTATGCAAAATTATAAATCAAAATCAATCTGAACATAAACCAAACTAACATTTTCTACGATTTCGTTTGGTTTTCAGTTTTAGTATTTTGGGCACATCTAGATATATCGCAACACATGATAGTCCATAAGACCTAAAAACTAAACCAAAATGATGTACAAACCTTACCTACTTTTATTTTTATATAATAAATTTCAGTGGCACAGATCAGCATTGCAATAAGGATGCATAAAAGTAGCCAACTTTAACAAAGCTTTTAATTAGATTAATGGTATAGTGTCCCTATATATCTTGCTTCCATTCTCCTTCTCCATCAAAATCACAAACTTTTAATCCCACAATATGCCCAACCACATTGCATTTTAATAACAAGTCCCAAGACATAAGAGAAAAAAACTATACTTCAACAGTTCAGCTATCAAACACTGACGCCACTATTAAAAAAATATATATTTATATATATGCATCTAAAATTTAATATTTACAAAAAATAGCACCCAATTTTTTTATATAACATCGAAAATAGCATCATTATTAACTTTTTAAAGTGAAATGAACATTTTCATGCATAGGAGAAGTGCTATTTTTATAAATATCAAACTTTAGGTATTCGATATGTAAGTGCATAAGAATTGTGTGATATGTATGTAAATTTTCCTTAAAAAAAATCATAAAGTATTCATTTTGACCGAATTTCAGATTGTGATAATCTTAACTAATGAAACAGAACCTGCTAATCATAAAAAAAAATGAATTCAAATTATAAATAAAAGATAGTACAATTACAGGGAAGGAAGAAAAGGAACTCACAGAGTAATAGGACAGTAACAGTAATCCAAATCATCATCTGAACAGGATGACCATATTGGATTTGGTATTGAGACCTCTGAAGTTGT
Source organism: Cymbidium sinense (assembly GCA_021442155.1). Lineage (NCBI taxonomy): Eukaryota > Viridiplantae > Streptophyta > Magnoliopsida > Asparagales > Orchidaceae > Cymbidium > Cymbidium sinense. Next base: position 39,067,245 of record CM038228.1, read on the forward strand.
CTTTGAAAAGCTCCAAACCAATCATGGTGATGCTTATGGCAAGAGTCATCTGTACAATCACTGAGACACCTCTTGCTCCTCTCATAGCATTCATTCACGCCCTAATTAAGATACAAGGAAACATTGTCATCATCAAGCTATCAAAAGGTAACCTGGAAGAAGATAATCACGCTATGAAACTTATTTTAAAAATGAGAACAAATTAAGTACCTGACTCAAATGATGGTTCTGTAATGGTAAGGATTCTTTCATCTCTTCTTGTCTCAGATTTTTATACTTCCTAAAACCATTTCTATACCAGTTTTTAAACTTAGAAGATGATTCTGCAGTTCTCAGCCCAGAGAGACTTGATAGCCTTGGAGGCGACAAATTGGATTGCTCATCTGATAAATTTAGAGGTATCAGAGGAGATTCCAATGTAGAATCAGTATCCACCAGTACACCTACTTCGGCAATCACGCTATTAATCCTGCAGTGATCTTTCTCTCCCAATGAAAATTGTTCAATTGGTAGAGAGGATTCTTCGATCGAACAGAAGTTTCTCCATCCATCGGACTCCTAGCTTCCTGCTCAACATCTGATGGGGACAGCGACACCACCTCCCCTTCAGAACAAGGACATGAAAGGAAAAGGGCAAGCTCATCTCTTTCCCCTCCAGCCTTGACCACATCAAGCCACTCTCTGCCTCTTCGTCTACATTTGATTCCTGCAGAGTCTTCTCCACCATCCCAATCCTATTCGAAATCGCCCCGACAAAATCGTTATGCCGAGTTACAGTGGCTTCGCGAGCTGAGGCTGCCTCATCATCTTGCCTCACCGCCCTCTCCAACTCCTCAAGCTACGAGATTAAACAGAACAGGTAAACATCCTAAACTTCCACTACAAATCAGAGCCTATGCTGGATATAAAAAACTGAAGAAAAGGGGTAAAAAAAATCAGAAACAACCAACCTGCCATTTCACGGTTCCTAGGGCTATATGAAGCTCTCTCCGTCGTTCGAATCCCCTCTTCTCGTGTATCCATCGCCGATAAACTGATTCCATCCTAGGAAAGTGAAACAAACAAACTAATTTCCCTTACTGCAAAAAGGGAACATAGCAAAACTTTCAGCCAACTGAAATCTGATACCTATCAGCCGATTCCTGGACCTCCTCAGCAGCGTAGAAGAAAGGTCCTTCTCCCACTGAAGGAAAGCTGAGGCCATCGACGACAAACAGTATTATAAAAAAACCCTAACCCAAGAAATACAACAGTAGTAGGATCGTCAAAGGTAGTTGCTTTCTTCGGACCACCTCGTCGGTTAACGGATGGTGGAGATGGGACCTGCCGGAGAACAGCGGCTGCCGCCGTCGGTCGGATGCGCACCAAAGCCGGGAAATAATTGCGAGTGGCGGGCCGTTTCGAGATTGTGACTACTGAACGTGTTCAACTTCGAAGGAGGATACAAATTAGGACTCACTATATATTAAGTAATTGAACTTTTTATTTATTAATATTAAAATGAAAAGAAAATGCCCACTTATGACAAAATGTGAAAAATATAAAAATGCATATTACTTGTAAAAAAATTATAATAGAGTAATTATTTTTTATTTTAGTATTTTATAAAAATGTATTAATAGAATGAAAGTGTTTTGTACAAATTTTTTTAAAAAAATTTATGAAATTTGATTAAATTAAAATAGTCTATTAAATAGATAAAAATATAAAAATATCATTTTTTTTGAAGAAGATGATAGAACAAATGCTCCAAAAAAAAAAAAATGATAGATGATGAATAATATTATTAATTAAATTTAAATAATAATAAGATATTTTGTAGTCACAAATAAGAGTAAGCGCATAATGTAAAATACATTATTATTTATTTAGACCAAGAAGTATTAAATAAGTGCAAAAAAGAAAAAAAAAAGCAAGATGTTAACTTCGGATAATTTTGAAAGCATTTGAATTTAGATTTGATTCATTTATGACACAAACATTAAAGTTATAAATAGTATTAATAGTATTGCAGGCATAATGATAATGATGAAAATATAAATGTTAACATTGAATATTTTTTTCGTGCAATTAAAATTTAGTTAAATATTATAGTATTATCATTTAAGAAAATTAGAAAAAAAATCTAAATTATTTGAGGTTGTCATGCATCAATTCAAAATAAAAAATTTTATCAAGATATATTGATATAAATTATATTAAGATTGATTTAAAATTAATGAATTTACTTTAAAAAGTAATGCGTTACAAACCTTTTCTATATCTATTATATTATCTCAAAATAAAGCTCATGATTTTAAAACATATTTTGATATAATTTACATTAAAAATTTTGTATATAATTTTCTTATTTGAAATAATTTTGAATATATATATATATATATATATATATATATATATATATATATATATAGAGAGAGAGAGAGAGAGAGAGAGATTAAACAAGAGAAAACTTCGGAAGGATTTAAATATTAGTTGATAGTATGTTGAATAGATATTAGATAGATTAACATATCATATAGTATGCTTGTTACCTAATATTATATCATAAGATTGGTGTATTTTATTTTCTATTTTTTAAGAGGCTCTAATATATAAATTCTTAAAATGTTAGATTGTTCTTGGCAAATACATTTAAATGGTCTCAAAAATAATCCCTAAATATCTTGATATTTGTAAATAAGTATACTTAAATCAAAGTAATATATAAATCACTACTCCTAAGCTCCCATCGAAAAGATGTGATTTTGAGAGACTTAAATATGTGATTTTGAGATATATGATAACAACTAAAATTTTTTGAAGTAGCATTTGAAGTCATTCACAATAAAAATAAAATAAAATAAAAATTGCTCCTTCACCGATGAAATAAAAGCCATGTATAGATAATATGTTATAGGATTTAAAATTTAGAGTTTTAGGATTACCGAATTCAAGGCTAAAGGTCATATTTTCATAGATTCTCATATGTTAATGGATAGTAGCCATCAATTTCATCATATACTAACTAATCTAGAATCGATATTATTGAGCGTAAGAAAATTCATGATAATAGAGTGGGAGAATTTAGAATCTTATCTTTACATCAAAATTTTCACAAACAAATAAATAAACAAAATAGAGAAGACTCGAGATTTTTTATGTGAAAATTTTGAAAAGTGAAAATCTATGACACCTTAGTTGAAATGATTTTAGTAAATGTATGATACAAAACTTCTCTTTCCCTTCAAATGAGAGAAAACATCACTACTTGAATGTAGATCGAGATAGTGACGACCAAGTGGTGGCAATTATTTAATAGCAATCCAACAATGATTACAACTCAATGGATGCGATCAAAAGATGATAGTTCAATGAAGCCATCGGTGGTGGTTTGGCAACAACAGGGTTATGATGGTGATGACCATGCTACAATGATCCAACAACAATAATGATCACATGTCGATCAAGTGACAACAATTTAACAGGGATGTCATTTAACAATAGTGGCAATCATGTTATTGTGATCAAGCAGCAATAATTTGATAGTAGTGGTAAGACAACAATGGTATAACAATAGCCACTATTCGTTGGCGGCAAATAGGTGGTGTTAGTCATGATGATAACTTATGTGAGGTCCATTCATTGACCACAAAGAAGCCTTCTTCTATATTATTTATCTTTATATGAGCTCTTCATGTTCATACTCCTTGAATTCTGTCTCTTATGTTCCAAAAGAGAACCATATTATTAACTATGAACTTGTATTTAGCTTAACAATAAATGAGCCAAAAAAAAACAAAAAATCTTGACCATAATAGTAAACTTATGCTCTTTTATGTACAACTGGATACTTAATGGTCGTATAAAAACATTTTCAAAGTCATTTATAATATTAATGATCAATCAACGTGCAAGCACAAGTATCTTCAAAAGCTCGTTTCCGCCATTCTTATCCTAATCTCGAGCTATATACAATAGCACAGTAAGTTAATGCAAATCAGGGCTCATTTTAATCGCTTAAAATCATAAATCACATTTTAAAAAATAGATAGTAAAAGTTATTCCAAACATTAAATAAGATCCTCAATATTGCATAAAATTCTTACTTTTAAAAGCATTTTTTTCCATTTTAAAACAATCAAATGAGCCCCTCAGTCGCCTTTCAAACAAGATATCAGTAAATAGCAGCTGTAGTAAAGATGGGTATCAGAAACCTAAATCCAAAACATTTGAACGAGTAATACACGCATTAGTATGTTTATTTACTTTATTATACAATGAAACAAGAAAATAATACATGCACATAGCGAAGAAGCTTCTGTAGGCTGAAAAACTACATGAAAGTAAGCTACAAATCCAAGAGACAAACATGTAGCAAATAATATGATAGTAGGTTATGATGCCCTACCTAATTAGTAAAAGTATAGAGAGAGAGAGAGAGAGAGAGAGAGAGAGAGAGAGAGAGAGATTGTGATCTTTTGAATTCAATTAAAACTGCACATAAGGAAACAACATCATGAATTGATCTTTTTATCAGGAATAATGGCTGTCAAAGGGCAATAAAATGCAACTCTCTCGCATAAAAAGAAAACATAAATAACTTTATATGGATGGCACAGCATAAATGGAAACCCAACGGGTAGAGACTTTACTACTGGGTGCGCATCCTACTGTTTTCTGCAGCCCTCACTTGAAGAAAATATGGGTGTCCCTACAATATAATTAATATAAAAAAAAATCTCAGCAAATTTTCCAATATTGGCTAAAGAAATAACGATTCAATAAAAAAATAAAAAAAGATGTGAATAATATAACTGGTAAGGCAAATGTCAAATAATGCATTTAAATTGAATAGGTCGCCCAACAACTCTGGTTGCAGCCCACTCCATTGGTTCAGTTTGGAAACCTTCGTCCATCTTGCTCTATAACATAGATTTATATTTATTGCACATTTATTTTGTTATTATTTTGCTTGAATTTTGTATGTTGATTACACAACAACAACAAGCCTTAATCCCACTAGGTGGGGTCGGCTACATGAATCCTTCGTCTCCATTGTGTTCTATTATGTGTCAAATTCTCATTTAATTCAAGTATACTAAGATCATTTTTTATACATCTTAACCAAATCTTTTTCTACCTCTACCTTTCTTAACATAACAAATCTAATGATCTACCTCTAATCGGTCATCTGACTACGACGCTTTATCCAAACCATCTAAGGCGATTCTCCCTAATCTTATCTACCACCTGAGCTACTCCAACTTTTCCCAACATACTCATTTTGCATTCTATCTCTAAGGGTAAAGCCACTCATCCACCTGAGCATCCTCATCTCTGTAACACTTAACTTTTTTATATTTCTTTATTGGCCAACATTCAATTATAAGTCATGGGTCTTACCACCATCTCTTATAAAATTTTCCCTTAAGTTTGAACTTTTCTATCACATAATAGGCCAAATGCATTCCTCCACTTCAACCATCCAACAATTCTACTAATAACATCTCCATCTATTTCACCATCATTTTGAACAATGAGCCTAAATATCTCAATCGCCACTCTTATTAATGACTTGATCACCTAAAGTCACAACACTATCACTAAAACTTCTACAACTAAAATTACACTCCATATATTCAGTTTTAGATCTACTTAAAGAAAACCTTTAGACTCTAAAGTTGACCTCCATAATTCAAGTTTTTTGTGGACTCTCTAGTCTTATCAACAAGAAGAATGTCATCAGTAAAAAGCATACACCAAGGTACATCTTCTTGTAAATGCCTCGTAAGAACATCCATAACTAAAGTAAAAAGATAAGGGCTTAATGTTGATCCTTGATGTAATCCAACTGAAATAAGAAAATATTTTGTCAATCCTCCTTGTGTTTGGACACAAGTAACAGCTCTAATATACATATCCTTAATGACTTGAATATAACCAATATTAACTTCTTTATGTTGATTAAAGTAAAAAAAATTACAGGAAATTTATATAATGCCTAAAATTTGATATTTACAAAAATGACACTTTCCTATGCATAAAAAAGTGTATTTCGCTTTAAAAAAAATTAAGGATAGTGTTATTCTGATGTAATAATAAACATTTGGTACTATTTAAATAAATATAAAAAATTTGGTGTTAGATATGTAAAAATATAAGAATTGTATGGTATTTATGTAAATGCTCCAAAAATTATTTATGATCCTGAGTTGAGTTAATTATCTCCATTATGATTAATAATTGAACACTTATGAACTTGGCATAGATCATTCGTATCAACATAATCTACTTTGTGCTGGCACTTATATTTGGTGCTTGACAAAAATAATCTTATAAACTAGTATTATGTTATCAATCTCCATACTTATGCTATTTGTTCAAGAGCTCTTAGTTAACTTAATAATTTATTCAACACCATTACTTATATTGTTAGTTTATTAGATCAACTTAATATATAACAAGTTTGTGTGATTGCATAGTTAAGTATATTATTTTTTATTGTTTTCACTATGTATGATTATTACAATAGCTTTCACATTATATTGTACTAGATTGTGTAATTGGAGTTGAAAAGTTCATGACTAAATTAAGTAGTATTAAAAAGGTTGTTCACCTAATTAACCGGAACCCACACAACCACCCCCCCAACCCTCCTGATGTGCCTTTAAAATCTCTCTGCTTTCGTATCTTCAAAACTCACCACTTTCAATCTACATTTGGATATATTATGAAAACAAGATATATAATAACAAAAGTAATTGTAATAAGTGCATATGCATAGGTGTGTACATGAGTAGAGCTTGAGTTTGAGCTAGCCCAACTACTGTTTGGCTCAAATTGTTAAGTAAACAAAGCAAAATTTTTATGTTGGCTCATTTACTTATCAAGCTTTACACGAGAAGTTCAAGAACATTAAGGGCCTATTTTAAAGCCGCATATATATATCATATGATATACATATTCCTGGACATCTATGCTTGCATTCATTACAAACATAGATGTATGAATAATGAGTGAATATGAGCGTTCACAATCTAAAAGATATTGCGCTTTAAACTTCTCCCATGTAAGTGTGCAGCTCAACAAAAAACCTCAACCTTTAGCATTGTTTATTCAATGCCAGTGTGCAATATCGTAATACAATGTGTGGAAAGACCACCAATACTTAGAAGCCAAGAAGCATCATGAATGAAGACAAGACTACTGAATTGAAACATGGCACAATGATTCTGGAGTTTAATTCTACAAGAAATGTATAAAAATAAGAAAAGTAGAATTGTAAGTACATAAAAAATTACCATTGCTTCTCGCGCCGTAAGCCTATCCTGGTGATCATACCGAAGAAGCTTGTCAAGAAAATCTAATGCCTGCATTATCAAGAGTTAGGACAAAATTTTCAATAGAGGTACTTCATTCAAAAATTTCTCCTTAATAAAAAAAGTTGAAGGTTGGGAGTGCAACCTCTGGAGCTGCTAGATGCTGGTTGTCAGCATTAATAAATTTAGTCCACGGTTTCCTGCTGTGCCTACAACCAAAAAACAAGCATGAAGAAAACTATAATGCAAACACACAAATCAATCAACCATTGCAAATAACATTTAGCAAAACCTATGAGCCCATTGTCAACTAAAGAAAGAAATTAAAATATGAACAGAAATGTGTATTTCTCAATAGAATACCTTCCAACCATTGCTTCGAGTTGAGGATCAAGTTCTAATCTATATTTGCTCAAGTAAGCATTTAATTCATCTGTTCCTAATACCTGAGAGGAAACAACGAAAAGAATTAACTTTCAGCCTTTCATACTTGATCAAGCTAACGTGCTAAAGCCTTGAATTATAAGAGAAGTTTATGTAATCATAATATAAACCCAAACAAATAGTCCTGAAGTCCTTTACGTAAATATAAGCAATTGATAATAAGCATAAGTTATTCAGGTTCCAAACATAGTGACAATAAGTTCATTACAAACAATCACATTGATATTTCATTTCAAAGGAAGAAGGAAGGTTATTGTAACGATAAGTTATATGAATCTCAACCAAGTGAGAGGAAAATGAGGCACTGTTTGGACTGTGTAGCAAAGTAATATATTATTTTCCCAATGACAGACATTTTTATTAGCATCTCACCAACAGTAACCTTATTTCTGAAGAAGAAGAGGAAGAATATTGATAAAAAAAGGGCTGATTGGTCTACTAACTATTATTTTCTTGGTTGGACGGGTTGGAAGAGGAGCAGATTGAGTTGACTAACCATGACAAAATATTGGCGATGGGAAACTTATATACTTTTTTAGCCTGGCGTTAGGAGAGGTTTGAACGGGAGATGGGAGAGGGCGTGGGTTGCACTTTGAGTGGTATAACCATAACAAGATGGGAGACCTCTTTTAACTGGGATGGAAGATAATCAGGCAGTAATTTTTTTTTTTTTTTGGGGGGGGGGGGGGGGGGGTGGGTGGGAGGGGTTGGTGGTTACTTTGACTTGAGTAATCAAAGCAAGATATTACTGATGAGAGACATCTTAAGAAGAATCACTTTGACATTGATTGATACCTTGGCAATTTTGACAAGCTGGTCTTGGTTGTCATGACCATAGAAAAATGGCTCCTTACGAAATATCTGCAACCCAAAAAAGATATTGGAAGTTTTACCCACTTGAAATTAAAAAAAAATAAAAATCATTTATAAGCGCAGAAATGCAGATAATAGAAAAGTAATTCACTGTTATTGTGATATTTCCCTGCAAGGGGTATTATAAATTTTAGCCTAAAAGATACTCGCCATTCCAGCGAACATGCAACCAAGGCTCCACATATCAAGAGAGTAGTCATAATCTTGTAGATCAACAAGCAGCTCAGGACCCTTAAAATATCTGTACAGAAAAATAACACGCCATCAGTTATCAATACAAGCATAATGTCATCATAAACAAAATTATTAAATTCTTATATGCAGGAAAAATTAGTTACTTCATTACTGAGTAAGGTAAAAACCGACAAGCAACTACTTATACTTTCGGATTTCAATTTTATCATCATTATCATAAACATTAACTATATTCCCAACAAGTTCCATGAGTTACCGGTCAACTACACAGTTTAATACAGGACTTATATCAACTATTAATCTTCCAAAGCATGAACTGCATCAATGTCTCCCAAGAATTAATCTAATCAAGAAACGTAGGGTTCCACTTACAAGATAGATCAAAAGAATACAAAGCTCAAAAGACGAATAATACCATCAAATAAAACATCAACTGCAGATGAAATAACGAGGCCATACAATAGCATAGTTCATATAAACTCTTCACCTTGAGGCCACACGAACATTGTACTCCTTTCCAGGATGATAGAATTCCGCAAGACCCCAGTCTATCAAGCGCAATTTACGAAGCTCATGATCTATCATGACATTGTGAGGCTTAACATCCCGGTGCATGATTCCTTGTGAATGGCAGTAATCTAATGCCTGCAGCCATAAACTTTACCTTGTGATATCCAAAATAAAGAAGAGTAATTTAAAAATTGCGTTAAAATTTAAATACGTATGCCTTCAACAAATGTAGAATTATAATTTAAACTTTTCTCATAGATTTTGCAATCAATAGATCATCCAGAAATAAAGCATTCTTAGTGAAAGTTGGGGCATCTAACCATGACAATAAAAGTTCCGACAAACGAAGAGAGCAGCCATTAAACTCCATTTTTTATCACTAGACTCATTTACTTCTTTTATACTTATGCCTTCATACGTTGATTATTTACCTTATTTTACCTCATCATTTTACTTTCTACCTTTATTGATGTATCGAAGAAGCTGGAAACTCCATTGATACTATACTCACCTTAAAATTTCACTTTTCTTGAATGCCACATGTTTTTACTTTCTACAAAATAAGAATGATTTTCTTAACAATGATCACGATGCAAGAAAAAACTCTTACATGTATTTAAAATAAAATTACAGCTAATTCAGCCTCAGTTGAGGTGATTTTAAACCGGTTCAACATAAATATTTAAATTCCAATATGCATCTGCATGTATGCATATGAAATTGAAGGCCATATTGTACGTTTAGTCGACAATGACATAGCTAGCTCGTTGATTCTATTTTGGTCTTTAAAACCCATATATCCGAGTAAAGGTAATAGGCTGCTACTTGAGAAACCCAAGTCGTAGGCCCTAGACGTTTTAACAGACTCTACTAATGAAATGGCCGTTGTTCAGTCTTCCCTTAACCACTTAATAATGTCATTGCCCTTCGGTGCTCAAGTCCTAGGCCCTCTCTTCCTCTCACAAAGCAATAAAGAAGATTTGCTTGTTGGCATGCTAGTCTTATTAACACAGCTACTTTACCTATCAAAAAGTTGATAAAAGCTTTCTACAACAACTTACGCATCCACACGACATCCCTTATGGTGTAGTTTCAACTCTAATGGTAACTTCATCTCACCCATCAACTTCTGAAGGCATTCTATAGGATCATTTAGGGACTTCTACCTTATTTTTATTTAGTTCCATTTATCCGTTCAGATGACAATTCCCCATTCTCTTATCCTCAAGTGATGTCTATTTTTTTCTTGATCTATGATTATGACACTAATTAAGTGTTGTAGGTATGAATAACAAATAACTGTTTTCCTTATATAAGGTTTTCAATATTTCCCATAAATCTAGATTATAAGCTGCTGTATTTGAAGGTTAAAATTAGGAATGGGTAAAAGGAATATAAGTGGAAAAAAAATTCAAAATAAAATAAAATTATGAAGGCATATAAGATTAGTAATAGCATAATTTCTATTTAGTTAATTATTGGTGAGCATATTATAAATGTTATTAGTGTTTATCTATTCAAATTTCAAAAGAATACTTTGAAAAAAAAATTAACTTTGGAAGAGACGGTTGAACAACTAAAATGCATGCTTGAAGAAAAGAGATTGAATAGAGGTAGGACCTTAAAGAGGTTGATTATAGATGGTACCTTACATGAACAATAAGAACAAGTGAGGATCATGATGGACATGTACTAGATAACAAGTAATGCGATGAGGGAAATTATACTTGATTTTGCAACATATAATTAAGAAAAATGAAAAAGAATGCTTAATTGTTTTTGAAGGACCCACTAATCCATAAATAAACTCTTAGGAGGAAAGAAAAATCTCTTTATAAGGATGGTAAGATGATTTCATGAGCAAACATAATGAACACATATCTCAAAAATACTAAAAAATCAATCAATGAAAAAAATGACAAAAAAAGATGGTGGGATTTGGAGGTTAGGAAGTCATCAACCTTAAAAGATATGTTTTAAAAGATAAATTTTGAATACTAATTGAACCAAATTAATTGAGAGAAAGCAAAGGTATTTGTATTAAGAATGACAATTTTAGGATTAGTAGATTATAAATAAGAAGACCCAATAGTGGAGGGAGAAGATACAAAGGATCGTCATAGAGAGAAATTATGCTTCTTGAAAGAATTGAAAAAAACATTGAGGTTTGCAAGAATTACAAAGAACCTATAAATCTCAGTAACAATGCAATAAGCAAAACAATTCTATATATTTTTATGATTTATATAATAAGCTTGAAACTAAGGAAAGACCAAAGTAGATTTCATAAACTAGTTAATACAAAGATTTTAGAGACTTTGATAGACTGTTGTTAAAGGTAAGAATGGCACTCTCATAGGCACTAGGATGATGTAACGTCATAGCACCTCACTCACATCTCAGGTGAGCGATCATTCTTAAGGCGTGCCCAACAGTTCAACAGTTGAAGATGATATAGCAATTGCTCCACAAAATTAAAATATTATGTAATTAAAATATTATGTATCAGATATAATTTATCTTCAGATACCTTATTTCGCTTGCATGAGCAAATATTGTAACAAATAATGCTTGGGCATGGAAAACCATATTCAATGGTGCATGTTTGACATTTTTGAAAACACTGATTTGATGAATCCTAAAATACTAAAAGTGAAGATTAAAAAAAAAAACTTAGTTGAACCTATATGTATAAAAAAAAAAGATAAAGATATTCTTGCAAAGATTATAAAATGGGATTTCAAAAAAGGAATTTATTTAGAAAAGTGTCACAAATAAATTATTAAGTATACTATAGATTTATTTAAAAAAGAGAATCAAGTTAGATGAAAATGCATATCCTAACGAGACTTGAAGAAATTGGGAACCAGAGTAGTTTACCTAATAAATATTTCTAATAGAATTTAAGGACCAGGAGAAGTCAGATAATTAGAAAATGCTAAAGTAGCATTTGATACTTAGTATTTAATAACAAAAAAAAAAAATTTGTTTATGATTTTGGTAATGATAGAAACAAAAGGGATATATAAAAAGTTTATGGTTGAAAATAACAAAATATAGGCTTACAAAAATCACATTAATATTGAAGAATCAAGTTGATTTTATGACGGAAATGTTTACTTTAAAATAGTTTTTGTGCATAGGAAATAATGAAAAAATATAAAGAGCAATAAGAAAATGATGCGTATATTATTTTTATTCACCCACAGAAAGACTAAGAATGCATACCACAAAAAATATTATGATGTTCATTAATCAGCAAAAATGTACATCAAATATATAATCAAATTATTAAAAATATATAATAAAGCATTGATTAAGATTACAAGTAATTATTATTTGGTCAAAGAGTTTTCGATCACAAGGATATTTCAAGCATCATCACCTAGTTTTCTTTGTATTGATTATGAAAATACTTACAAAAGATATCAAAGTGAGTTACTGTTATGAAAGTTAATATATGTGACCTTTTCTAAGAGGTGGATGAAAAGAAGTCACAAATAAGCCAATAACCACATTGACTAGTGAAAATGAGAATAGTAAAATACATATGTGATAAAGATAGAACTGACAGACTAAGAAAATGCCAAAATAGAAGGAATGTGGTATATGCCTATTGAATATATATATATATATAAACATACAAAAAATTGGAAAGAGAAAAAAGGCCACCTATAGATAGCTAGAAGTTGAAAAGAAAAAGCTTTACACAAAAGAGGGCTAGCATCTCTAGTAGCACTCAAAAGGAATGAAAGAAATTAGGCTACATAAAACTGACCTCTAAACGATAAAGGTGGATAGTGATAGTTACGAGACTGAAGTCTTATATCACAATTTATTAAGCCTAACCTAAAAATTATTATTTTAGTAAAGACTTTTGCCACTTGGTTTTAATTCAATACAATTGATCAAAATTTTAACACAATGTTCAAATTCCATTAGCTAAGAACCAAAAAAAAAAATGATTGCAAGTTTATCCTAACATTCAATAATAAAAAGCTTGGATATCTCATAATGGCTCATTTGTAGAGGGCTCTAAACAGAAACATATCATCAATAAAAAAATCATAAAAGTAGATATCCATATCACATGAACAAATAACTAATGTTTTAAATAAAACTCATAAACTATTGCATAGTGTATGCTCAACTTTAAATCAAAGAAAATCGGAGTCTATAATATAACAAACTTAAAGCACCTCAAGAGTAAAAATTTAATTTTTGGTTACTAAGAAAACCTTGAAAATATGAAAAAGATAGTTCTAATTGAAAATGTTATTTTTTATCCTTATAAGAACTAGCATTCTACATTTTTAAAAAATAATCTAAGGGAATAATTCAAATACAAAGTATTTGTTCCTACATCATTTCATGTTAATAATCATTACTATGAAATATAACTTCATATCATGGCACACCAAGCAAAGCATAAAAGCTACAACAGGCAGCGATTAAAAGCATGACGAAAAAAAGGATGATGGGTGGTAAAAAAATCAAGGGAAAGAGGACAAAACAGATGGCTTAACTTACTTTTATAGTTTTCTTAAGTAATTATTTTGTATCTCACTTAAGTCACTAGCGATCATAAGTTCTAAGGGTCACAACATGACTAATCTTCACTCTACTCACCAGGGGCATGAAGAAGTAATGACACATATTCTCTTTCTCCTTTAACATACTACAATAAAGTCTAAATCTCATCACTTCCCAACCACTACAATCACCTCCATGCCAGTTCTATACCAAATGGGACTTGCCATGCAACATGACGCAAGTCCAACAGTATTTTCTTAGATTAATATTCTCACTGATCATAGTATTTAATAATGGACTCCAAATTCCTCTATCTTAAAATGGGGCAATTCAACATTGCTACCAGCCAACTATCGTTCAACAGGTTAGTGCTAACATGACCTTATAGTTGCTTGGCATCCACACATTCTGCAACATCAAGGAACTTTTTCTGTAAGAATGGGATAAAATCACAATTCAAATATCATGTGTGTTCAGCTAAATAATATTAAAAAAAAAAACTATGCAGTTATTGTTGTATTTTTTCCCCCCAACCCACTCCAGATATCATAAAGGCGTCAACAACTTCCCTAAGCCTCAACCAACAAATATGAAGCCCCCCTCCATGACATAAATTTAACAAAACTTAGGTAAACTGCACCCAAAATGAAGACAAAAGTCACTTAGAAAAACTATCTAGAAAGCACTAATCTAGCATCAGCGCTTTGAACAACTCCAACTTAGCAGCTTATCCTTTGATTTAAATATGCCCAAGCAGAAATCTATTCACACATGTTCCTTCTAAAAGAGCAGCAATGTTCCAATATGCTTGCTCTTGTTCAAAAACGTCAACCTACTTCTTGAGCATGAAGCACATAACAATAAAGTATGTTGTGATGATCGTCACAATCAATCTTTGAGTTACAAAAAGCAAATCACAAGGTTAAATCAGCTTCTTTCCAAAAACTATTATCATATGATAGCACATCAAAAGCATAATTTTTATATTAAAAAGCAACACAATAAATGACATAAGTGAGTTGCATTAGAAACAAATTTAAAAGGATTTGGGAAAAACCTTAAGGAGCTCATAAATGTAGTAACGAATATCATAATCTGTGAGTGTGGGGTACAATATTTTAAAGTCTGTACTGTTCACAAATTCAAAGACCAAACTAGGGGTTTTGGAATGCTGATCTCTGACAATATCAAGAAGCTTCACTATATTGGGACCACCACAAAGGTTCTGAAGTATTTTAATCTCCCTCTTTATCTGAAAATCAATAGAAAATAGAGTTAGAAGAAATAAACACCAACAAAAAAGGAAACTCAAATGAATGCTTATCATCAAAAAGGTTGGTGAAATAAATAACTAACTCAAGAATGAAGCCTTTTGGATTTTCATACAATAGGATTGGTGATTGGGCAGATGACATTTTACTTATATGTGTAAGCTTTTGTAGGAGGTGAATGATTCTGCATTAAGCGCCTAGTCAATAGTACATAAACATCACTAAATGGACAGTTCCAATCCACAACAGCTTTGATCTCCCTTAACATAAGTTACATAACAAGCTCTAATGCATTATACCAAGCACTTATGGTCGCTAAATTTCAGTTAAACCTTTGAGATTGCAGTAATGTCAACTAGCAAACTCAATATCAGTAACAAGATATAAAAAATGAACCATAAAAGAAGTCTATCACAATTCTTATTACTTTCCAATATAGACGCTAATAGTTTTCAGGAAAATAAAAATGCAGATACGCCAGTGTCAAAGTCCAGAAATTTCACCGCCTTAACCGTGGCAACATGCCAACACATTACACAACTGTGCTGAAGCCCATAAATTATGGTATAATGTATAATGATTGACTGATGATTAGATATTCAAAAATAACTCTCAAAAGTAAAAAGCTAGCCCAAAAATATCAAATGAAGAGACACAAGTTTCTAACGCCCATAGAAATTTCAAAGCAATGCTTTTCAACTTTTACATCCTCTCAATTGGTGCACAAGCTTATAATATATCAGTGAAGTTGCAAGAATCAACAAGCAAACAACTGCCAACTTCACAAGCATGGAACTACTAAGCATTTACTTGTAAAAACTTCACATATCAATCCGTTATAAAAATTGAAAGCTCTTCAAATGGAAAAAAAAAATGAAGAAGACAAATTATATGCTGGATTACAGAAATTAATAATAAATAAGAAGTGCATTTATAAAGAAAATTGTACCTTCTTTTTCTTAACAGGTTTCAGGATCTTGATGATGCATCTCTCATTGTTAGAAACATTAACACCTTCAAATACCTCACTGTACTTCCCTCTTCCAACTTTCCGAACAACCTCATAATCATCCTGATCTCTGAAAGAAAGAAAAGTAAGGTTAGACTAAACCAGAGCAATTAAGCAACCTTTTAATTTGATAAAAAGAACAAAAAACTAAAAACAGTAAATTAAAAAATAAGTGATTAATACACCACATCATCACAAAATAGTATTAAATTAGATATTTGAGAACATGGCATTTATTAGGACTCTTTGCTTCATTGTAAGTAATTAAAACTGCGTTCCAAAACTATGTTCCAGTGCTTACCTGATAAAGTGGAAGATATAAATGTGAGAAAACAGAGGAGACTTTCATGTTATATCTTAAAAAGACACAGTTCTATTGATCATGCAAAGTTCTAATCTATCTATTAAAGGAGGAAACCTATTCAGAACCTCACGATGACACAAATTTTGAAGACCCAGTAAGAAGCCTAATAATGACATACTTTTCACGGTCGAAAACAATTATCCACTGAATATCCAATCTAAACTTCGAAAAACAACATGCCATTTACTGCCGCACCAAAATTCCAATAGCATGCTATTAAGAGTCAAAAACTTCAACAGCTTACCCGCTTGCAAATTATAAATAGTAAATTAAAAGTTTCCCTGAGGTTTGGTATGTTATCGTATACCTCACAATGCCAAAAATAGCGCATAGGAATTAATCAAATACGAATCAGCTCTCCATCTAAATGCAATAAAATAAAGGGAACTAAGAAAAAAAAAAACTATTCAGATCAACCCGTTGTAGCACAAGAAGCTTGTAACATGACTGTAATTTACTGATGATTATCAGGAGAGCCACATAAGATAAAGAACATGCCGGCATGATTCAGAGACAACAGGACAACCAACACCAGATAGCAGACCTCTCAAAATCCCAGAAAGAAGGAAGAGGTCAACGAAAAACAAGGCAACTCGAGAACATCACAACATCGAAAGTAAAGATAAACTATAGGACAGCTTAAACAAGCACCAAGAACTCCCTCATCCAACCAAAAATTCGCACAGAATCATTAGATAAAAACACGACAAGGATCTTCATGCATACACAGAAACCCTAGAACATGGTTCCAATCCATGGAGAAAACGCAAGAATAAATCTCATAA
Source organism: Cymbidium sinense (assembly GCA_021442155.1). NCBI lineage: Eukaryota > Viridiplantae > Streptophyta > Magnoliopsida > Asparagales > Orchidaceae > Cymbidium > Cymbidium sinense. The sequence goes on from CM038228.1 coordinate 39,084,530, forward strand.
AAAAAAAAAGGAAAAACAATTAGGGATAAGAAAGGGTTTACCCCCACTGCACAGTGAGGGACTCATAGTCCCAATACTCCTTAGGGCGGTTCACGTTGACATCAGCGTAAACGCGAGCCTTGGACATGGCCACCACTCCTCGATCTTCCTATCCTCCCCGCCGGGAGAGAGATGATCCGCGATCGGCGAGATTTCCAATCGTTATATACCCATGAGGATCTCAGGAGTGAGCACCGTTAGGACCTGCTAAGTGCTACTCGGATATGGTTTGGATATATCCGAAATTCGAGTTCAGAAAATAATGAATTTACATACATCACCACATTTTTTTATATTTATATATCTTTAACCTGTTTGGGATAAATTTAATTTTATATTTTAAAATTTTTGTTTTTATATTAATTTAAAAATATATTTATTTTTGTATTTTTGTTTTTATATTTAAAAATATTCAAAATAATTTTTGAGTGTTTTGAAAGTTTTTAAAAATAAATATTACTATCAAATATGTTTTATTTCAAATTAAAAATAAAATAAAATATTGAAAAATAGAATGTTATTGCTGGTATCATATTTATTATTTTTATTATTAATTTTTATTTTTATTTTAACAAAGATGTGATGTAGAAGAAATTTAACCTTGAAATTTTGACTTGAATTTGTAAAATATTTACCAATTATAATAAAAAAATTATATCGGAATATTTTATCTAACAAAAAAATTAAAAATTAATGCTTCACCCAGAAAATGAATTGTTTGGGTTTTCAATAGAAAATTAACAAAATTTTTGCTTGATTCTGAATTAATTTTTAGGTCCAATTTTAATCACAGATTTAATATTATTGTTTTCCGATTTGTCTTCTAAATAAGAATGTTTTAATTTTTATTTATCTCCCATCAAGGATAATTAAATCAAGCATGTAATTAATCTAATTATTATTATCATTATTTTTAATAATAATAACAATTATTATTATTAATTTAATCCGCTAGGATGCTTCACGATAGAATTTGCCACTTTTTGGGTCTGGCTTTTGCTTTGTACAATCAGATGCGACTCTCCAAGAAAAGCATTAGATGGCGACAGGACATTCGTTTCCTTTTCGTGGTTTTCCTTTTTCTTTTTTTTTTTCTCCTTAAAGATTTCCATACATAACACATTATTTTTATGCAATTATATATATAACACTTTTAATATTAATAAATATAACAAGTTTTATACATAAAAAATACATCACTCAAAAAGTATGATAATATCATTTTTATATAATATTAAATTTTAGATATTAAATATATAAATATATAAAAATTATGTATTATGTATGTAAATGCCTTTTTATTTTAAGCTTAAGCATAGAAAAATTTTAATTACATATGACAATATTCTGCATGCTATTAAGGATCTAATAATTAATCTTAATCGAAAATTCTCTCTCAAAATCATTTTAGATATTATCATCAATCGATGAATGGTCACATCAGATTCAAACAGAACTAGAGCAAAACCCATCAACACAAACCAAATTGGAAAGAAAAACTGGATTACAAAAAGTTTTTTTGAACAAATTTTAATTAATTAGTCATGGTTTCCACTAATCTCCCGACAAATTTTATAACCACAAAACTCTTCATAATTAAATTTTAATAAAATAGTCTAAAACTTTATTTAAATTTGCTTTAAAAATAGTGCAACGCAAGTAAAATCAGAACATCCAGAAAAAGAAAATTTCAAAATTAATACACAGCTTGAGAAATTCTTACGTGCAGAATTCAGACCGTTCATATTACTGCTATATACTCAATATATAACATGTACATAATTAATACACAGTAATCTAGACGGTTTAAACTCCCACATAAAAATTTCTCTGAGAACTTAACAATTGCCATTTATGAGTTAAAAGCTGCAACAATCAATAGCTAGAAATATACATCAATGGAAAAAAGTTTACTTTATAACCCTTGATAACATCAACATTACAGATCAGAAATAACACAAGGAAATGCAAAACTTAACAATCTCCTTTCACTCATTGCATCACTTTTTTTTAGCAAACTTTCAGCCTTAAATTTACTGTCTTAAAACACAGAATGACAAATATGTGAACGGTTGATAGCTTATACCTGTATTAGAGTGAACCGAGCTATTCCGATGCAGCAGAGCCACCAGCTTTTCTCTCATAGAGACGGTATAAGAAGGTTGATTTTGACATTTGGGGTTCCCTCTCTAAGGCTACTATAACATCCTTGACAGAGATGCTGTGTGGAACTTTAATGTTAGGCATACCAGATTGAATTCTCGAAGGTTTTCGTCGGATTCCTAAAATGCGATGAGAGGAACCAAGATTGCGACGTACAAATTACATGTTTGATCGAATCGAGTGAAGTAAATAACGAGGCGTTTACATACATTACAGACAGCTCTAATGCATTTACATAACTAATATCTAAAATTTCATATTTACATAAATAACATTTAAATCTTTAATATTACATCAAAAATAACATCATTATTAATTTTTTAGAGAGATGCACATTTTCATTCATAGGAAATTGTAAATATTATAATTTAGGTGTTTGATATGTGAATACATAAGAATAATGTGTTATGAATGTAAATTTCTCATAAATGAAACATGATTAACTTACCAGACAGAGGCGGTAGGGAGGCTTGCTTTTCGGATTCTTGTAGTTCAGGTCTTTTGAAGCTTGGTAGTGATTTATTGCTTATGGTTTTGCTTGACTGAGTTGATGCGGCGTCTAGTCCTTCGCGCTTTTGTCGAGCTTGTTCGGCCATGAGCTGCCACTTAGAGAGCATATCGTCTCCGCCGACAGCAACTCGAGCGGCAACATTCGCGGCGGTCGCTCGCATTTTGTCGTCCTCTTCTTTGTTGGCCTGCATGAAAACAGCATCGAAGGTGACGAAGACCATGGTGAAGTTATCAGGTGCAGATTATATAAGTGCGAAGGACATATCAGAAGACTAAGGAGCTGTGCATGTTCTCCTAATTGATTGTCCGCACTCAGTTGTAGGAATAGTTTCTATATATGTTGAGGGTGTTGAAGGATAGATCTGTGCTCCATTTTTTTATATTTAATTCAATGATGCCACCACCTTGGTCGCCTTTAGACGGCCTTCATCTCTTTCCTTGTCCTTCTCTTTGTCCTTCTCTGCTTCACTTCCAGTCCTTATGTCGACCTGCCATTACACACATGAAGAATTAGGAAGTCCAGCATTTTCTTTTGGAATTGACAAGCTTTTTTAAAATATTTAATGATTTTTGAAAAATGATACAAATAAAACTTTTTTGTACAGTGTAATATACAATCAGCGAGTTGGAAGGATTTGATACAGCAGTAAAATAGACCTACTGCTACAAAATTTCTCTTCGCCATCTCTTTAAGATCTTATTGGCATTAGAATTATATTTAATGCTTGATTCGCATAAATTAACTAATCCAAAAGGGTTAACTAAATGGTTAAAAAATATAGCCAAGATTAATTAATCACATAAAATAACCTTCTACTTTTCCTAGCTAATCAATTATGTTTCTTAATTTTCTAAAATTGAAAAAGGGGAAGTGGGTCACTACTTCAATTACAATCTAACTAGACTGAGAAGAAGCATACGAGAAAGTTTGACCCACAATGACTCTAGCAGGCAAGCCAATCCACTTCCTGCTCACATACACCCAAGTCCAGCTCCAAGAACATCCCATATGTGGTCCACGTCGTCATGCATGGCAGCTCGTAGCATATTTCGCATTCATCGTCCAACGTTTAGTAACAACAATTGCTTTACCCCAAGTCAACAACTTCCATGGCCTCATCTGAGCCTCCTATAAATCTATTGGCATTCGCCAAAAGCCCCTATCACCCTAAAGAATATCTCTAAAATAGACAATATGTTGTTATCTTCAAGATCGAACATTAGCCTCAAAAGCTTAAAGACGACCATCCAAGAAAAAAGCTAGCAGGCTGCACAGTCAAAAACAGGTTTGCATAGTAGACTCATGGCTTGCTAGGAGGCATAGAATAATCTTATTTTAATTCGACCTACATATCATTGCCAATCTTCATCCTCTGTCATCATTTGGTTCTATGTAACTCATTATAAAGTACTCTAAAAAGGGGTTTGAGCCCAAACAATTGGTTGAACCACTCTTTGCCTTTACCACATGCGTGAGCAAGAAGTTCATGGATCAATGATCTGGCATGACAAGATCATAACATGAACAAAGGAGCACATGACATCATGCTAGGGTGTTGCATCAACCAAGTGGTTTGGTTACGTTGACCAAACTGACGACACATTCATATTAGGTACCACTTTGCTGTACAATATTATCCATGAATTTTCACATTAATAAACCGAACTCTGTTATGTATAAGTTCATAACTTTAGGATATGTCCTCACTGAGACAACTATATCTGGCAGTATATAAAAAGTATAAATTTCATTGATGAAATTCTAGTAATTAAAAAAAATGATCGCATAATCATTTAAAAACTACATAAACACTTAATAATTTAATAAAAGCAAAAAAATAATCTTATAACTAAAAATAATGCCTTAAGGAGAAAATTGCATTAAAAAGTATTTAAAATTTATACAAAATTCATAATAATTCCAAAAAATAGTGATTTTTTGATAGAAACTAGGCTAAAAAATTTAAGTTTTCCCACAAATTTATGTACTTAAAAATTCCTATAACTATTCATGTACATCATCATAATCATTATTTGACACTAAATTTATAAATCCCTCCTATTAATTAATTATTATTGGGTGTTATATTTAATGTTCACTCCAATGTGCTTAATTCTTATTAATGGTGAGAAGTGTTAGATCGAACAAGACTTTGCATGGTACATGGCATTGGATGCACAATTTTTAAAGATGTATATAAAAATTAATAAAGAGTTTTCATTTTAATTAAACAATACAAGAGAAAGTTAACTTTTTAAGAATTTAAAAAATAGTAATACCACATGATTAAGTATAATCTTGCTCAACATGCTTGAAAATTAAAAAGACTATGACATAAAAAATAAAAAAAATTAAACCGACTTATAATACTAATAAATACAGACAAAATGAAAAATAAGTTGTCTTGAAGACTTGTGTGCTAATATTTGAATCCTCTATTTTGGAGTATTGAGAAAACATCATGAGATTTATAGGAAAATTCCTTAAAATTTCATCGAGATTTCAACTAGCTAGTTGATTAAGATTTATTTAAGATTTGGGGTATCTAGATTTTCCACGAGTAGGATCCTCTATGGCGAATTACCTCATGGCTTGTAGGCAAAGAACACCTCGATTCAAACATTAATCATGCTCTAAGTAAAAAAAATTATTAAAATTAATTAAGGGGAATGAGTGATCAACTCAATCACAATCTAATGGTTCCATAATCCCGAGTTGACTTAATGGACTAAATTTATCAAAGTTTGAGAGCTTTATGTCATACCATTCAAAAAGCTTATAGGAATAAATAATAATCAAAGGCTGCCTTCTCTTTAATATCCCAAGCAAACCAAAGTGAGCATATACTAAAGAACGCACTTTGTCATGTTAAATTCAAAATTCACTTTAGGTTAAAAAGTCCAAAGTACAAAGCATGATTGTGATTCAATTGTGACCAATGATGGCTCAAAAGCATAGTGTCAAATTCATATATCCAAAAGTGTATTAAGCCCACCCTAAAAGAGCAATGCCTTGTAGCATATGTCTTGTGGGACTCAATTTATTGCAAAGTTGTAGTAGTCCATATCAAACATTTGGCTCAAAAAATGAGCCAAAAGAAATTATCCCTTGCATTTTTTAACTGATTAAACTATATGAGAGAGAACGCTCATACAAATCCACATATCACCTGGTGAAGAGAGTCCTAAGTTAAGCCAACTTGTTAATAATGAATAATATAACGATACTATAAAGCCATGGTACATAACACATAGCATATAACACAATTTTAAACAAAGATCAATACTAAATTTATATATAATTTTTAAGTCAATAGTTGCAAATATAAATACCCTAATGCAAAATATTACTATCAATGTCATATAAATACACCTAAGAATGCTTTAACATATAAAAGCATTTACAAACAACAACAAAATTAAAAATAAATAAATTATCATGAAAACAAATTCCTCATAAAACAAAAATAAATCAAACAAATTAAACAAAAATTAGATAAATAAAATTAAACATAAATAAATAAGAAATTGAGACAAATAAAAAAAAGCTACAATAACATTACAACATGAAGAGACAAAAATAAATAAATAAATGCATGATCAACTTGGGAGAGTGTTGTTAACTCAAAAAAGAACAATGTTTTTCTCGCTAAGAAATCAAAGATGAAGAGGAGCTCCAATGTTCTAGACTCGAGAGGGTTTTATTTGAAGACAATGAGAAGCTTTAAGCACATATAATAAACTTAAATATAGTGGGTTTTATTTAAACCCTAAAATAAAGAAACTAAATAATGTGTTATGCACAAATGCACTATGTGCTATAGCACAAATAACAACACTATTTTGACCATCTGTCTTGATATGCTAACAACATAAGAGATGTGCCCTACAACACAATGGGCTATCGCACATGCTGCTTTGCCCAATTGATATGTATCATTAAGCCTAAGTTCTAAGTTGGGGATTGAATCACTTAAAGGGGTGCCTTCCGCAAGACATTGCAAGTCTACTTTGGCAACTATCAACCGCACCACGATAGAATAATTTAAAGATTAATAGGTCAACATTTACTTTGATTTGACTTGTGAGCCTAATATTTTTTCATCTTCCCGATTGATTTAACAAACTTGTTAACTTTATATTGGTTCAATTTAGAAGACTTATATATCTAATAGTAGAATCGACAGAGTTTTCTTTTGAAAGGTAAGACTTCCATGTTAAAGAAGCCCATTTGATTTGGAAAGCTAAGGCTTGTACATATACCCAGAGATTGACTCAACTTAAAATCTAGCAATTGGCCAAAGGTGGGTAAATTATAGGCTTCAAAAGCATGAGAGGCTAGCTTGAAGTTGCTTGAGCTTCTTAGCATGGGAGATAAGCCTAAATTTAACAGTTGTTGGCCTCATATCTTTATGCTCCTAAACATAGCTAAGGGTTTAACTTTACCTCTGGGAAAGGCACAAGAGATTTGAGATTTGTATAGTTGCCACCAAAGTGGCCAAGAATTGAGTCTTACATCCCAGGAAAGACCCAAACATTGGGGTATGACCTAATGGTTTTATTGAACTTGTGCCCCAAATTAATTGTTTCGTGTTTACATATAGATTTAAGTCTTCAATATTACCATCAAGTTGAATGTCGTCCATGTTTATAATGGCCCTCATCAAATAAGACTTCTCTTTCCCAACCTTGGCAAGAATGGTCGATCTCTCATGTTCCCGTGTTGTTACTAATTTGCCCTTATCCTTATTCAAGGTGATCACATACCGGAAATGAGCCTGCCCCTCAATGTTTCTGAATGCTCTCATTATATAAAAAATAAAGAATTCAAATGTATTGCTTGATGTTACATCATGACATAGGGTGCGAAGTTGTACAATATTGTCCTCAACCACTCCCTGCATTCCTTCATCACTATTCTCCATTCTTCAAATTATGACTCTTTAAAGTTAGTATAGCGACTACTCTCTGAGTATGCAGATTATATTCTATTGGAAACACTGCTTCTGCTCTATCAGTAAAAATAGAGTGTTTGCCCAGTAATAGTAAATGGACTAGTTCTTAATGCCATAATATTGGTAGAAGTACTTCAAAACCCATTTGTGTTTTCACACTAAAGTGTTTATAGATTTTTGGATTCTACTAATGCCTTCTCAACTATTAATACCTTCTTGGTGGTCTATTAATACCTTTCAAAGGAGTTAACTTTCATCTTCTTGATCTTATTAAGTTTTCTCTCTATGAATGATAAATTCTTTTTTTCACAAAATATTGACAACTCCCTTTTCTTTTTTTCCTTCTCAATATTTTAATTACATTATTGTAATAATAAGCCATCATAATGAGTTAAAACAAGATACTCTCCTATTGAGAAGCAATGTTTAGCATTGATATTTGCTACTCAGAAATTGCGTCACTACATGTTATCATACAAGATAACTTTGATATCCAAAGTCGATCATCTTAAATTCCTGACGATTAGGCCTACTCTAACATATCGCTTAGCAAAATGAGCAGTCTTATTACTCCAATTTGACACTTGCAATCATTAGGATGCCAAAAATTCAAATATGAGTCTTGCAACTCTAAAGGCAATGAAACCACTAATGGGAATTACTAACTATTAAAACAATGGACCAATAGATTAGTCAATGGGACTAACTAGTTTTGCAATGGGTTTACAACACATGCCAGGACTTACAACCTCAGAGAAGGCGACTTAGAGGTGAAACTTATAAATCCATATATAGAAGCTTAAAAGTATGACATAATGGAATTAAATGTTCCATACCAATCCTATAACACATATGGGACAAACAACATGAAAAAAAACCCAGAGTTGGGACTTATAACTTTGACCATTGAGAGGCCCAAGAGTTTGGTTAACAAATCTTCACACCATAATCTTGAAGTCCTTACAGAAAGATTGCTAAATATCTTCACAAATCCTAATGTTGGGTTAGCGGGTCTTTGAATGAACTATAAAAGTTAATGCACCACATCTAACCATTAGACCATTAGGACCTAAAGCCTTGTCAAATTATGATCTAACAATAAACAAAAAAAAAAAAACCTTAAAGTTAATCTATGTAATGATATCCCTTAACTATTAAACATCATATTCCAAATTATTATTTTAGAAGTAAATTAAGAGGTTAGTTAACAAATAATGCATCAAATATATTTGTAAATGCTTATGAGAATAAATAAGCTAATACTACAATAAAAATAAATTACAAAGACTAACTTAGAACTAACTAGTGCCACTGGCTGTAGCGTTCACTTTGTATTAAAAACACTAACAACCTCATTGCACATTTTGCTTTTGACAGTGTCATGACAAGTGTGTGATTATGCCTTTGGCATCAATTATAGGAGGATGTATTTTATTTAGACAGGCGGATTGACCAAGAAAGACTTAGCAAATCCAACTTGCATCAAAACAACCACTAAGATTCTTTTAACAATTTGTGTTGAAAGGTTTAGTCATTATTCGAGAATGATAAATACAAAGAGCAATATGTGGAAAGATAAAAATGTAAATTTTCATATTAAATTTATAGTAATGTTGCCGTAATAGTAAACAAAAACTTGTAATTTCAATCAAAGATTGAAAACATGCAGGTATATTTTGATGGTGTAGTGGTATTTTTTATGTTGAGCTTCTAAACATGAATAAAACAGTAGTAAAATTTAAATTAAAAAAGACAAATGAAAAAATACTCACATCATTAGCTTTTCGGAGCTTTTCTGCATCCTCAGCCTGTTTTTTATCCCAGTCATCTTTTATCTTTTTGTTCATCGACAAGATTTGTTGCCCAACATCTGATGTAACAACAAACCGATGTCTTTCCTTTTCGCTATCAACCCTCTAATAGCATTTAAATAGTAAGTCATACAAAGAGAGATGATAAAGTGTAAAGAGAAGAACAAACAAAACAAATAAGATCTACCTGCTTTGCCAACTTTATCAAGTAACTTACTAATCCACGCAAGCGCTCTTCTACACACTAATGAAAAGGCATGAGTTAAAATTAGGTACCAAAATACTCAAGAATTAGGTAACGAGCAATCCTCAGCTAGGTCAAGATGTTGTCTCACCAATGACAAGCATCGCTCCACATCACTACCGATACTCTTTAAACCATATTTAGATGCTGCAAGAGAATCATTTGGATAAGCAATGAAAGAACTCTACTGATGGAAAAAATAATAAACATGTTTGAACAAGTAACTGATATCTGCTAGCTTTTTCTGAAGAGAACCCCTCAGGAGAATTAATCTTTCTTCTTCCTCTTGCACAACTCTTCGACTTGCTTCAGAAGCCCGGCTCTCCTCCTTAGGAGCACATAATAGCTGCTCCTCTTCCTCCTATCAAAAAGCAAAAGACAAAATTACACGCTTGAATCCAAGCGACACCAAATGTAAACAATGCAATAAGGACCCCAAGTGGCTTCAGTGAAAACACCATACTCTGAGATTAATTAGAAAAACAAAGAAATTCATAATAAAGAAAATAAAACAAAACAACATACCCTGAGATTAACACCGCTGACAGCTGTAACATCATTCAGTTGATCGATGCTCTGATCATGGAATGCACCAGAAGTCTTCTGCTTTTTGCTTTAAGGCAGAAAAAAATATGATTAAGATTGTGTGAATGACATACTTCAATAAAAGTACAATGCTAACCTTGATGGAGATGAAGTGCCTGGAGCTTCCAATGGCTTTTTGTACCCAGCAGAAGTTTTTTTCTGGGGAGTTTTTGTCGCATTCCCAGAAACAAGCAATGGTGTTGCAGATGAAATCTGAGATGAAAAATATTAGCACAATGATATCAAAGGAAGCATTTAAGACGGAGAAATGTGGAGATTTCACATCTGATTTCAAGCAAATGAAAATCATTCCGTAATATAGGAAAATCAGGTGCATCACTCTGTTGACAATCTGCGTAAGAACCTTTACAAAGAACCACTAATATGAAGTATCGTATAACCAAGGAATTAAGATGCATCTTCAAAGGAGAGCCATGATAATACTACAACAACAGCAAGCCTTTATCCCACTACATAGGGTCGGCTAAATGAATCCTTCTTCTCCATTCTGTCCTATTAAATGCTAAATTCTCATTTAATTCTACTAAAACATTATTTTTATACTTCCTAATCAAGTCTTTTTAGATATACCTCTACCTTTCTTAACATAAGTAGAATCTAATACATCTACTTTCCTAACTGTGTCATCTAATGGCCAATGTTTATTGTGACCAAACCATCTAAAGTGACTCTCTCTAATCTTATCTATCACTAGAGCTACTCCAACATTTTCACATATATATTTAATTTGCATATTGTCTCTAAGTGTAAAGCCACTCATCCACCTAAGCATCCTCATCTCGCCAACATTTTGTGCCATAAAGCATTGCAGGTCTCACCACCATCTAATAAAATTTTCCCTTAAGTCTAAGCAATACTTTTTTATTACACAATAGGCTCAATGCATTCCTCCACTTCAACCATCTAACTTGAATTCTACTAATAACAACCCCATCTATTTCACCATCACTTTGAACAATAGACTAGTAATATCTAAAATGTTCACTCTTTTTAATGACCTGATCACTCATTTTCACAACCCCGCCATTAAATTTTTTATAATTAGCATTACACTCCATGTATTCGATTTTAGATCTACTCAAACGAAAGCCTTTAGACTCTGAGGTTGGCCACCATAATTCAAATTTTGCTCTTGAACTCCCTCTCTAATCTTACCAATAAGAAGAATATCATCAAAAAAAGCAATACACCAAGGTACATCCTCTTGTAAATGTCTAGTAAGAACATCCATAATTAAAGCAAAAAAATGTGAGCTTAAAATTGATCCTCGATGTGATCCAACTGAAAAAGAAAAATATTTGATCAATTCTCTTTGTGTTTGAACACAAGTAATAGCTCAGAATACATATCCTCGATAACTTAAATATAAATAATATTGACTTTTTTCAAAACTCTCCAAAGCAACTGTTTTAAAACTTTATTACATGCTTTCCCTAAATCAATAAATATAATATGCAGATCCTCCTTACTCTCTCTATGCTTCTCCATCAAACCTCTCAACAAATGTATAACATCCATAGTAGGCCTCCTAGCATAAAATCAAATTGATTTTGAGAAATTTTTGTATCGCGTCGTAACATATGCTTACTCTCTCTTTCTCTCTCTCTCATATAATTTTAATGCATGGCATATTAATTTAATTTCTTTATAATTTACACACTTTTGTGCATCACCTTTATTCTGAAAAATAAGAACCAACAAATTCTTTCTACACTCATTTGACATCTTTTTTATCTTTAAAATAATATTAAAATGATTAGTAAGCTAAGAAATTCCTTGATCTCCTAAGCTTTTCCATACTTTTATTCAAATATCAAGTCCGATTGCTTTTCCAATCCTCATTTTCTTCAAAGCCTCTCTAACTTTAACTTTACTAATATAACGATAAAAATAAAAATCTCTATTTTTATTTAAGGTATTAAAGTCAATCTTATTTTCACAATCTTTATTAGAAAGTTTATTAAAATATATCATCCATTTATATTGAAAATCCTCTTCTAAGAAAAATATTTTTGATCTTCATCCTTAATGCACTTTACTTGAACTAAATCTTTACTTATACATAAATTTTTCACTCTCTTTAATATCCAATGTGATATATAAATAACTAAATGATGAATTTTTTATATCACATATTACTTTCTTAGAATCCTTATGAGCTACTCTATATCTTTCACAATTCTCCAAGATTTTAAATCAATACTAATTTTTATAAAAAAATTTCACTCCCTTTGATCTTTTCTTGCACACATGATAATATGCAAGCTAAAATCTAAGTGTCGTTAGTTGATTATATAAGTTTACAACATATTTAAAAACTATTTTAGAGCATCAGAAAGCTTAAAAGGAAATAAGTGATGATGTCCATAGTAGCTTATAATAGATCAGGTAAGGCTTGGTTAATTACTTTAATGAGCATGCAAAGGCAACATGGAAATATAAGTCCTCTAGCCAAATCTAAAGTTTTGGAGTGTAATTTTCACATTCCTCTTGCTGTATTACTTTAAATCAAAACTAATTTTTATAACAAATTTCTTATCTTTGATCTTTTCTTGTACACATAATATGCAAACTAAAATGCAAGTGTCATTAGTTGATTATATAAGTTTACAACATATTTAAAAACTATCTTAGAGCACAGAAAGCTTAAAGGAAAAAAGTGATGATGCCCATAGTAGCCTACAACTGATGAGGTAAGGCCTAGTTAATTACTTTAATGAGCATGCAAAGGCAACATGGAAATAAAGTCTTCTAGCCAAATCACATAATTTCAAGTAATACAGCAATATTATAGCTACAACTTATGTGTAATCCATGTCATAAGATATCTAGCACACAAGCTAAGGCAATCCGATTATCAACAAGATCAAACAATTTCATAAGCGGCTCCTTAGATGAAGAAACATAATGGGATATTCTTTCCCCATTCGTCGTGCCCCCTAGCTAATGTGGATGGGTCCCTTCTCCCTTCAAGTAAAGCCAGCATTGGGGCCATTATCATAGATGAGAAGGGTGACTTTATCAAGGCCATTGGCTACTATCTTCAACATTGGGACTGCACTTTTGTTCTCCATCAAGCAAGTGATTGAACCATGGATGTATGAACTAAAGAGGATTATCATTAAAGGGGATAACAACAATGTCGTTGACTATCTCAAACAAAGCTTACAATAAGAAGCATGGAGAAACTGACCACAGAATGGGACTGGTCTGAATTTTTTGCAGCAACTTCATCAAGCGATTTTTCATCATACACTCAGAGACAACAACAGCCTTACTGACTTTTGTGAATCAACAACTTTACATATTAATTTTGTTTGGAATGATAGTGATAGACTATTCCTCTCTTTTTGTCATTTTGGAGGAGATAGAAAGAATATAGTCTTTTCTTAGCTTTCCTCTTTTGGACTATTTTAAACCTACTTTTATTTTATTAATGCCAATGCACACATTCAAGAATGAAGAAACACAAAGCTATCGATAAAAACTACTCCATTTATTGGTACATGAGATAGTGACATAGCTTGTTAACTTCATCAAAATTGGCTCTATTGAAGGTAAAAAAATGAAACCTAAAGAGGCCACTAATAAGTATTCCATAAATTTCAGCCTAAAAACCCTTCCGTCCATACCATCTCAATCTAGAACAACATAGGAATTCTAGTTTACATAAATTTTTTTAAACTTATCCTAATCATATTACCTTTTATACATTTTTTCCCTTAAAACTACCTTCAAATTTATTTATTCACCACCTCATTGGTACTTGCTTTACTACTTGCTCAATTATTATTCATAGATGCTAACCCACATTTTCCTAACATAATGTAATAGATTCTTGCATCAGAAAATACTTTTTAATGCTTAATTCTTAAGAAAAGGTTCACAGATTTTACTACACTTAACTTTGCTTTTTTTGTGCACCATCATTTCCAAATACTCAAATTAATATGATCAACGTGGTTGTGTTGCCTTTATTTCTAGAATTTATCCTTCAACTAGAGTTAATATTTGCTTTCATAAAATACTTGAAGGCGATCTCTATTATAACCACCCTGTTTATTACCATAGTTCGTTTACATTGTCAAACATGCCTATTTGCGCCGGTAGGAGTACAATACATATAACTATTACTGCAGATACCATTTGATACTACCATTATTCTTGTTTGATCTCATTCATCATCAAGACAAATAAAAAAAATGCATGCATTGATACAATTGTAATATCTAATTAGTTTCTTAATTAATTCCTAATTAATTTTTACTTAAGCTAATTAACCCGTCGTTCTTAGCACTTACGTAGAATCCACTTTACGCCGCGTGTGGCGGGATTAAAGCCTTAGACGCGTGTATGGCCGGGATCGATCGAAGGTAATTTTATTTCCTTCCCTGCCGCGGCCTCAGGTCATTTCCACTGATCGAGTTCGTCTCCGCTTTCCCTTCCCTTGGCTTCGGCATCGACGCATTTCCGCTCTCGTGACACAGAGCGCAAGAACCGCCGTCCTTCTTCGGCCGGACAGCTCGTGCACGGTCTGCGAGTTCGAGTAGTAACCCTTCGTCTGGACCCGCCTTTCGGTGGAGCTCGAATTCCACGTCAACGCCGCGGTATGTCGTGACGGCGGGTTGAAATCCGAAAGCGCCTTCGGTTTGGAAATCCGTGAACCGTCCCGGCTAGGGATTTCTGTTCATCGGAAACTTAGGAAGTTTGTAAGTTCTTAATTTCTTTCCCTTTTCTTTCGTGCCTTCCTGATGTTGAAATCGTGATTGGGGAGTTCATTTTTTTTGTAGGTGAGTTGTAGAATTAGCGTATTAAATTGGGGTTTAGGATTTTCATTGTTAATTAACATCGGTGAATTTACTTTGGAACGTCTTTCAGGTGTTTGAAAACATGAGGAGATATCAATTTGGGTAAGATTCGAATTTGAGTTAAGTTAATTATGAGTTTTCATGTATTAGAAGGATTTAGAAGAGTTATTTCATTATAGGTTGTGTACTCGAGGAGGAATCGAGGAGCACCTTGTACGCACGAGGTGAGGCATACTTTAATGTAAATTCGGTTTCTTCTTATACATCTTGTTTCTGACTTTATAAATTGTATGAATGCATATAAAATGTAGATATTTCATTGTTGAATCATATATAAATGATTCTTGACGCACATGATTTATGATTCTGATGATTAAAGCCGTTCATTAATTTTATTGTGCATATAGAAATGATTGAAAACATGTTAAATCGGATAATGATATAGAAATGTCGGAAAATTTTGATAGGAAGGTATATTCTAGAATCTAGAGATAGAAGTTGACGAGATGGCCGTGATTAGGATCTTAGTATCACTGCATTTGAGGTTGGGGTCGTTAGTACCCAGTGTCGTACATTATTAGGTATAGTTTTCTACCTCTGACCTACTTTATGAGTGGCCGCTATGAATGAAAGAAAGTCAACCATCTGATTATAAATGGCATTTCTGAAAATGATTTGATATAAATCGAAATGAAAATAAATCGCGTTGATTGATCTGATTGACTATTATTGATTATATTATTCGTTCTGACTATATTCTGATTCTGATATTCTCTGGTTCTGTAAATTACATTTACGCGATTGTTTATTATCTTTGCTTGAGCTTGTTTTAGCGTTCTTTAATTTTAAAGCTTTTAGCTTATGATCTTCTGGATTGATAATTCGAGGAAAAGGCTGGGTAGAAATTTGTTTTTTGAATTATAGTTTGGGAAAACAAACTTTTGGTGTGCATAAATTAAATATCTTTAGTTCTTTATTTATTCTGGCTTAAGATTTACGCTTGTAAATGTGATATGAATTAAGTTAAGTGGTATATGAAGTAAATAGTTTTGATGATTTGATTAGATACACCTTCCACTTGCTGTTCCGCAGCGAGGAGGTGGAATCTGTCGTCGAATATCTGTCTGTTTCAGATTATTTAGCGTAAAGAGGGTCAGGTGATGAAAGTGCTCGAAAGGCTGATAAAGTAAAAGATTGATAGGAATGGAAGCATGATTTGGATTTAGGGATAAGAGTTGAATTGATCAATACAGAGCTATAGGTCGATTAATTTTGGGTTAGGAATCCATATGTTAATTTTACATGCATGATGATAATTTAATAAATGTATGATATTTAATATATAAATACTTTTAAATTTCGAGATTAATTTCAAGAAATGCGAGGTTAGAGGTCATTCTGCAAATCGAGCTGCTCGAAGATAATTACGGGAAAATAAAGCAAGTGGTGAAGGTAGATCGATGAATTGAGTGATTCGTTGATTTTCCAGTTGTTGATAAAATCCATGGAAAAATCGCAAGCAGTCGAGTATAGTTCAAGATTTGAGGATATTTCAAACGTTCAAACCACCGATTGAGCCGTGATCCTATAGTAGCGGAAGATTAGATTTTAAAATTGGAAAAATTGGATGGGATGATTTGCAGAAAAGTACATTCTTTGATGTGAGGAGGTGGTGTTCACGGGAAAGATTTGACCTGCACTATTACTCAATCGGAGAATTTGTCAAAATTCAGATTGGTTCCTCCTGTGGGGCTCTGAAAAGACAAATTTTTCAACTAAGGCTCAAAACTATAATCTGATATGGCGGTTCACTCTTTTTAGATATATACTCCATTATATCATACTGGGGAAGAAAAATGTCATAGATTTAGTATGAGATCAATTAAGATTAAACCTCTTTGATATCGAGTGAGTTCTAGTGTTAGTTGTAAGAATAGAAGAATTGAAAATTTTTAAAGCGTGGGATTCTGGTGACAAAAAAGCTTTGAAGAAGGCCGATTCACTGAAATTTAAGTTGATGATGAAACAAAATCAGTTGGAGAAACTATTTGTGATAAGTGTGGGCATTTTTGATGTGCTGTATGCATCGGGAGATCTTCTGAATGTGAGATTGGACATCGATACTAGGCGCAAGGGAAAAAGAAGAAAATTTTGGCGGAAGCCAGTAACACAATTTTTGTAGGCTCAATTGAAAAAGGAGAAACTTGAGCAAACCAACCAATAAAAGCGAGTTTTTCTATCATCACTCCATGAAAGGAATCAAATGAAGTGGTGTCGTATCTTAAAATTTGAGATCATTTGGGTTGATTCATTTGATTCCGGCTTAGCATTCTAATTCATTTCGATTCCTTTTCCATATTCGTGGATATTTATTTTACTGTATTGAATGTAGTATCGTGATAGTTTGAATATAAATAGAAATGTATTGTTGCATTAACATTCAAGATAAACACTTTCCTGGTAATTATCTTACCGTCAGACATTTTGACGTTATCTTGGTATGGTTGATCAAATATTTTGCAATTGAATCTTTGGAAGAGGAAATTTGAAATTTTGCATCAGTGAAAAATCATTTTATTTTTCTTTGTGATAAGAATGTCGTTCTTTTTTGATTAGTGCGGTGAAGTTGAGTAAATATTTAAGAAGCGGTGAAATGGTATTTCAAATTAGATGTGTTGAATAAGGAGGTGTTTAGCTTTGTTGTTTGAATTTCCGATGTGTTTCACGAGGAATTACGGGTTGCCACGAAAGTAGAGTTTGGGATTGATGTACAACAAACTTATCATAAATCTCCTTAGGATGGCTTAAAAAAATTGCGGGAATTGAAGTGTCGATTGCGAGAATTGGTAAATTGAGCGTGCGCAATATTATTTGTTAAGAAAAGGATGGGTATCACGATTATGTTGATTGAGGAGTTAAATAAAGTGCAATCGAAACAATTATCAGAATTGATGATTTATTTGATGTTGGAGAAACATTTGTATTTTCCATTGATTTGAGATCTCATTATCGTGAGTTAGATAGATCTTAAAAGCGACTTTTGGAGCGTATGACCTGAATTTCTTGTTATCGTTTGGTTTATACTCCTGCGTCTTTATGACTTAATGAATGCGTGTTTTTAATGGACAGGTTTGTTATCATCTATTGATGATATTGATTTATTAAAGCGATGAAACGCAAATCATTTGAGGATTGTTTTAGAATTGTTAAGACAAAATCAATTATATCAAATTTTCAAAATGTGAATTTTGGATGCATACGCATTTTACATTATAAGTGAAGGAGTTTGATCCTCAAAAGTAAAAGCGATTTTAGAATGGTGCGAATGTTTCAAGCAGTTCCGAGGTTTACTTTTTAGTTTGTCAGAGATTTTCATATTCGATGTCTATCCAATTTATTGAGAAAGGATGTCAAATTCCAATGGACGGTGAATGGCGAGTTTTCAATTGAAAAGCATTTGATTGCAAATTTTATTCCATCGGAGGTGAGGATTCCAAATATTTAGTGATCTTTAAAGGTTTGGGTTGTGTCTTGCGAGCAGAAAAGTAATTCATCTTGAGAATTAAAGCCTCACGAAAGTATCCCGTGATCTGAGTTAGCAGTGATTTTCTTTCTTTGGAGATTACTTATATGGAGTGAAATCGAAATTTTACTGATCATCAGTCTTAAATATATCTTTAAAAGAATCTAAGAAAGAAGATGGCTTGAGTTTATTAAAGATTATGATTTAGATGTTATTGGAAGTAATGTGGTCGTTAAGTCGTCCATGAAATGCTTGGGTTATTACTCAAAGTCGAGTTGATTAGAGAATTAGAAACTGTTAAGAAAATTGATGATCGGCATTTATCTGATTGATCAACTTTATTTGAGAATCACTACTAGATGTGGATATCGAATTCATTGAACAAATCAGATTAATTGAGCGAATTTTACTTGATCGAGTATTATTGAGCATTATGCACGGTGATGTGGAATTGAGACAAGAAATTTTCTGAGGAGGCTCATCGGGGATATCATATAGGTAGTTCAAAATGTATAAAGATTTAAAAGCAACATTTTGGTGGTCGGTATGAAGAAAGACATTAATATGTCTCAAATGTCGATTGTTAAATCGGCATCAAAGCAGTGGATTGCTACGTCATTACCTATCTAGAAGTGGAAGTGGGAAGAAATTGATGGATTTTGTTATGGGATTTCTAGATCCGGCAGGTGTGATAGTATCTGGGTTGTTGTGGATAGATTGACCATTTCTTACCCAAAACAGAGATTGATGATATGTCAGATTATATGTTAAAGAATGTAAGACTTCAGTAAAAGTGATCGTCTCGGCGAGATGGTAGATTCTATGAAGGAATTGAGAGCTTGCACAGCATTACTTACGTTTTTATCCAGATGATGACAATCGAAAAACAATTCAGTCTGAAGATTTGTTGAGGTTATGTGTTTTGGATTTTGGAGGTAGGCTGGGAAGATCATATTATGATCGAGTTTCTGACAATAATATACCAATCTAATATTCAAATCTCTATGAAGCATTATATGGTCGAAAGTGTAGAACTCCAGTTGGTTTCGAAGTGGGAGAAAAGCATTAGAGTCAGTTGATCAAGCTGAAAATCGATAATCGAGATAGATTGAAAGTGCGATCGTCGTAGTATTACGACTTAAAAGCGAAATAGAATTTCAAGTTGGAGAATTTGTATTTTTGAAAGTCAAACCTATGAAAGGAATTAGTAGATTTGGTGGAGGTAAATTGAACTGGAATGCATAGGGCCTTTTGAAATCATTGAAAAGATCTATAACTTCTGATTTGCTTCAGATCGACATTCAGTCTTTCACATTTCAATGTTGAGAAAATGGATCACAATCTGAGCGAAGATTCATATACAAAGTTTGAAATCTGAATTTGACTTATCATTGAGGAAAAGATTTTGGAATTTGATGTGAAGAGATTGCGAAATGACAAATTTCTATGTTAAAATTAAATGGAAGCCGAAATTAAAGAAACTACTTGGGAGGATGAGCAAGAGATGAGAAGAAGTTTCCTTCTATTTGAATGATTCAAGAAATTTGAGGGAAATTTTTTAAGAGGGAATACTAGTTTCTTAATTAATTCTAATTAATTTTGTTTAATTAATTAACTTCTCTTAGCTTAATCCACTTTACTGATGCCGGATTAAAGCCTTAGAGGCTGTATGGTAGGGATCGATCGAAGGTAATTTTATTTTCCTTCCCTGCGACTCGGGTCATTTGATCGAGTTCGTCTCGCTTTCCCTTCCGCAGCCCGACGTCGACGCATTTCCGCTCGTGACCGAGCGCAAGAACCGCGCCCTTCCCTCGACGCCGGCTGACCTCCGTGTGGCGAGTCGCCGCGTTCGAAACCCGTCTGGACTACCGCTTCGGTGGAATCAATTCCTTCGTCGACGCCGCATGTATGTCAGGTGAACGGGTTGGAAATCCGTAAGGCTTCGGTTTGGGAAATCCGTGACCGTCGGCTGAGGATTTCCTTCTGGTGATCGGAAACTTAGGAAGTTTGTAAGTTCTTAATTCTTTCCTATCCCTTTTCTTTTTTGTGACCTTCTCGATGTTGAAATGCGTGATTGGGGAGTTCAACTGTTTTTAGCTGTAGGTGATTAGAATTATTAAATTGGGGTTTAGGATTGACATTTTGTTAATTAACATTGAAGCGGTAATTAATAGTGGCGTTAGGACTTACTTTGGAATAAATCTCAGGTGTTTGAAAACATGAGGAGATATCAATTTGGTAAGATTGCATTTGGGTTAAGTTAATTATGAGTTTTCATGTATTAGAAGGATTTAGAAGAGTTATTTCATTATAGGTTGTGTCGAGGAGGAATCGAGGGACATCGACACAAACGAGGTGAGACATACTGCTAATGTAAATTCGCTTTCTTACATGTATGCCTTTGTTTACAGTATAAATTGTATGAACGTATAAAATGTAGATATTTCTTGTATTAAATCGTATATAAATGTTGATTACGCCAGTGCGGTTATGATTACATGATTTGGCCAGATTAATTTTATTGTGCGTATAGAAATGATTGAAAACGTTAAATCATAATGTGATAAGCGAAATGTCGGAAAATTGTGATAGGAAGGCATGTTACAGAATCTATGAGATAAAGAGATGGTAGTGTTTAGGGATCTTAGTATCCCCGACTCGGCATTTGAGGTTGGGGTCGTTAATGTCAAGCAAGTGTGGTATAAGAGTATGGTTACCGCTGCGCTTACTGACTTTTGAAATGTAGGGTGACGACTTATGAATGAAAGTCAAACCTGCGATTATAAATGACATTTTAGAAAATGATTTGATATAGGCGAAATAAATCAATCGCGGCGTTGATTGATCTGATATGAGCTTTATTATTGATTATATTGTTCATTACCTTCTGATATTGTTGATTCTGATATTACATTCTTGCGATGCAGTTCTGAGTTTACCAATTTTTAAATTTACATGTATTACACGATTGTTTATTTATCTTAGCTTGTTTTAGCATTCTTGTCTAAAACATGATCTTCTGATAATTTCGAGGAAAAGGCATGGGTAGAAGGCATTTTTTGTTAGTGTATAGTTTGGGAAGCTTAAAGCTTTTAGTGCGTAAATTAAATATCTTTAGTTCTTCAGTATTTATTTACAAACAAGATTTCGCTTGGTAAATGTGATATGAATTAAGTTAAGTATATGAATTGTAAATAGTTTAGTGATGATTTGATTAGATCTCACCACCTTCGCGATAGCGTTGGAGCGTGTCGATTGGAATCTGTCTCAGTCGTCAATACATTCTGCCAGATTTACTGCGTAAAGGGGTCATCTGGGGTGTGACAACAATCATGGCCAAACTGTAGACCATGTCTTATACAGCTTTTCTCTAATCTTCTTTAACTTCTACTTTGGTTGCATTTCTTTCCAACCAGAAGTATACTATCTACAAAGAACATATAGAATGGCAAACATTCTTTAAATCCACCAATCCAATAAGTTTAAAATTAGCATGAACCATAATTAGCATCAAAATTCTTTCCTGATAAGTCTTGTCCATGATTTCGATCAACCCCAAAGACTTTGGAATCAGTCATTGTGACCAATGAAAACAACAAATTAAAACTTGAAGGCTGTTTTGTCAGTCATTTGTGATCCAAAATCAGTGGTTTAATATAAATAGCTGAACTGACTTGAAAGGTGAGATTATATTTACCTTTTCACAGCATAATTTGATTCTGCTATCGTCTATGCCAGCATAAAAAAATGTAAGAAAATACAGCAGCCTAAACAGAGCTAACACAACTATATTTACATCACAGTAATTCACAAGTAATTATTCACATATTTGATAAAATGGCTAGAAAATATGCATTCTGGGGAGAAAATAGGACATGAGTAACCCTGTCTAAACATGTCAAGAGTTATCTTATAAGATATTAACCTGCATTGTTCCATCATTGGTTGGTGTAGATCCCAAAACATGACTTCCAATAGTAGACACAGGGGTTGAATACCCCAATCTGGATGACAAATGCTCATTTCGTTCAATGTCACTTAGATCAAATGAAGTGCCTTCAGGAACTGTTAGTTGAGACCTGCCAAGAGGTTCAGAAGGCTGATCAATTACTTCTGGCTTCACAAGGCTCATCGGTGACATAAAAGTACTTCGCTGTTCTTTGTTTGAATAAGATTGCATTGAAGCCGTACTTTGCTGCAGCAATGTATGACTGGCTAAAGAACCACCATGAATTCTCTTGGATTCATTGCCAGTATTTTGTATTTCATATTTCTGCATATGTGCCATACCCATGAGCTGACTAGATCCAAGTTGGATTGAAGTAATGCCTTGGCCATGCAGTGCTTGTTTTGTTTGTGAAACCTGGCCCTGTGACTTTTGGGCAGTTGCCTGAGCACCAATTGAATGCCTAGGATAAGGATGAGAATGAAGATTAGATTGTGTGCTTCCATACATCGAGAAGGATGATTGTGGGACTTGTGAATGCTGAGGCAGTTTGTTAACTGCTTGCAATGAGGTCATTGCACTTTCCCTTTCTTGGTTCCCTGCATTCAAACTAGCAGAGCGTGTTTGACCAAAATGCATTGACTTTCCATCTGACATGATATCTACTTCTCGAGACTTCTGGATACTATTGTCGAGTGTTGGCAAGCTTGATTCAGTTTGCCTTTGGATTGTTGAAGAAGCTGCAGCAGATGGGGGCTGACGAGGGGGAGATTTCTGCCCCTGCTGGTTCTGAGAAAGTGAATATCTGAGATTTGGGAAAGTAAAAATGAAATGGAAGTTTCAGGGGGAGGCTTGTACCTGTAAAGAATATAGGTTCGGGTTCATTGGTGGATTTCGACTTGCTGGAGCTTGAAGCTAAATAAGATTAAAAATGAAATTGGAGGTATAGAATCATAATCAATATTTAAACCCAAAAGTTTAGCCAAATACTTGAATTTTTCATAATTCCAACAAGCCAATCGCCCCAAAAACAAAAATCATGAGAATTTTACAATTATGATCAATACTTATTCACCCACCTGCACTTGCAGTTTCTGAGCTGCTTGTCTAAGCATCTGGTCACCAACAATATTCCTAATAACCCTCAAGAAGTCATCCTTGCTGACTTCATTACTCTACAAAATAAAAACTCACAGTTTATTAAGACATCAGAATAATCACGCATTAGAAGTTCCTGCTCAATAAAAACATCGCACACTAACATCAAAATGGTATTTCTTAAAGTTTTATGAGCACTCCACATATCAGTAAATATATTTAATTTACTCAAGTTCTCATAAAAAAACTTTCATATGATTTATTATGCATAAAAAGAGAGCTCTCGTGTCTCAGTAAAACCAGATCCTGCGGACAATATTACAGTCACAGAAATCCAAAAGGTAATCAGCTAGCAATTATTATGCTGAAACACTAAAAATATGGATTACTTTTTACTAAAAACATGCCTCACCCTTAGCTTAGCAAAGATGGCCTGAAGTTGCATTGATCTATCCTTATCCAGATGAGGGCGCAGAATTGGGATCAACAAGTGGAATGGTATCGTAGGCATTTGTTTTGTTTGCCTTGCTGAATTGGTTGCTTCACTAGGAACCTGGGGCTGTTGAACATTCAAGTGCTGCAAACTATGTGCGTGGATTTCATCATTGGAAGCTAATGATTGTTGAACATTTGACTGCTGAGAACTGTGAGTTTGACTAGTAGATGACTGAGCTCTTTCCTGTATGTGAGAGGGAAAAGAAATTTTCTCAATAGTATTCATTTCATCCTTTCCAACAGTTGGGGAAGGGTTCCACTGCTTGTCAGATTGAGAACGCACATCTTGTAAGTGGTGATGACTGCTATCTGGCTGATTTTCTGTTACTTGATCGTTTTCATTGACACCAAGTTCTTGTTTTGTCTGCTCTATGTGAGAAAGATGCTGTTTTAAGGACTGCAAATGCTGTTCTTCGGTTTGCTGCATCCCTTGTCCGTGATTTTCATCTTCAGCGCAAGCTTTCCATTGTTCAAGTACTTGTTTTGTGACAGAGATGCTTCCTTGTCCAACATTTTCATCTTGACTAGATGTTTTCCACTGTTCAAGTAATTGTTGTGGTGCAGAACTGCTACCTTGACTATTCAATTCTGTGTCATTAAAAGTCAAACAAATAAAATACCAGAAAAAATAAAAGATAAAGAAGGAGAATAAACATTGAACAGCCGAGAGAGCTGTATCATAATTTTTATATCCGAATAAAAATAAAGTAACTAAAATGTAAGATCTGATAACTTCAATTGAGCAAGCAACACCACAAGCTTAACAGAGGTGTAAAGAGAAAGATGCACAAGTATACGCTTTTGTATTTCATTTCAAAGATGAACATAGTAATACAGCAATCACTCTTACAGTAATTTGTCACAAAAGGACATAGTTTAGAATAGATAACTGCGATTAAGTAGATGGTTTTGGATGGATGGTTAGGACTACTGGTGACAGAGTAGTGGAACTGCTAGGTGGCAGTGAGAAGTTCTGCTGAATATGGTTATCACCTTCCCTCAAATTCAGGGTTCCTTAGGGTACTACCAATGTCCCGTAAGGAAGTGAAGCAGGTGGTAGTGCTTTGGCAAAACTATCAACTAATTGATTCCATGATACCACTGAACAGTAAGATCCTAGAATTTGTAGTTTATTTCAATATATTTCGTACAAGGCTGGAAGATGAGATTATTGATAAGTGCCAAGACAAAAATGTTATCACAATAACACGATGTGTGAGAGCTGATGGGGGCATTGAATTCCTAAAGTTGCCAGTAAAGCCAGATAAGATTGGTGGCTATTATGGCTGCACAGTATTCCACTTCAATGGAAGATCATGCCACTGTAGGTTGCTTCTTTACGTGCCAGAAAATGAGCATATTGCCAAGAAAGGTATAGTACTGGGTGGTACAATCAAAGGGATTACATACCCAATCTGAATCACTATAAAAAGGTATAATAAAGTAGAGACCATAATGGACGGTTCCTTGGATAAAGCGAAGCAGTTGTTTAAGGAGTTAAAAGAGGTGATTGAGAGGATGATGCATGTGTGGCACACAAAGTTCAGGGTTCACTGCAAATGATAGATCTGGTATTGTTGGGATTGGGAGAGATCAAATAAGATGACAATATTTAAGATTGGAGAATGCAAAGTTGAAAAATGGGGTTCAAAGTGGCTTGTAATTGTTCATACGAACTAGTTCAAGTGGTTAGAGCACATTAGGATAGATAAATGTGAAGATCATAAGATGTCCGTTTGGCTTTAATGCCAAGAAAGTAGATGGGTCCCAAGTTGCACATATAAAATTCGTGGTGAAGGTATTGTAGGATATTAGTAATGGCAATAGAGTTATTCTTAGTTAGGAGAATGTTGTCCACATGGATAAGGATGTACATGTTGGTCCATTCTTCCTACAAAAAGAGAAGAATAACCTGTACTAAAATGAAATTCAATCAAGTGAAAATAATGAGAAAAGGTGTCAAATCATTGATGGGGAGCTTGCTTAAGGCCATAGATAGCTTTTCTAAGAGATAAATAAGATAAGGGCATAGAGTATCCTGAAAGCCTTGACATTTTTTTTTCAGAGTGAAATTAGATTTTAACTAAAGAATGATATGAATACAACTAGAGCATTAACAAAGAAATGACAGTGCAAAAAAGAGGTACAACAACACAAAAGGGGAAAAGAATAAAGAAAAAGATTTAAATATTTATTTGGATCATTCAGCTTGAAGCCTGATGAAAAAGAGATTGAAGATAAATTTTCTTCCGATTCCCACCACTTCCAGCATAAATTACCTGGAATTTATTGTCCACCAGAGAGTCAATGTTGTGAGCACTCCATTGAATATCAAAAGTCTGATGTGATAAAAAATTTTCATTGTGTTCATTAGTAAGATAAGGTTAAGATGTGCCAAGAACATGTGAAATGTTTTCAATGTTAATATCAACAATTGACGAAGTGACCAATACCAAGGAGTTAGCAGGGATAGAAATATTAGCTATTATCTCCAAATAGGAATATGACCTTAGCTCCAAATTTTAAAGATAATCTTAAACTGAAGTTGGGGGATCTTCCACCAAAAGGGGGTCAAGTAGACAAGTTTGAGCTTAAAATTTAAGATTTCTAAGTTCAGAATGAGCCTTGAAGCATTCAAAGTATTTATGTCCAAATATATGACAAATGGAGCAATATGATGAAATGTTTTCAAATTCTACCTTTTGCCAACTTCTAGACGACGAAGATTGAATCCATATCTCGTTATGAAAAAAAAAGTTGTAATGACCATCTATGCCAAAACTCTAGCCATAGAGGGCCTACAGAGAAGAGCTGTCACAGCATCCCACCTATAAAGGCTTTCTAAAAATAGAAGCCAAAAAGAATAATGTCATCTGATTGAAGAAATGTAGATGAAGTCATATAATAAAGTCCAAACAAGAGTAATAGGAGGCTCCATCAAACAGTCAAAATGGGGACACCATTTTAGTATGGGCATTGGAAACCCATCAATATAATATGAACGCCATGAAAAGAGTGAAAGCCTTGAGATTAGATCATATAGAATGTTTTTGTTAGGTTGTAATAAAAAAAAAGTATTAAAAATGTCCAACTGAATTATTAGCCAATTATCATGGAAAGCAACTTTGAGTACAACCCAAATAGTGGTCATCATGGCTATTGGACTAAACGTTTCACTATAATCAATAAGATGCTCATGTTTGTTTCCTTGAGCAACAGGTATTACCACGTGTCTTGCAAAGGACCTATCAAATTTGATTTTAGCTTTGAAGGTCCATTCACATCCAAGAAAATTTTGATTGGGGATGACAGAAGAAAACCAAGATGCTTTGTACCTAAAGAGCATTAAACTATTAGGACATGGCTTGCCGGTATTTCTCATCATTGGTAGTTGGTAAGTAAGAAGTTGACTCTAATGTGGGAGTAATTGTATGTTGCGAGTTAAAGATAGTTTTGGTTTAAGGTTGCTTATTTTGGTTATTGTAAATCATAGGTAGCTAAGGGAGTGAGAAGAGTGTATGGGCATTGAATGGGAAATGAGACAACAATGTGATAGTTGTGAGGTCAGTCAAGGTTATTGGTTGCAAAGTGATTATGGATGGGGAGGGGTAGTATAGTTGGTTTTTTGTTTGTGTGTTCGGATGTGGAGTTAATGCTTTGTTATAGAAATAAGACTTCATAGAGATATGAGTGACCATGCGAGAAAGGATTGGCGAAGACTAGATGCTAGGACAAGGGTTAGTGGTGGAGGATTCCTGATTAAGAAAGGCTAGAAAGGGTAAGAAGAAGCGATAAGAGAATATATCCTCATGAAAGTGAAAGACTAATTTTGGAAATAATAGAATTGAAATATTTGTAGCCTTTATGAGTGGAAAATTTACATACAAATATGTAATGAATAGACTTGGGGAGGAAGCCAGTTTATTTGAAAGAGATTTGCATTCATGGAAAAAATTGATAACCAGAAGTTTTGAGATGGGCGTAATGGGGTGGTTTGTTAAAAAGGAATTGATAAGAAAAAAATTATTTGTCATTGAGGAGGGAAACTGGTTGATTAGGTATACCGTAGTGAGAAGAGTTTCAAGCCATAGATAGAGTACATTGGCATCAAGCATAAAGTGTGAGCCATTTCAATAGTGTGATAGTATTTGCATTCTTTTATAGTGAGTCCTTCAAGAGGTGTTCGATTGATTTATTAATCCTTGAATTTTATCCTCCAACAACAAATGAAAATAGAAGAAAAGTTGTCAGCAATGATTTTGTGAACAGAGAGAGGGTGGGATAAAGAGTAAATTAAAGGGAGCAAACTTAAAATTCGGAGCGGGAAAGAGTCCTTAGCCTGTGTTAGGGATAGGTAGTGCTTGGATTTTTGCAAAGATTTAGCGGCATGGAGATAAGCTAGGTTTGAGATAGGGTGAGACGTGACACTAAAGTTCAAAGACCGTATTTGAGATCAATGAGTGTACCCATACTTAATAACAAAGTGACTAGCTTCCTACAAATTTGGCATTCAACCTGTGAAGAATATGACTTACCTCCCTTGGAAAAAATGTTTGGGTGCCAGCCTACTTTACATATGATGTAGAAGTTGCAACCCTTACAAAAAGAGAAGCTAGGGCAATAAGCATGGAGGCGGCCCCTTTTCCATCAATACCATGTGAGGATCTGGTGGTTGCAAAGAATGAAATGGGTTGCCTCACTTGTAAGATTGATTTCCTAGTTGCAGAGTAAAAAGTAGAGGTCGCCATGATTGATGGATAGAAGGTTCATAAGGCGATTTTGATGGCTTGGAAAGGAAAAAAAAGTCCATTCAAAATTTATTAAAAAAATTGCATGAAGATAAAAAAGAAAGCCATCATTATCAATGGTATCGACCTTCGCTTTAATTTTGGAGAGGTATTGAGTCATAGTTTTATACTTCATAGAAATGTGATGATGTTTGTTCCTAAGTTGAATGATACGTGGGGATTAGAAAACCATAACTGTCAATTTATGGTGCCCTAAATTGCAATGCAAAAACTAGAGTAAGGATATTGGGGAAAAAAAGAAGTATTGATAGAGAAGTATAGAGCGGGTGCATGTTTTTGGACAAGCAACAACACATTGTATTGAGGATTCAAGGTAATGACATCATTTAAAGTTCTCATGGACTGGACAAAATGAGCATCTATTATAATATCCTTCAAAGCTATTGGCCCATAAGTGTTTGATAACTTGCAAGCACCATGTAAAGTTGTTGTTGATGATGAGTTGTGTTAATAATAGTTTTGATGTTAGATATAAAAAATTTCAATGAAGAAGAAATTGTGATTTCATCTAATTGAGAAGAAGATTTTTGTTACTATTGATGATAGAAGAAGCCAAAAGATCAATAGATGATAACAAGGAGTGGCAGAGTAATGAAATGATTAAGAGTTATATTAGGCAATCAAGGTTTTGAGGTGAGAGTACTTGTATTGTGAGCCAATATGATCTAATATTTTGATCGCTTCATTTAAGCAGCCAAATTTACAAGTATAATACAAAGGTAAAGAGAATGAGATAGTAATATGTTTTTGTGTTTCATTTTAAAGAGATGAATATGGTGATCACTCTCGTAATAAGAGCTCATAATAGTTCATTCTAATAGGACAGAGTTTGTTTAGAATAGATGGTTGTGATTGAGAAGATGATTTTGAATAGATGGTTAGGATTATTGGTGAGAGAGTAATAACAACATTTGTTCAAAACTACTAGGTTGCGGTGAGCAATTTTGTAGCATCAGTGTCAATTTGTTCCACCATATATGACATACAAAATGAAAAGATTCATATCATAAATTATTGAGAGGGGGTGAGGATTGATGGAAATTGAATAAAAATAATAACATTGACTTATTTAATCAAAACACTATTGGCGATTTTAAAAAAATCTAATTTTTAATTAGCCAAAAATAGTGAAAAAACTTTGGAACATGCCCAATGGACTGCAAATTTGTGAGCCAATAATTAATATATTTCCTTATGTTTTGATTAATCACTAAACACATACTAGCATATTAATGACTTTAAACCTCCTTGAAATGATTTAAAATAAATCGTAGAAAACTCATTTTGGCTCGAGATGACTTAACATGCATGATAAATTAATGCCAAGTCAAGCTAAATATTTTTGAGTTCAAGTTGAGAACAAATTACTTTTTTTTTTGTCTCTCCACTCATTGGCTCAAAAGATAAAAATAGTTTATAAAATTTGAAGGTGCATATGTGGTAAAAATACTTTAATGCAGTATTATATAAAACTCATGCATAAATTTGGTGGAATAGAATTAATTTTTTCATTACAAAGAAAATTAGCATTAAATGCCAACGACATATGCATGCAAATCCCAACAATTCCCCTTTTCCCATCTCTCTGTATTCTGTTGATATATGCTTATTTTAGTATGGCTTTATAACATTTGATTTATTCTACTATATCTTATACTTCTTACAACTTTCTTGTGCCAAGACAGAAGTTGTCCATTTCAATTCCTAACCATTATTTCATTATTTTCTTCCACCAACTAGACTCAGACATGCAAATTTTCTTCTAAGATACATTTCCAAAAACATCTACATACTCTCAAGTCACCTAACTGTAAACCCCTTAAGATTGGCATGAATTGCATAAAATAAAAAAAAAATAAAAAAAGAGAACAAAATATCAAATAAAAAATAAAACTTGATCACACCCTCCAATAGTGACCATGGAAGCCTATATGCAACTTTGATGGCACCCTTGTTCATGTATTGATCTCGATCTCCTCACCCAAAGTCACTCGATTGGTCCAGTGCAACTAACTTATATGTTTTATTTTTGATGCCACTCGATTTAGATGATGTGCTTCATCATCCATTCCATAGCCATCATTTATTGGTTCTACATCAAGGTTACATTAGTAATGATGATTTTACAATTATGTTGCAAAATAAACAAACGTATGAGTATGCTGATAGGGAATACAATTTATTTCAGATTCATCACCTACTGTACCACGGTCACTTACTATATGTTACATAAGAAAATTGGGCCACATGATTATAATTTGTCTTTGATTGCATATGATTTATTACTATGTCAATGAGTTATAAGAATGAGAATTGAAAGACTAACACATTGGGACAAGAACGACGCTAGAAAATTCTTTTAATGGGGGCACAAATTGATGATTTTAAAAATACTTCTAATATTTTTCATTCCTTGATACTGACATTAGCTATTTTTTAAAAAAAAATATATAAAAATTTAATATAAAAATGATAAATATATGATAAAACTTTAAAAATAGAGCTCATTATTATTGTTAGTTATAATTATCGCATATAGTTGACTTAAAATATTTCTACTTCAAGTAAATATTTAATCAATTATAAATTCAATATTAAGTCATAATATACATAGATGTGGCAGATGTGGCAGATGTGTCGAGAATTTTTTTAAATTTTTTTTATTTAAATTTAGCATCAAATAAACAATGTAGTACAGATCTATTTCAATTTAATTTTGATATTAAGAAATATATCAAAAAGTTGCAATTACTCATTATTAATTCATTTTGATGTTAAATATTATTTGATTCTAATAAATTTTACTTGTGCTTACTTATATATGAAAAATATGAAAAGTCTGACTAATAAAATATTTGTAGCATTTGATAAAAAAAACAAGAAATTAGAAATAAATATATTATAAAATTTAAAAAATCATAGGAAGAGATTTCAAGAAAGTTAAAAAAATGAATTTATAAAAAAATTTAGTTGATTAGGTGGGCTAGAAAGAGCATGGGAGGAGATTAGGTGGACAAGTGGAAGCCAAGGAGGTGACGAAGCAGACAGGCAACCTATAGGAGTTCACGAGCTGCCATAGTTAGAATTTTATTTTAAAAAATTACTTACTCTTAATTTATTGGGCCGGGCCAATGGCCCCAAAGGGCCCCTAATACCCCCACTGTGGGTCCGCCCATGCTTTGGAAGAAATAAAGAACCTTTTTGTAGTTGCACTTATTTGCATGATTATCATCACCAAAAAATACTCTACCACACGTGCTACCATATGCAAGTCCTCCTTCCACAGACACTCCACCTTGTACATGCCCTAGATACTTGGAGTTAAAGTCTAGGGATATTGTAATTGCTACATCAAATCAACACTACATACTAGAGTTCCTTTTTCCAGGAGGAGGAGAGTTGATGCAGCAAAACATAAAAATTTTAAAAAAAAAAAGAAAATTTATGGTCCTTAGTTTTGTGTTTTGGTAATGCCTATTGTATTTCTTTTAATGAATAAAGTATAATTGAAATTTTAATTTATGCTAGTAACATTTGGACTTTAGAAAGGTATTAGGGAAAACCTATTAGAGTATTAGTGATTGATTAGGATGTCATGAAATATCCACATGTATGGACCATGCAAGGGTCAACAAAGCAAGGGATTGTCAAGAAGGTCGACCAATACATGAAAAGGAGCAATGCAAGGATGGGTTCAAGTTAAAGATCACATGAAAATCTTCATTGTCATTCTAAGGATGCCCAAAAAGGGCAATTCTCATACAAAAAACATGTTCAACCAATGGCTCGCCACTTCAACATTTCATAGAATCACCTCCAAAAATTGTGGCAGCAACTCCCATATCCTTGGTCCAAGCAACAAACCACTCTTCTAGTTTAAAGGAGTTATAAAAATAATTGGATTAAGTGGAGTGTGAAAAGGATTACTACATATATTGCATAATCCATTTTATTGTCAAAAGAAACATATGAAAACAGTCAAGAATTCTACAATTTCAATATCATTAAAAATAAAGCAGATTTGAATTAGAATATAAGACGCTAACATCTACAAGTTCAATGAAAAAGGTACATAATGCATAAAAGCACAAAATACACAAATAAACTAGTAGATAAATTAATTTGAAATAATTATAAAATTTTAGTAGGAAAGAGGTAAAAATATTCAGTACTATGAGCAAATGGTAGTGTTAAATGAAACTAACATCTCATGTGGCACTTAACAAAAAAAATTTTTAAAAAAAAGTGTGATGACAAAGCCAATCACAAGTTTTAAGGATAGAACGAATTAAGATACTGATAAAACCAAAAGGGTGGACAACTTAGTGGTTCAACTGAATATAACTTACTGCATTATCCGTGATTCCTTGTGAAATTATAAACACCATGCGACTTTATAAAACTTCTTCCACTTCTTGCAAAACCAAAAAAAAACAAATCAAAATTTAGAAAATCGAGCAAATCTCTAAAAGTGAACCCCGTTCTCCCCAAAAGCCTTCCTTCTTCCTTCAACTTACATGCAACCAAACAAACGTCAAGTAAAACAACTGGCTCACTAATAAAGAACTACTAACCATCGAAATCATACCAAACAAAAATGACAAAAGTCAGCGAACAGACGAACATTACCAACATCATGGTCTGGAGGCTGGTGGTCATGGGATGTGGGATCCCCTCCGATGTCGCGGGTCAGCGCGGCGGAGAACGCTTCAACGTCCGCCCCGGAATGCAAGCTCTCGTCCTGCAAATCAGGTGTTGTGAATTAGCAAATAGATAAAGATCGACCGATCGAATTAGATGGATCATTGAGTCGAGCAAGGGTTTGGTGTTTTCATGAAGGAGAGAGAGAAAGGGGAAGAACCACGTCGTCCTCCAGAAACTTCACTATGGATGGATCCATTCTAGGGTTATGAAGTTTTTGGCTCTCCCACCGGAACTGATGCTGCGACCTTGTTTCTGTTCTGTAAGAGCGCGGCCTCGCGCTTGGGGACTAGATATCCTCGCGAGGCGGTGGGATTCATCGAATGCTTATATATATATACTCATGAAATTTACATTCCTATCACAAAATTTATGCATTTATATATTTAATATTTATAAAAATAATATTTTCTTGTATATAAATATTTTTTATTTCAATATTTTAATAATATTATTATTTTTAATGCAATATCAAAAAAAATTATATATTTTAAATAAATATAAAAATTTAGATATTATATATATAAATATATAAGAATTGTGTGCTATGTATTAAAATACCTCTATATATTTTCATGTATTTTTTCTTGATAAATTAAATATTAGAAAATTTTTAATAAATTTTGAATTTATTTAACTTATAATGACTAAAATTATAAAAATATATATCATACTTATTTTCATGAGAGTTTTCTTTTAATTAGGTTAAGATCAAATTACCTTTTTATAGACATTGATTATTTATTGAAATCCACCATAAATCAATTTTACTAGAATTTATTTGATTCGAATAAAATTAAATTAAGCATTATTCAAACTCGGTCCCAAGTAGGTTTTATCAAAATTTAAGTCCCATGCTTGTCTTATGGCGCATTTTAATGCAAGTCGACTACACATTATCAATCTTAAGATACCGCTCCTCACACTCTACTTATCGTTATGAGATCTTCTCATTTGTTGCCAATCTTATTGGTGTACTCTTATCACAAAATCATCTTTATCTCACACAACTAAGTCTTATTTACATTATTTTCTTATTAAATGCTTATATTTTGTATAAAATAATAAAATCTATGCATGATAATGTCTTGATTGATTATATTTTATGTATAATATTATATTAAAAGTATATATTATTATTTTATAACTTTTTAATATGATATGAAATTTTGACTCATGTGATGGTTAGCTTATTAATGAAATGATTATTAATTATACACAAATGATTGAATAATTGAGTAATAAATGCTTGAAATTTTATTTTATACCAATATTTCAACCACTTTTCACTTTCATAAAATAACTCAAGCAAAATTAGCACATTTTAACTAAAAATATGCTTCATATAGTATATGTGTGTGTGTGTGTGTGCCAATTTTGTACTACACTCTAAATTTACTTGAACTTTGTTTAAATATTGGCTAAAATCAAAATCAACTCAATATTTTAAGGGAGTTATATATATATATATATATATATATATATATATATATATATATATATATATATATATATATATATATATATATTGGGTGTTAGAGTTCTTAGGTATAAAAATTATTTGGTATTAATAAAAAAACTTTTTTTAGAACAAGAGATTAATATAGAAAGAGTTATTAGGAACTTGAATGTCAAAATTCTAAATAATGATTGCATTTTGAGATTTATGATTGTACCAAAAGAGAGAAAGATGGATATATCATATATAATATTTTTTATAAATATATTAAATTCTGCATGTTATAATGTGTACTCGACTCAATATTGTTCTTCTCAAAGTTGTGTAATTAAGAAATACTTATTTTCTTTTTAATTATTGATAGATGAGATTTTCTATTTTTATAAATTTTTAATATAAATTGTAATTAGTAGTATAATTTCAAAACAGCACTAAAGAATAGTGATTTTCAATGTATAATAGAACTAATAAAGTATTTTATATTATTTTAAAGAGAATCTCTTTGGAATGTTAATAGGTTATTATTAGAGTACTTTTCACTAGTTTTTAATAATAGGTTTCTCTAAAAGCCTTTTTTTTATATCACAAATCATACATAAAATTCTCATATTTACATTTAAAATTATAAGTTTGTATGTTGCATAAATTATAAAGATATTTAATATTTTTTTAATAAATAATTTCATATTTTGTCAATAAATAAATGAGATGTAAACCGATGAATTAAAAAGCATGCAAAAAATTTAAACTTTATATTTTTAAGATCTCGATCATAAAAAAACAAAATAAAAAGTTTTGATCAGATTAAAGAGCAAGCCGGCCAACAAAACGATCAGCTAAAACTAAACAGATTTAAATTCACCACTTGGATCACTCTACACCCTTGCTTTTCTGCTCTGTAGCTCTTTTGCTATAACTGAGGAGAGCTTGTCACCACCTTCTCTTCTAGTTATTCTCCCTTCAAGCGGCACTTTATCCTCCCATTGTGGACGCAGACCAATCAAACCATATTAAATTTAATTTCTTCGTGTTCTTTTATACCTACTGCTGCTTCCATTAACCCTTATCTTGCAGAAAAACTCTCTTTAGTACTGGCTTAAACCTACTGGAAGACTTCTGTTTGGAACTCACAGGATTCACTATTCGCCCCAAACCCAATTCCCCATACAAGAATGGTCATTACATAAGCATGTATTTTAATCATACAACGTGTGATGATTTACTTAATTGAGAGCATTATTTTAATCAGAAATTATAATTAACTATGAGATCTTGCATCCATAATAAGTTTGAAATATTATACTTAACTCACCTCGTTGATATCACAAACTTTCAAACTTTTCATAATCGAGAGCTCCACAGTTTTGCATCATTTTTGTTGGTTTTGTTATTTTGGTGACATTTTTTGATTTTGTTGAGAAAGAAGTGTTATATATATACACAATGTTGAAATATACGATTCAAATTCTGTGAGTCCTACTCGTCCTAGAAGAAAATTATAAATATATGGATTGAAAGTTTCTATTATTAAATTGATTTTATTATAGCCATTAGATTGCAATCTCTGTGCTCTTATTCCATGGACCCCTCATGAGTATTTTTCTTATGAAGAATCTCATAAGATTTATAAAAACTTTCCTTCTTTATACAATGAAGTAACTTCTTCTTTAGGTTAACTTTTTTTATTTTTGATATATTGAATTCTTCTTCTTTATCGTTGATTTTTCCCACTTGAATTTTCCACGTAACATCTGTTTTTTTTTTCCTGTTCATCGCTCTTATTTAATAACACACTACAGTCCATCTCATATTTCTTCCATCTTTCTGATTCATTCTATAAGAATAAGATCCACTTAATCACACTTAAATCATATTCATCTTTGTTAAACATAGTAAATAAAAGTTTTTATTTTTATTTACAGCGACTGTTATAGTTAATCTATTACACTCTCAATGTAATATTTAAATGTTTATGCATTGTTGAGAATTCAGAACATATTTGAAAAATAAATAAAAATCTTCTTTTGTCTAATCGCTCTTCTTGCATCCACAATATTTCTGATAGCAAAACTCTATCTATTTCTCAAGAAAAACCAAAAGTTTATCAAGATTTACGGGATTTAATAATCAACGCAAATAATTTATAAAATTTAACACCTTCGGAATTTATTAAATCCAAATTTAGAAGATTTACTAAATCCTACTTGAATTAAATATAGCTAAACAGCCCCAAAAAAAGAAAGTTCATCCAAGTTTCCTCCTTCATCCTGTACTGCATAGCCTTGTTCTTCAACAACATAACGGCTCTTTCCCTCACTATTGTATTTGTTCATCTGAACCATTCTCCATTCAGAATTACTCAGTTTGATGCCGCTAAACTCAACTGAAGACGAGGTGAGACTTTCTCCTGAATCAATTATGCTAAAAGCTTCCAATCAATCACTCGGGCATCACTGTTTGCTTTGATAGAGAAAAACTTCTACAGAGATGAGCGAACATTTGAATACTTATCACTATATATATATATATATATACAAGAGAGATGTTTTCACAGCCAAATTAAGAGGAAGTATGATAGTATTTAATTCAATTATTCAAATAGGATTTTGTGGGCTCCGAAAATTCGCCACCGACCTCTCGACAATGGAAGAGAGTATGGTTTAAATGTCAGTGTAATTTTCAAAAGTCATATGGAATAGTAGATAAAACACTACCTAGAGATTTCTCCCTCATTTGGTGAGGACTTTAGATTTAGTTTCAGATTTCCTATAAGCGCAAGCCCCTATAGTTAATTACCCCTCTCAATGCTGAGAGAGAACTTTCGATTAATGCTAGTCGTTAGATCGTTGAATGCGTAGTGTATAGTAGCAGCATGTGGAGTTTAAAATTTGGGATTTAGAATTTATGAAATTCATCGTTATGGTTGGGGGAATGATGACATGCCCGATCAACATCCCATCGCTTTAGTGGTCCCTAGTCTTAGTGAGGAGGTAGTTGAAACTTGAGGATCCTTATCGAATAGTTACATCATTCAAGAAATCCTTGTAGACCTGAGGTAGTATTTATCTAAGAAGACAGACTTATGTCTACCTTAGTTGACAGAGGAATTTTTGGCCCATCAGGTGTACCCTATGATTCACAACTCAAAGAGCAGAGCAATTGGGGAGCATCGGGCTATAGCCGTGATCGTAATATAATGGTTCCATTTGGCGGCAACCACCCGATCAGAGGACTTTGGTCGTAACTGCATCATATGTTGAGCCTACTGGCCAAGCCACGTAGTCAAAGGACACGGGTCACGTCCTTACTGGCATGAGATTGATTGATAGTGAATATAAATAACACTTGATTTAACATTGGATCCTTTATGAGTTAGAGTTTTCTTAATTTGTCACCTCCGAAAAACAGTTGTGGAAGGTGGATTGAGTTTTAGCTTTAAGTTCTTTAAAGATTAAATTTCATTTAAGCGGTTTTTAGATTTATACTTAATTTGAGTTAATTTGATTTGAAATTAGAATCATACTTTGATGGAAGTATCCCCTCCGATTGAAATCACCTTTCAACATAGCCATCATCGGGGTATTTAATTGATTAAATCGAATATATTTGAGAACTTTAGATCCTGTCAATTATGTTTAGCTCATAATAGAGTATCAGATCTATTGTCATAAGACAGAATTAGCTTCTTAGATATTTTACTAAGTTGAATTTATTATAGTATTATTGGATTTTTAGGTCTTGTTAATCCGGACCTGGTCCTAAGACCAAACCGGGAAGCAACCCGCGTAGCATCCTCAGACACTACATTTAAGCATCTAACATAGTGTCGGGGCACATGCGAGTCTTTTTAATAATTTAGATAATTTTATTTCTAAATCAAGAGATTAATTTTATATTTTCATTTCATTCTAACTTAGCTTGCGCAACCTTTTCAGACATTAAAATTTGCACTTTAAATCTCGATGTCCGAGCACAGCAGGTATTTATAGCTTAGATATTTTCATCTAATTAGTGAAATCATTGATTTTAAAAATTATAGTTATAATGAAATTCTTTAATTTTTGGATTGAAAGAAGCTTCCTAATTCATAGAGAATTTGATTTAGCATCATCTTCTGTCTGCTTATGCAAAGAATTGCAGATCCGGTGGCAAATAGTTCATTCATTTAAAAGTTGCATAAGTTTCAAACCACTTGAATATGATATAAACTTGCTTCAAGAGATGTGTAATAGATTCACACTCATTAAGATATTTACACATATCCTTCAACATTTAAGTTAAACTATTAAAAATATCATGCTATTATATTTGCAAGCTTGCGTAAATTGAAGTACTTGAATATTATATAAAATTGCTTGAAATATAAAGAGTTCATTTTACTCAAGTATTTACATGTATCTTGAAGCTATAGATTCAAACGACAATTTGATTTGTAGTTTTGCATGAAAATTTAACTCATAAAAAATACTTCAA
Organism: Cymbidium sinense; assembly: GCA_021442155.1. NCBI lineage: Eukaryota > Viridiplantae > Streptophyta > Magnoliopsida > Asparagales > Orchidaceae > Cymbidium > Cymbidium sinense. The sequence continues at coordinate 39,124,169 of CM038228.1, forward strand.
TGAATCAATGGAATGCAACATTCAAGTTGATTCCTCATCTTTTCGAAGGTTCTTCATTTGGCTTGTTTCTTGTTTTCATAACTCATTGATTAATAAGGCTATTTATTTTCATATTTTATCATATAATAAATTTCTGCATTCTTATGAAATATCCTTAGATATTTCAAGTTTGTGAATAGATCAACCCATACTATGAATATAAGTACTTTCTCTCTTTTCAATTCAACCTTCAACTCCATAGAATTCTCTCATGCGAACTGTCGAAACTTCAAGTGCTTGAATTGGAGTTAGTTAGTTATGATATACATAAGAAGCTTATTCGAAACCTCCCGCATTCATGGCTCCTTTAACGAGTTTTATCTTCTTCATATCATATCATTAATGGGCTCTTTGATTTCATAATTCACTAATTATTTGATTAAACTTATCACAAGTTATGGTGGAGTCCTCATAAAAATTGGTTCATGCCTATAATAGAATAAATTCCATTCCTCTTTTTTTTTTTCATTTGCCTTAACTTTCCTGTTGGGGTTCTACAAGTTCAAGCCTTTTAAAGTGTATCTCAATTATATTTCAGGTAAGATTTCCGTTTATCATTTGTAGTCAATTTTCCATTTGAATTTTAATTTAAGCTTGCTTACATAAGTCATAGTGGTTTAAATAATTTTCATTTAGATTTGTTTATGTCTCAAAATTTAACAAAATTTCAAGATTTCGCCGAACTATTTTGGCCTACCACGCCTGATGAATTTTTGAAGACTCTGGTTGAATTTTAATCCCATTATACCTGATGAGCATAATGAGGCCTTCAATCACCTGCATAAAAGCAAATATATATGTAAATATTCTTCTCCTTTTTTTTAAGTCTTAGATTTCTCCAAAATGCATTTAGCAACACATCTAACAGCTTTACCAGACACCCTAAAGAGCATAGCGAGCGGTGTTTTGCGATACCACAACTGGATTACATCTCACCACGCCCTGATGAGCATGACGAGGCATTTAAATTTGCAAAAAGAAGCACATACACATACTATTTCCACATACTTTCATACACATCTACCAATTGTATCTTTAAATCTCATTTCCTATTTTGGATGAGAGAAAGAGAGGGAGAAAGAGGAAAGATTTTTTTTTTTTGTGAATCCGAAAGAGAGAGAGAGAGAGAGAGAGAGTGGCAGTGAGGTTTTTTTATTATATATTTTTCTTTTTTTTTTGAATCCGAAAGAGAGAGAAAGAGAGAGAGAGAGAGAGTGGTGAGGTTTTTTATTATATTTTTTTCTCCATTTATTTTCTTTTGCTGTGAACCCGAAAGAGAGAGAAGGAGAGAGAGAGAGAGAGAGAGAGAAACGAGGGATGTGGAGGATAGGAGAAGAGCGGAGAAGTTTCGGCTTTGCTTGCCATTGAGGAGAAGACAAAGCACGCAGAGCTTTCGGTTTTGCTCGCCGTTAAGGAAGAGACGAAGCACGTAGAGTGTAGAGCCATCGGCTTGCCGTTGAGGAAGCGACGAAGCACGTAGAGCGTAGAGCCTTCGCTTTCCGTTGAGGAAGCGACGAAGCACGTAGAGCATAGAGCCTTCGTCTTGCTGTTGAGGAAGAAATGAAGCACGTAGAGCCTTCGATTTTGCTCGCCGTTAAGGAAGAGACGAAGCACATAGAGCGTAGAGCCTTCGGCTTTGCTTGCCATTGAGGGGAATCGAATGAAAAAAAGGAGGACTTTTAGTTTTTAAGGAGGAAGGAGGCTTGGAGGGAACGGTTGAGGAAGGATCGTGCGAGCGGGAGCGGTTGAGGAAGGATCGTGCGAGCGGGAGTGGCTTGCGGTTTTGGCGAATGAGGGTCAACAAATGCCCCTCAACAAATCTGATTCGCGTATGGAGTGAGTCATATTTGTTGAAAATTAGTTGATCTTTCGTGTTTGCCGCAGCTATTGGACTACTTCATCTTCAATTTCAATAGCTTATAGAGCTTTGATGAGATTTGTCATTAGTACGATGCCTTATTTTGGACATGCTAAATGATGGGATTGACTTATTTGTCAGGATCTACTCGTCAGATGGATAAGAGTTCTTACACCATCTACTCTTTATTTCAATCGCTTTGCTGAAGATCTCTTTCTTTTATGTCATTGCAGATTGAGTTTCCTCCAATCCAACTTCGTGCTTGGTCAGGTTTGATGGAGAAATTGGTTTGTTTGTTTTGAGATTTAGAATTCCTCTTATTCTAGTTTTAAGCTTGACAAACTTGATGAAGGATTGACCTGATTTTTCCACATTGACTTGTCATGGAGTGTACGTATATCTTCAGCCCTATGCTTGCTGTTTTGACGGACTCGTTGAAGGATTGACCTGATTTGTCCACATTGACTTGTCGTGAGTGTACGATATCTTGACCTTTATTTGTCGCTTTGACGACTCGGAAGGATGCAGATGACCAGCCTTCGCTTATATTAGGTCTATAATTGTTGACCTCACTTTTGGAGTGAGCTTTAAACTTCTCCATCTCACACATAGGACTCCTCTAGACACTAAGAGTTCCTTAGTTTTAAGACACTTATAGTGATTAGGTGAACACATATCCTAACCCTAGAGACTCATAGAAGAGTTAGCTATAGGAATAGGTTATGCCTTAGGAGTATTAGGAGGACTTGCTTACCCTATAGCTTAAACTCAATCCTTGCTTCCCTCCTTCAAACCAATCCAAATCCACATCTTAAATCAATTCCAACTCAATTGATTTTTCAAATCATAAATCATATCTAAATCAAAGCTTAAATCAATTTCAACTCAACTGATTTTCTCAAATCATAAATCAATTCCAAAATCCAAATCATAAATTAATTCCAAATCAAAATGATTGAAACCCATGATTGAATTCAAATCTCAAAATCTTTCCTAAGCCATTTGATTTCATCTTATGGACTTAGCTTAAATCAAATCCAAATTACTCCAAACTCAAAAGATTTTCTTATAACCCATTTATATTCTCATTTATATTCACAAATATAAATGAAATATAAATTCAAATAACCAAAACTAAATTCAAAACTCAAATACAAATCCAACTTATATCCTTTAAGCCAATTTCTTGAGTTTAGCCAAATCATTCTCAAATCAATCCAAACCCTTGGATTCTCTCTTCAAACAATCACTTCTTCAATCACATGGCTAAATATAAACATAAATTACAATCATCAAAAACAAAATCAAACTAACCCAAATCAAACCTATGCTTTTGACTTGAAGTTGTCAAATGAACCAAAACTCATTTGACTCAAAATCACTTGTAATTGATTTATTTTTCATCATAAGTTCATATGTGAGTTCAACCAAACTTGAATCAAGCCTTGATCAAGCCAATTGATCTATTTAGGCTCACTTGACCCAAAGTGACCTAAAGAACTTTTTTGAGCTAAATTCTAATCCAACCCAAATTAGATTGAATTAAGCCCATCCAAACCTCACATTGTTATCAACAATCATCCTAAGATGATCAGACACTCAAATTGGGTTAAACCAAGTCAAACCTAGCCTTTGATCAACTTAACCTAAATGAAACCTAAACTAGCCAAAATCTACCATATGCCAAATTGATTGAAACCATTGATCTAAACCAATTCATAATCAATGATTGAATATGACCAAGTCATCAATTGAGTCAAACTAAGCCTAATTGGCCACTTGACCTATGTTGACCCAATTTGACCTAAAAAGCCCAAATGGGTCAAATCTTGATCTAAGCTAAATTGATTGCAACCAATGGGTCAAATTCATTCTAAATTAATTGTTGAACTTTACCAAAGCTTCAATTGACCAATTAAACCCAACCTAGCCCAATTGATCATGAAGCCAACTTGACCTAAAAGGTCAAATCAACTTGAAATCAAATCAAACCTGAATTGATTGAAACCAAAGCTTACAATAAATTTAAAATGATCAACCAAGCCTAAACCAACCCATGAACTAACCCAATTGGGTCAAATAGGTCAAACTGGCCAACTTGACCAATTTGACCTAAATGAACCTAAACGAACCAAAATCAAATCTAAATCAAATTGAACCAAACCAATAATACTCGTAGGCTCCAAATGATCATTGGAACTTGACCTAACCCATGATTTACCCAATTTGACCAATCGGTTAACCTAACCCAATTTGACCCAACTTGACCTAAATGGGTCAAATTGAACTAATTCAAATCAAATAAACTCCAAATCACTTAAAATTTGGCACAACCCATTTTCAAATCATTTCAAATCTGCCCAAATCATAGCCAAATGACCATTTTGCCCTTAGCTCAGAGGGTATCTTATGACCAAATTCACTTGGAATTTGGTCATTTATTTCTCAAGGCCACTTGGCATTCTCCTAGTGGTCCACATAGACACCAAGGAGAGTGGTGAACATTACCTAATGAGCTTGGGTTGGCCATGACCCAAGACAAGGCCAAACCAACCTCTCAAATGAAAATTAAACACTTGGATCACCAAATGCACTCACCTAACACATGGACATCCACTCTCCTTCCCTCCACTCCCCAAAATGACTCACATTGGGTGTTTTGCAGCTCAAACCGTGCCTCCAATCCTTGCCATTGATAAAAAATGGCAATTTAGCTCATCACCATCCAAGGAGGGGGAGATATACTCCCCCTCATTCCCACTTAAGCCACAAAGATTCATTTCCACAGAGCTAAGGAGGTTGAGTCGAAGCTTCTCCAAGTCTTTGCAAGCCATTCCTGAGCTCCCCCATTTCTCCTTCTCGATTTTGCTCAAAGTCGAAACAAGGGAGGTGAAGTGAAAATCCAACTCACTCAATTCTCCATCAAAATCAAATTAACCTTGCACACACCATCAGTGGACTTCGTCGAGCTCAACCAAGTCATTTCTCAAGTCTCCAAGCCATAGGAAGCACTACTTCAATCAAGCCCGATCACCATTGAAGGGGAGCTTGGTCAATCAAACCATCCACTTCAAATCAAGACATAATTCCTTTAACAGGGCTTCGTCTCTACTAGACGAAGCTACCTCCTTCGCTGGCAGCGCCAGTGATAGCCTCCGACGAGGTAATTGCTCAAAACCGTAGCCATAGGAAATTGTGGTTGGCCCTTCTTGAAAGAAATTGTCACCCCTTGGGTTCTTGATCGTTGGATGTGCATCCCCCTTTCTTCCGAAGGTATGGGATCATTTTGATCCCAAAAGCTCGGGTGAGCTCGAATTGAATGAAGAGAGAAGAATGTTGTTCGTCTCTCATCGCTCGCAAAGGAGAAGGATCACACGCCGTCTGTTTTGCGTGATTGGAATGGACGGCTGTGATTAGATCATGCTAGATCCCTTTTGATTTAAACCTAAACCACAGGATGGCCGTCCAATCTTAGATCGGGCGACCCATAGAGAAAGCGCGTCCGCCGTCAGCTAACTCAGCAGACGGATATGATAACTTAAATAACCTATCCAATCGCGCTACGTGGAAAGCACGCCGCGTTAGCCGCCATGTGGCCCGATAGGATTAGGGGGTTAATTAGGCTTAATTAATCCGATTTTGATGCTGAAACTTCCAAAATGCATAAATAATTATAGAAAAATCCAAAAAATATGAATAAACACTCATTTTAAAGATAATTCAGAGAAGAATAATAGAAAATTAAAATTAATTAATTTTGAATAGTGATTTTAACTTAGTTTGGGTTTTATTGGAAATATAATTAAGTTAATTACTCTCTAATTAATCTAGCAATTAATCCCAAACTTTTTGGGATTAATTAGTGGGATGACCTCTGCCTCCCATGATTTTCTTGAAGTTTATAACTTGATTAATTAAGACAATTGCTTGTTTCATCCCTAAGTAGTTCCTTAATTAATTAAATGATTAATTAACCTATTAAACAATGATAAATTCACTAATTAAGCCCGCTAATCATCATAAAATAGTGAATGGACTTAAAGAATGAGATTAGGATTTTGTTTACAATCTTTTCCCCTAAGTTTATTTCATTTGGATAAACACTTAATTAAATTGTAAATTAATTAATGACTTAATCACTTCATTAATTAGTTCAATTAATCAATCACAAAATTAAATCACTCCAAAACTTAATAATTTAATTCTTGGGTAGATTCTTAGGTGTCCAATAACCTAAGAGGATTTCAAAGGAAATTATAATCAAACTACATGTGTAGGAAGGTTATAAAAATACTTAATCAAATCCTTTAGCTTAATTAATCAATAATTGTGAGCCAATTACATTAGTCCCCTTCATTTCTTAGGTGCATTGCTGATTTAATTTTCATGTGATTGCATATCATATGTTGGCTCATAATTACTTGAATAATTATGTTAAAGTGGTATAGGTAACGAGTAATTAATGGATTTAATTCATACCTTAACCTAAACAAAACGTAAAATCAACCTAATTGTTTTAAAAATAAACTAAACCAATTCATACATGGGAGAAATGGGTTAAGACCAGCAAACCCTTTTCATATTTCCTAAGTCAAATAAAATTCAAAAATAAAAATTTCCTTAAAGAATTTTGATTAATTTTAAATAATACTATTTATATGATTGTCTTTAGGAATTAATTAGGGTGAATGAAGTCATGTGCTTACATCACTTGATTTCTTTCCAAGTATGTTAAATATTATTTTCCATATAAAATCATGCATTCATTTTTTTTTTAAAATTAATTAAATAAAATATTTTCTTTTATGTCAAATTTTATATTTTGGCTAAAGTTAAGAATATGAGTGTCTATTATACTATTGAACCAAAAATTATTTTCAAAACTTATAAATCAAAGATTATGAATGAAGTGATGCTACTTATAAGTACTTATAAGCTTGCATGTGATTATAGCATAAGATGTATTTTATGTTGTTTTCTTCTTTTCTCTTATCATTGATTTACATAGGATTTGCAAAGTGTATAGTTCATTTGAAAAGAATGCAACACTTGCTTAAATCTATTCCTATGCATTTCTAAGTTATGACTTAAGAAGGATCTTCACATTTACACATGTAAATTATACAACCAAATCAAACATAATCTTTTGCATGATTTTGCATCCATTTGTTTCTTTTGGTACATTTATGTGTCTTTAAGAAAAGTGGTATATTAGTCTGGACATCCCGGGGCTGCGAGGCTTTAAGTAGCCTTAAGTAGGTCATGTACCTTATGCCCCTGGTGTAGAAAACAAAGGTGATGTACTCACTTATAACTTTTATATATGAGAATGTGCATTTTGTTAATAGATGAAAAATCTCTCCTTTTCTACATAATAAAGACATACATCAATGGAATATCCAAAATTTTAAATCATATCTATTTGCATTCATCATCAAAGTGTGCTAAAATTTGCATTGCATGTATATGTATGCTTAGGATTATTCATATACATGGTATACATGGTGGAAAAAAAAAGGGTGTGTGTCATGTGGTAGTAATCCACCCTAATTAATCCTAAGATGCCTTTCTTGTTGAATAGGGCTATTTAGAGCAAATCTAAATTTAGGATTAATTAAAATACATAATAAAATATTCAGTAAAAAATAATCATTAATGAAGCTACCTTAGAAATATTTTAAGGTAGGGATGAAAGAGAAGTTCTCTTCTCTTTTCTTCTCTTCATAACATTCAGTCATTAAGTGTAGGTTCATTCAAATCAAATTAAATCATCAACTAAAATTAACAAATCAACTAAATCACTTGAAATTAAACCACCCTCTAAATTGAACCTTTCACACTTAGAAAATTTTAACCTTAAAGCCTAGTTAAGACATATCACACAAGCCTTAAATGACACACACATTAGGTTAAGTCACCATTTCTAGCTCTATATTAGGGCAGTGCATGATTTGATGCCTGATTTCATTTTATGATGTAATGTTTTAGACTGGATGTTAGGGTGCATGTGCGTAGTCTAAATGTTAGGCTAATTTTTAGCCTAATCATGTCTTCTACAGAGGGTTGTGCTTAAGGGGCGCCGTAATAAAAATATAAATACTTTTGTTGTGTAGATTGCTTATACCCCTAAGCATAACCCAAATTAGGACAGGTGGACTTGGTTACCCATGTGTGGGGTGCTAAGTCCAAATTATTCATATAACTGATTGGGTTGTGTGGTATGTTTAACTAATCTCTATTTTGTAAGTTTAGTTAGATTTACCTTTCTCATTTTGATGTAAATTTTTATAATTGAGATTTGGAATGAATGTTATGGGGGAATTAGATGAACATTGGTTATAAGGCCATGTCTTATATACCATGTGAAGCCTTGAAATAAACTACATCCCAAGTCAAACCAAAAGAAAGAAAGAAATGAAGAAAAGAAGAAAAGAAGAAATGAAGAAATAAAGAATGAAGACCCCCATAACATGAATTTCTTCTAATTATAATTATTCATTTGTAATCCAGATGTATAAGGGTAGAGCTCGGCTAACCATATTTCTTTTCAGGTTGTCTGGTGGAACCCGACCACATCGGTCTCTTATTCTTTTGCACTAATTTTATAAATTGATTCATGTTTTATTTATGATTGCGCAATTAGGATGGCATGATTTTCTAGTTTCTTAATTATTTGATGGCAGTTGAATGGCCAGAGGCGATTAGGTTCTTAGGGAAAAATAAATTTTCTATCCAATTAATCAACTTAAAATTAAACTAAATAATTCATAACCTCACCTAAAGCCTAGGATGTAAATCAAGATAATAAAAGATTTAACAATCCCTTAGCTGGATGTTGTATGTCTCATATTATGCATTCACTCTTGCTAATGGAGGGCTTCCACCTTTGCCAGAGAAAATAGCTTGACCTTTGAGAGCCATGGTGGAAACACACCTCATTCTTTCTGATTTTGGCCCATAACCAATTTTCTCATGCATTAGGCATTTGAAATCCCATAGCCTGTGTCAAATAAAAATGTCCAAAAATTAAAATAAAACTTAACAAAATTTGTATTAGATTTAAGTCATTATTCATACCCTTCATGATTTAGTCTCTTAAGGAGTGTGTTTAAGGACAATCTCCTTTCTAAATAAACAACAACTTAGCCATCTTGTAGAGCATAAGACTTTCCTACATGTATTTAAAATTGTAGGAGGAGTTAGTTGGTAGCCACCGCTAGGCGGTTATAAGTCCAACAGTCGGGTGTTTTATTCTCTCTTGTGGAAGAAAATCATATACCTATTTTCGCCTTAGATTTAGGTTGTGCTTTGGCTCTCTCCAAAGCTCCCTAGATTTAAGATCCGAGGTTGTTGGTTCCCTTTGCGAGCTATAAGCATAAATCCTCACATCTTAGGCATTTCCATGATCTTGTATTGTGAAATTGTAAGCCCTAGATTTCTAATAAAAATTCAAGGCAAACATATAATCTTCTTCAAATTTCAAAAATATAAAACCCAATCATAGGATAGTTTGGGATGCTTGCTAGGTTTCTTAGCATCATGAGCATCCCCTACTCATCTCCCATTGGTTTCGATAATAACTCCCTCCTTTTGATCAATCCCACTTGATTTTTCAAAAATAACTAATTTGTTGATAGTCATATCTTTGGAATTTTTGGAAACAACAATTATTTACCTTAATCAAGAGTATTCTTAAGAAATCTCATTCCTTAGGATGTAATTAATTATGGAAGATTGCCTCCATAAGGAACTTAACAAACCTGGCTTAAATAAACTATGCTTTACTTTTTCATGTAAAGTAAAGGAAATATCTCTGATATATTCGAAGACCCATTGTCCTTAGGAGTCCTAATTAGGTGGTTAGGTCCATTGTAGGATGGTGACTTCTGTCTCTCGAGATAGTACATCATTCCTCAATATCACACTCGATCACCCTAATGAGTATATCTATAGATCTACGTGGTGTCCCAACTACATTTTCATTCAATGAAAATAAACACCACAATAATGTTGAGTTATCAGCTTAACAATGGGTATTTTAGCAACTAAATAACTACATAATTCCTTTAGTTCGCCCATCAACTTTGTATGAACTATAGAATTGTTCCCTTGGTCCTGTGCTTTTTTGCTTTGACGGACTTGATGAGGATTGACCTAATTTGTCCACATTGACTTATCAGGAAGTGTACATATATCTTCAACCCTATGCTTGTTGCTTTGACAGACTTATTGAAGGATGTATACAGATGACCTAACCTTTCGGTTTATATTAGGTCTATAATGTTGTGTTATCAGCTTAACAATGTGTGCTTTAACAGACTAAATAACTACAAAATTCCTTTAGTTCATTCATCGGCTTTGTATGAACTATGAAATTGTTCCCTCGGTCCTGTGCTTCCTACTTCGACGGACTTGATGAGGATTGACCTGATTTGTCCATATTGACTTATCAAGATGGATAAGAGCTTCTTCCACCATCTACTCTTTGCTTCAATGGGTTCTTTGAAGATCCCTTTCTCTTATGTTGTTATAAATTTGAACTTCCTCCAACCCTAGCTTCGTGCTTGATTGGGTTCGATGGAGGAATTATTTTGTATGTTTTGAGACTTAAAATTTCTTCTGTCCTAGCTTTAAGCTTGGAGGACTTAATGAAGGATTGACCTGATTTGTCCATATAAACTTGTTAGGAAGTGCACGTATATCTTCAGTCCTATGCTTGTTGCTTTTACAGACTTGTTGAAGGGCGCATACAAATGATCTAGCCTTCTGGCTTATATTAGATATGTAATCTTGAGTTATCAATCCAATAATGAGTGCTTTGTATGAACTATGAAATTTCTTCCTCGGTTCCGTGCTTTCTGCTTTGACGGACATGATGAGGAAATTGGCTTTGATCCGTGATTTGTGCTTGATCAGATCATTTGAGAATAAATTGAAATATCACCCTGCATGCAATATAAAGATTGACTTGAGGCAGCTCTGAATTGATAATTTTCTCAGATTATCCTGGTCTATCGATCAAGTAGAAAGATCTCTTGGCTTCTAGCGACTTGTAGTCACTTAAGCTGGATCTGGTTTGAGATTGAACAAGTATCATCATTGGACTGACGAGCAGGGGCTCTTTCACTGTGAACTTTTCTTACGGCTTATTGAGTGAGGAGAGCATCATCAACTCAGCCATTTATAGGCTTGTTGAGTTCAACCTTTAGAACTTACTTGAGTCTTTGACTTAAGCTGTGAGGGGTTGGTGATTTGGTCATCAGACTAATGAACGAGGGCTCTTTCACTGCGGCCTTTTCTTGCGGCTTGTTGAGTGAGGAGAGTGTTAGTAACTAGGCCATTTGTGGGCTTGTTGAGTTCAACCTTTAGAACCCATTCGTGTCTTAGACTTGAGGATGTAGAGGTTTATGTTTTTCCAACTTAATTAATTGAAGCTTCCAAAATTGAGAGTTCTTCTGACTTGATCTCCAGAATTTACCAAATATGAGAGATAAAGTTTTGATACTTAGGGCTATCTTTGCATGCATAGAAATAGATTATTTTTGTTCCTTGCAAGAGCCTGCAGCTTGATCATAGAAAAGGGCCCCTATTTAACAGGGGAATTGCAGATTAGCTCAAAAATGTATCACTAAGTTTGAACTTCTTTAATATAGATGAACGTAGCTCATTCTAATCATCATGTATATTTATTTGAGGATCTCAGCTTGAAGCACGATGTTGACGTAGATAAGTATATAAAAATGCCCCCTATCTTGCAGGGGAAATTCTAAAGCACTTTGAAAAAGATATAAAATAATTTAAGAAAATATATCAATGTATGAGTTGATATATTTGATCTTAAGAGGGTTTTAACATGTAATACTAATTTCATCAATGTATAAAAATCTAAAAATGCCCCTTGTGTAATAGGGGAATTTTCACGGAAAATTTTTTATCATGAGTAAGTATATTTATTTAGGGTTCTCGGCATGAAGCACGATGTCGACCTAAATAGATATACTAAAAAAATGCCCCTATCTTGCAAGGGGATTTCTATTGTACCTTAAGAATGTATTTATCAAGTTTAATACTTTTTCAAGTAATGATCATTAATTGATGGCATTAGTCTTTCACCCTTTAGGTCAATGAGTTGGTTTGCCACTCATTGATACACTTTTTTAATGACAAAAGGGCCCTCCCAATTAGGCTCAAATTTGCCACCAAATTTTTTATTAAGAATAATTTGTCTTCTCAGCACCAATACCAATTCTCCTTTTTGGAATATTTGAGGCTGCACCGTATGGTCAAAAGCCCTGGACATCTTTGCTCGATAAACTTCCAGATTTTGATGAACTTGCAATCTAACTTCATCAAGCGCGTCGAGTTCCTCCATTCTCAATAGAGCATTTTGATCTTCAGTTAGGTTGTATTGGATTGCTATTCAAAGTGATGGCAACTCAACTTCAAGTGGAAGAACTGCCTCAGTCCTAAATATTAATGAATAAGGAGTGGCTTTAGTCGGCGTCTTGTAGGTAGTTCTATATGTCCATAACGCCTCTATTAATTTGGTATGCCATTCTCTCTTATTTTTAGTGAGGATCTTCTTGAGCAGTTTGACCAATGCGTTGTTGAAAACTTCTATCAAACCATTTTCCCTTAGATTATATATTGAAGAATATCGCTAATCGATTTTGTGTCGATCGACGAATCTATAAATCTTTATATTTTTGAAAGATGCGTCATTATCAGAAATTATTTGGCGTGACACTCCAAATTTATAGACCACATTATGTGTGAAGAAATTAATCACTCGATCAATAATAACTTCTTTAAATGGGGTAGCTTCAGCCCACTTGGAGAAATAATCAGTCGCTACTAGGATGAAGCGGTGTCCAGCTGATAATGGTGGATCAATCGGTTCAATTACATCTGTACCCCATCATTCAAATGGCCAGGATGTTATTATTGGGTGTAGTGGATTTGGAAGTTGATGGATTATATTCCCATGTACTTGACATTCATGACACCTCTTAGCATGATTGATACAATCTCTCACCATAGATGGTAAATATTGGCCCGTCCTTTTAATCTTTACTGCCATCTTGGGACCTGACTGATGTGTTGTTGACCTCATTTTTAGAATGAGCTCTCAACACCTCCATCTTAGACATAGGATTCCTCTTAGACTTTAAGAGTTCCTTAGTCCTAAGACACATCTAGTGATTAGGTGGACACTCAACTTAGCCCTAGAGACTTAGAAGGGTTAGCCATAAGATTAGATCATACCTTAGGGGTGCCAGGAAGAATTGCCTACCTTAAGCTTGAACCACTCCTCACCTTCCTTCCTTCAAGTCAAACTCCAAATCAATCTCATTTGACTTTTTTCTTAAAACTCAAATCAACTCCATATGATTGAAATCCATGATTAAAATCTATGATTGAAACCCATGATCAAAATCCATCAAAATTCTTAAGCTCAAATTTTCCTAAGTCCTTAATCTTCCCTTAAGGACTTAACCAAAATCATGATCTAAACCAAATCAAATCATAGATATTTTCTCAAAACATTTATATTCTCATTTATATTCACATATATAAATGAAATATAAATTCAAACCAATCAAACTAAACTCAAAATTCCAAATCAATTCATGAAATTTTCCTAAGTCCCTTAAATTTTTCATTAATGGACTTAGAACTCAACTCTAAACCAATTCAAACTCAGAGGATTTTCTCAAAACTTATTTATATTCTCATTTATATTCACATATATAAATGAAATATAAATATAAATCAATCAAATCAAATCCTCTAATTAAATTCCAAATCTAAAATCTTTCTTAAGTCCTTAATTTTCCATTAATGGGCTTAGCCTAAATCTTGATCAAACCATTTCAAAGTCATGGGATTTTCTCAAAACTCATTTATATTCACATATATAAATGAAATATAAATATAAATCAATCAAACCAAATCAAAAATTTGAACCCCAAACTCCATAAAATTTTCCAAAGTCCTTTAAATCCTTCTTAATGGACTTAGCCTAAATCATGATCAAATCATTTCAAATCCTTGAAATTTTCTCATGATCCATTTATATTCTCAGTTATATTCACATATATAAATGTAATATAAATTCAAACAATCAAAACTAACTCCAAAAATCAAACTCAAACCCATTCAAAATCTAATCTAAGCCTTTCAAGTCAAAATCTTGAACTTAGCCAAATCAATTTCAAATCAAGCCAAACTCTTAATTTTCTCTCGTGATTCAATCAACCCTACAATCATGAACCCATATATAAATCCAAACCTCAATCAACTAATCAAAGCCTAATTCAAAAATCAAACCCTAAATCCCTTCATATTCTCCCTTTGAATATGAAATTATCAAAAGGATCAAAACCTATTTGACTTCAAATAACTTATAAATGGATTTATATTTCAATCATAAGTCCATATACAAGATTAATCAAGTTCAAGACAAGCTTTAACCAAGCCATTTGACCTACCTAGGCTCACTTGACCCAAAGTGACCTAAAGTACCCTTATGAGCCAAATTCTAATCCTAATCAAATTGGATTGAACCAAACTCATCTATCCCTCTCATCATGATCAATAATCATCATTGGATGATCAATCAATTAAATTCAGACAAACCTAAGGGTTGACCAAGTCAACACTTAGTCAAAAATGAAACCTAACATAGCCAAATTCAACCATAGGCTAAATTGATTGAAACCAATGGTCTAAGTTCATTCATGACCTATGTTTGAACTTGACCAAGTCAACCTTTGAGCCTAACCTAACCCAATTGGCCACTTGACCCAAGTTGACCCAACTTGACCTAAAAAGTCAAAATGGATCAAAACTTGATCTAAGTTAAATTAATTCAAACCAATGGGTCAAGTTCATTCGAAATTACTTTTTGAACTTGACCAAAGCCTCAATTAACCAACTAGACCTAACCTAGCCCAATCGACCTTAGACTCAACACGACTTAAAGGGGTCATGTTGAGCCAAATTCGAACATAACCAAAATTGATTGGAAACAAAGATACCAATCTACTTTATATGACTAACCTAACCTAAACCTACCCTTGACCTACCTAAAATAGGTCAAATGGGCAAATTAAGTCAACTTGACCCATTTGACCTAAATGAAGTCATATCAGCCAAATCCAAAACTATACCCAATTGAATCAAACCAAAGCCACCAAAATATTTCAAATGGTCATATGAATTTGACCCAACCTCTAGTTTGACCCAATTTGACCAATTGGTCAACTTGACCCAAGTTGACCCATTTTGACCTAAATGAGTCAACATGAGCCAAACCTTATCAAATGGATTCCAAATCCAATGAAACTTGGCCAAACCTAGTTTCTCCACATACCCAACATATCCAAAGTGAAAAATCAGCAAAATGATCATTCTACCCCTAGGAAATAGAACAAATTTTGGCTTAATCCATGGGTAATTTGGTCATACCCTCTTCATATCTACTTGAGGCTTTCCTAAAAGCTCAACGGGACCTAGTGAAGAGTGGTGCACCCAACTCAATGGGTTTGGGTCAGCCCAATTGGCCTCAAGACCAAACCCGACACCATGGGTCAAAATGGCAAATTCAAAATCCATCTCCCACTCAATTTCATGCATATGAGAGGTTGACAATCCACTCCTTGGCTCAAACCGACCATGTGCACAGTCCTAATAGCTCAAACAACCTTCCCATTATGATTAGTTGGATCAAAATGGCACAATGGCTTGCGGCCATCCGATCCTTCAAGGGGGAGATATACTCCCCCTAATTGAAATAAAAAATCATCAGTCCTCAATTCGATTAAACCTAGGGAATCCAGAGAAGTAATTCCTCAACCTCCTCAAGATTCCTAGAGTGAAATCAAATATCATATTCTTGGTTTTGTATAGTGTGAAAATAGGGGAGCTCAATCCATTCTTGAATTTCCTTCACACTGAAAACCACCTCAATTGCCTTTGCATTGTTCATTAGGGAGCTAAGTCGAGTGCATCCAACTTCCATTAGAGTTCCCACAGCAAGGAAAAGTTGAATTGGATCAAAGTCGCAAAGGCGAGCAAGAGGAGTTGGTCCATAGAGCAATTCACATAACCTCAAGAGCTCAAACACGCTTTATCTCAAAATTTTCTAGGGAATCGAGCCGTGATCACCTCAGCTATGTACAAACTTTTTTGACCACCTAGAAAATTTTCAATTCAAGTGAATCCCACCGTTGGATGTGCCGCTCTTTGGCTTTAGATGGTGTGGGTTAAGTTTGATTTGAATCCGAGCTCAATCGAGCTTGGATCTTCCCCTAGATCGTGGACGGTCTCTATTGATCAAGGGGGGAAGAACTTGGGAGATCTCAGTCATCCATATGCGTATTTTGGATGGACGGTCGAGATAATTCTCACGTTTAGATTTCTTTATATTCTTTTTTAATATCATGGGGAGATCTCAGGCCATCCGATCTTTGATCAGACGATAGAGATCAAACCACATCCGCCGTCAGCCGCCTTTATGGATTTGACATTTAAGTGAGTGGCTCACTGCACGATGCATGTAAAGCGCGCTGAACGCCACCGCCACACATCGCGCCGTGAGTTAGAGGATTAGTTAAAATTCTTTAATTAATTCTAATTTTTCAAGGGATCTTCTAAAATTCATAACTCTCTCTAAAAAATTCAGAAAAATATGAAATAAAATCTTATGGAAAGATAATTCAACCTAGAATACTTTAAAATTAATTTCAATGGGTTTTGAATTTATGAAAAATCTCATTTTGCTAATTACTTTTTAATTAAGCCTCTAATTAATCCCAAACTTCTTGGGTATGATTTAAGGGATGACTTCTACCTCTCCTAATTTTCTTTGGATTTATTGAAGGCTTGATTAGAAGAATTGCATATGGATTTCTTAATTATCCTCCTTATATAATTAAGGATAATTAAGGTGTGATTAGTGATTTTAATCCATGATTGGAGTTGATTAAGGTTAGATCCAGTAAATAGAATGTTTAGGGAATAATTTTGGGACATTTCCCCTAAGCTATTCCCTGAACCCCCTTTTTATTTCCTTAATCTTCTCTTAATTAAGGGTTAATTTATTAATTATCCCCTTAATTAAATCTCTAAAAATTCTAAAAGTCCTAGAACTAAATTAATCTACTTTGGGCAGATGCTTAGGTGTTTAATAACCTAAGTTCAATTAAGGAAATCAAAACCCAATTCATATGTATGAAAGGGTGTTTTGAAATTACTTAAGCTAAACCGCTTAGCTTAATTAACCTTTAATTATGAGCGAAATTGCATTAGGCCTTTTTCTTATTAGGTGCATTACAAATTTAAATTCCTTGTGAGTTTCATAATTATTTGGTTAATTATTCTAAGGTGGTGTAGGTAAGGGTTAATTAAGTAACTAATTCATACCTTAACTTAATCAATACATAAAAATAAATATAATCATCTAAAAGTTAAACAAAAATATCAAACAAATGTGGGAATGGGTTAGGAATAACAAACTCAACTCACCTTTATAAAATTAAATCAAACTCAAACATAAACAAATATCACGTTGAATTCACTTTGATTTATTTTAAGCTTTCTTATTTCATAAGAATGTCTTTAGGATTTAAGTGAAGTGAATGTGTTTACATGCTTTCATTACTTTAAATCTTTCCCCAACAAGTTAAATTTGTATGTCATGTGGTTTCATGCATTCATATTTTTCAAATTCAAGTTTAAAAATGAAATTGTTTATTTTATGTCAAATTTGCATGTGTTGGCTAAAGTAGAAATATGAATGGCTATTATCACTACTAAATTCAAATTATTTTCAAAACATATAAATCAAATATCAAATCTAAAAGTATGCTACTTATACTTTAATTATAAGCTTGCATATGAAAGATTATAAAGGTATGCTTAGCATAGGTTTCCTTTCTCTCTTATGTTGGTATAGTTTTGAATATGAATTTGGTGATATACATGGTCTATTTGAAAAGAACCTAATACTCACCTAATTCCATATCCTATTCATCCCTATGTTATCACTTAAGAGGGGCTACCTATATTTGCATACATAAATTACATAAATAAAATGAATCCATTAATGCAACTTTTGCATTCTTCTTTTCCATTTCATTTCTTTTATACACATGTTTGTATTTAAGGAAAGTGGTATATTAGTTTGGACAACCCCGAGGTTGTGAGGCTTTAAGTAGCCCTAAGTAGGTTTTATACGTTACACCTCTGGTTAACAATGACATTGTACTCACTTAGCCTTTCTTAATTTCATGTGTGCATGTGAAAAATTGGATAAAGAAACCCTTTTCTACTTAAGAAAAAAAATCATGCATATTAAACTTCCAAAATTTTTTAAATGGATTACTTAGCATGCATCATAAAGTGTGTTAAATATTCTCATTTGTATATATAGATATGCTTAAGGTCCATCCATATGCATGTTATACATATTGGGAAAGAAATGAAGTAATGTGTGTTATGTGAATTTTGATTCATTTTATTTAATCTTAAAATGCCTTTCTTTTTGAATCGATTTGTTTAGAGTTCATCTAAACTTAGGATTGATTTAAATATTTGATCAAGATATTCACCTAAATGAAGCTAAAATGTGAATCTACTTTAGAAATTACCTAGGTTAGGGACGGAAAGAGAAGTCCTCTTCTCTTTCCTGTCTTCATAACTTAGTAATTAATTATTGGATCTAGTTAAACCAAATCAAAACATGAAATAAAATCAATCCAAAACTTCTAAACAACTTAAAATGAAACCCTCCTCTAAGTTGAACATGTTTTCACACTTAGAAAATTTAAACTTAAAGCCATAGCTAAGCATACCACACAAACCTTCAAAGCACACACATTAGCCTAAGTCACCACTTCTAGTTTTAGGTTAGGGTGGTGCATGGTTTGATGCTTTGTTTTATTTTGTGATATATGCTTTAGACTGGATGTTAGGATTTATGCCCATAGAATAAATGGTAGGATGCTCTTAGTCTAACTATTCTTTTCTGCAGGGGATTATGCTTAAGGGGAGCTATCATAAATAAAAAATATAAAATGCTTTTTCTTGCAGGTGCTTATACCCGTAAGCATAATCATAGGCCAGGTGAACTTAGTCACCCTTGTGTGGGGTGATAAGTCCAATATATATGCTTAGGATTTGTGTGATTTGTTTTAGCTAACCTTTATTTTGTAGGTGTTAGTTAGATTTTCACTTTTCTTTTTCATGTAAATTTACGTAATTAAGATTTTGGAATGATTATCATGGGGATTAAGATGAGCATTGGTCATAAGATCCTATTTTATGCACCATGTGAAGCCTTGGAATATCTACCTTCCAACCATCCAAAAGAAGAAACCAAAGAAAGAACCTAAAAGAAGAAAGAAGAGAAAAAGAAGAAAGAAGAAAGAAAGCTTGAAGATCCCCATAACAATGAATTTCTTGCTTAATTATAATTTAGTTCATTTGTAATTCAGGTTGTATAAGGGTAGAGCTCGGCTACCCACATTTATCTTTTCGAGTTTGTACGATGGTGCCCGACCCCAATAGCCTTTTATTCTTTTTTTCTCTTAGCTTTATAAATTGATTGATGATTTGTTTAGCTTATGCATTAAGTGGCATGCTTTTCCTATTTTGTTCCTTACTTTATGTATGGATTGGATGAGGATTAGGCTCTTAGGAAAAATAAATCTTTTACCCAACTTAACAATTCAAAACTAAAAATAAACAACTCATAACCTCACCTAAAGCTTAGGCTTAAAATCAAGATAAAAGAATTAACAACCCCTTAGCTGGATGAGCATTTCTTTTTGTAATATCATGCACAACAACATCTTGTTTCACTTTTGATTGGAGGGCTTCCACCTTTGCCAAAGAAACTTAGCTTGATCATGAGAGCCATGGTGAAAACACACCTCCTCCCTTCTCGCTGATTTTGGCCAATAACTTTATTTCTCATGCATTAGGCATATGAATCCTATTAGCCTGAGTCAAAATGATTGTCCAAAATAAAAATAAAATAAAATTTGAATTTCATTAGATTTAGGTCATTTGAATCATTCCCTTTATATGATCTAGTCTCTTTAGGGAGTGAGTTTAAGGACTTAGTTTCTTTCTAAATAATAACAGCCTAACTATCTTGTATTAAGCATATGACTTACCTACATGTGTTTAAAATCATAGGAGGAGTTAGTTGGCGGCCACCCCCAGGCAGTTGTAAGTCCAAGCAGTCGGGTGGTTTGTCCTCTCTTATAGAGGCAAACTAATTACCCATTTTTCGCCTGCCTTAGATTTAGGTTGTGCTTTTGGCCCTCACCAAAGCTCCCTAGATTTAGGTTCTGAGGTTGCTTCTCCCTTTTTTGGACCCTAAGCATAAATCCTCACCTCTTAGGCATTTCTATAACCTTATATTATGGAATTATAAGCCCTAATATTCTAATAAAAATTCAACTCAAACAAACTAAATCAATTTCAAAAATGTAAAGCCCAACTATAGGATAGTTTGAGATGCTCGCTAGGTTTCCTAGCTTCATGAATATCTCCTACTTATTCGCATTTTGGCTTCGATAATAAATCTCTCTTTGATCTTCAAAATAAACTAATCGATTGATAGTCATTTTCTATTAAAATCTTTAGAGACAACAATCATTTACCTTAATCGAGTATTTTCCTAAGGATTCCCTATTCCTTAGGATGTAATTAACTACGGGGGCTTGCCCCTCTAGGGAACTTAACGACCGATTTAAAATAAACCCTATTTTACTTTTCCATGTAAAGTAGGGGAAGATTATCTGGTACACTTCGAAGGCCCAACATCCTTAGGAGTCCTTATTTTGGTGATTAGGTCCATTGTAGGATGGTGACTTCTATCTTTCGAGATAGTACACCTCTCTTTAATGTCATACTCGATCACCTCAATAAGTACATCTGCGGATCTGCATGACATCCTAAAAAGATGAATTTCTATAGTCTTATCTTTCTCTTTCTACCCACAGATTTTGAAAGGTGACTCCTCTATAGAAAATTTTTAACTAGACATGTGCACCACAAAGTCCTTCATGAATTTCAACCATCACTTTGCCACCTTCATTTGTATTTAGGCATCGTAGCCACATTTTTTCAAAGGATCTATGATATAAAGTGTTGTTAACGAAAGCTTCGTGCAACATTATCTTCTCAATTTGAGCTGCCAATAATTTATTATTTAGAAATTTGCCTTCTTTAAAGTAGTCAGTGAAGGGTTGCCTCCAATCATGTGGCTCTTCTATAATAAAGGCTTCACACTACTTTTCTGAGGTAATACCATACTTAGCAGTTCTTATTATAACTCCTTATTGATTGTGGAGAGAATGAGGAGCAACCTAAGTCACATCCTATTGTGTCAAATTTAGTAACCTCTCTACCTACAGGGATTGGTACTTCACTGGCTCTAGAATTCATCGAGTAAATATCTCGATCATGACATAATCACCATTCATGTTTGCCATCTCCTTTGCTAATTTTTCTAAGCAATCTGCTTTATTATTCTCAGATCGAGAGACTCGAGTTGATGTGATATTTGGTATTTTCTTCATAAGCTCTAGAACTCATTCGTGATAGAAAGCTAACTCAAGCTTATTGAATTTATAGATGCCAAGTACTTGATTTATAATAAGCTAAGAATCACCAAAATATGCAAGTTTTGAATGCCTATGAAAATAACTTCTTCAAGACCTGCTACTAATGTTTCATACTCAGCTTCATTATTAGTTCTTGGCTCGATCAACCCATATAATCATCTCATTATTCCTCGTTGTAGTGTTATGAAGACAATGTCGATTCCTGCTCTTGCCCATGGGAAATTTAGTGGTTGGACTTGTTTGATCGATGAGATTCCATTAAAGTATATTTTCCAAATTTGTAATTTTTCTCTTTCATGAATGAGCATAATTTGCTCATTAGGCAAATCATCGTTAATAGAAGAGTCTGTAGGGATGAGATATGCAGCAAGAAAATTTGCTAAGACTTGCCCTTCTATTAGTTTCAGCGGAACATATGTGATATCAAATTGTAAAAGCAATACTGCCCATCTTGCCAAGTGAGATGTCAACACTGGTCTTATCATCAAGTGATTCAGTGGATCAATCCTTGAGATGAGGGTAATCTTATGAGATAACATATAATGATGGAGCTTTTGGACTACAAAGATTAATGCCAGATAGTGCTTCTCTATCGGAGAGTATCTCATTTCTGCTCCTATCAATTTCTGATTGATATAATAAAGAGCATTCTTTTTTATTTCTTCATTGTGTTGTGCCAATAATGCTCCAAGGGACTCTTCTAATGTATTTTTATATAGAATGGGAGGCTTCCTAGAAGTAGGCGCTGCATGGATTGATGGATTTAACATGTATCTTTTAATGCTATTGAAGGCTTCTTGGCACTCCTCATCCCATTTGAATGGAGCATCCTTCTTTATCAACTTTGCAAATGGTTGACAACATCTTGATAGGTTTGATATAAATCATCGGATGAATGCAAGTTGTCCTTGTAAAGAATGGAGCTAACACAAACTCTTTAGAGGAGACATCTCTACAATTGCTTTGATTTTAGTAGGATCGATTTCAATTCCTCTATGACGTACAATGTACCCAAGAAATTTTCTAGAGGACACTCCAAATGCACATTTTAGAGGATTCATTTTGAGATTATATTTTCTCATTCTATCAAATGCAATTCTCAAGTCTTCAAAGTGATTTTCTTGATTTAAGCTCTTCACCACCAAATCGTCAACATAACATTCCACCTTCTAGTGAATTGACTCATCAAAAATATGCGTCATGGCTCTATGGTATCCAACATTTTTCAATTCGAAGGGCATGACTGTGTAGCAGTATATACCAATTTGCGTCCTAAATGACATGTGCTTCTCATCTTTAGGAGCCATCTTGATTTGGTTGTATCTCAATGATCTGTCCATGAATGAGAACATATCGTAGTTAGAAGTATTGTTCACTAGTAGTTCTGATATTAGATGTGAAAAGTCATCTTTTGGGCAAGCCTTATTTAGGTCCCGGAAGTCAATGCAGACACAGATTTGACCGTTCTTCTTCCTAACTAAGATAATGTTGGCCATCCATTATGAATACTTCTCCTCTCGGATGAAGCCCGCTTTGATCAGCTTCTTAATTTCTGTAATTACCTGTTCTTCAATCTCCAATCTCATTCACCGAGGAGCTTGCTTAAGACATCACATCTAGTTTAATGATAAGTTTATGAACTGCTATATCAGTGGATAAGCCTGGCATTTTATAATATGTCTAAGCAAAGCAATCCTTGAATTCACAAAGTAGCATTTTTAGCTCTTCAACTTTCTCATCAGGTAGAAGGACACTGATAAAAGTTGGACGGGGATCATCCTCAGCTCCTAGGTTAATTTTTTTGAGTTCATCCATAGTAGCTGTTTGTCCACCATCTTCGAGTTCTTCAAGCGCAGGCTTGGCTTCTACTTCTTCATCATTTGTAAGAAGAATTTTATGGAGCTCATCTTCTTCATCACTATTAGTTTTGATCTCAACTTCTATTATATTATAACAAACTTTATTTTGATGAGATTTGTGGATGAACTCAAGACTATTAGAGATAAACTTATTACTTCTTTGTGATGTTTGATGACTTCTTTGGCTCCACATCCTGTTAAATATTTGAGTTCTATGTTTAGTAGTTCCAATATGAATTTCAAGCTTATGCATCATTCTTCATAATTTTTATGGATAGTATATTGGATTCTTGTTGGCACTATCTCATCAAAATTTTCATGTTGAGTAGGCTGATCAAAATTATGAGGCTGAGGCTCTTTAGATTTGTAAAATAAAGTTCCTATTCTGCCACTCTCACTCAACGGTGGCACATAAAATATTATCAATTCTTTAATGTTATGAACCTCCAGTGGAGTGATTTCTTTAAAGTACTGCTGAGGGATGGGTATAATTTAAGTGAGTCATCTGACTCTGCCAAGTGAGCTATCCTTCTTGATGCGACCTTCTAAACTTTATTTCCATAAGTAGATTCAAAATCATAGTCTGAATCAAAATCACTTATTTCATACTTTTTCTTTCTTGAAAGTTTATAAGTTCTCTTAGGTTTGACATAAATATTTTCTTCTTCTTATGTGTCACTTCCCAAATGAAGAACTGATCTTCTTAATTTAGGTGTAAAGTCAAGTGCTTTAGGGAAAGTCTGCATGTTCTTCTTTCTTCCTCTTTGCTTCTGCTTTTTCACCTTATGAAGTTTTTTTAGTTCCTAAAGTGGATGCTACTACTTCAAGAGGCTCTATTGGCTTTGGCTCTTTAGGGATGAAATATTTTGCATCTTCATAGATCTTTGCTTCATGGATGGAAAATGGTTGTAGGTTGCTAAAAATTCTGAACTCTTCTTCATCTTTTAAGTACTTCATACACTGATGAATAGTTGATGGGACCATGTCATACTAATGTAGCCATGGCCGACCCAATAGAGATGTAAATTATGTATCAGCATCGATTGCATGAAACTTGGCTTTTGTATATAAATCCTGAAACTTGATCAAGAGAATAAAAGAGCCCAGGGTTTTCTATCCTTTTTCATTAAAATCATGAACCATCAACTTATCTCTCCCAAGATATTGGATATCAAGTGATAATCCTCTTAATGCTTTTAGACTCATAAGATTGATAGAAGAGCCTAGATCAATCAGTATTCGGTTGATTAAGATGCCATCACTCTCTGTGGTAACATATATATGATGATTGTGATATGCTATTCCTAACATAAGATCTTCTTCAGAAAATGTGATTACTGAGAGATCTTGAGTTTGCAACGATTCAGTCACACATTTCTCGGCAAAGTAAGCTTCATAACTTTCTGGATCTTTAAGAGCTTGTATCAAAGTTTTTCGGAGGTCTTTTGACATCAATAGAGTCTCGTACACACTCAGTTGTGTAGGGACCAATCTTAGATATGATAGAATATTATAATATATATTTTCACATGATTTAGGCTTTATTCTAAGATTTTTGGGAATGATATCTTTGTTGACTTTAATTTGTTTGCCATTGTCTTTATTTACAATTTCCTTATTTGATGATGGTGGTAAAACTTTACCACTTCTCAACTTGAATCACCTTATCTTACTCAGATTCTTATGAAGAGGTAGTTTCTTCAAATTCACTTCTTATTCTGGAGAATTGACCAAAAGAGTTAAACTCACTTTTTAACTTCATATATTTCATATGTGATGTTGTTTATGAGTCTGACTCTTCTTTGCCGAGAAAACATAAATCTACATCTTAACTGTTATCTTTTTGTTGAGTATTTAAACAAAATTTAGATGTTAACTTCTCAGGTTCTTCTTGCTTTCCTGATAAAAAATTTGATGGGTTGGTCGAGTATGTCTGACTAGCCTTGTCATTTCAGAGTAACTGATGTTGAATAACATCTGATATCATATAAATGATTTGGCATGTCTCAACTAGATAATATTCACCATTATCTTCTTCATCCGATTCAACAATATGAAGTTTAGGCATAAACTCTACAAGCCTAAATGGTTTTCTTGTCGGCTGGTGATACTCCTCTAAATTGTTAATAATCTTTTGAGTTATAGTCTTCTTCTTGATCATCTTTTCCTTAGCTGGCTTCTTTGATTTATGAGACCTATGTTTAGTAGACTGCTCCTCATTTTATGATGAAGTAGCCTTATCAAAATGCCATTGAGAGGGTTTTAACTCTCAAAGAGCATAAGTAGTATTTCTCCGGCTATAGATATTCAATGGTAGGGTGAATCACTACTTTCCTTGCATGTTGCAGGTTTCCTTGCATGACTTCTCTCGTACTTTTTTAGAATGGAATCGACAATAGCATCCCCTATTTTTATTTCTAGCATATACACAGAAAGCATCCCAATAGGATATAGATGACTTCTCTTTTTGGTCAGGATGGTGCAGTGCTAGCTTTCAAACTGTTCCAGTGGTTCTTCTATCATTTTGTTATGGAGTGGGGTAGTCTCATATCTTTTGTTGTATTTTGGGTTGTTTTATTTATTTTTTAAAGTTTTATTTAGTTTAGGTTTAAGTTTTTAGCTTTTAAGGGTTTAGGGTTTAGGGTTTAGTATTTGTTTATATTAGTTTAGTTTATTTTATTTAGGGTTTAGGTTTAGGTTCAGGTCTAGTTTATTTTAGGTTTAAGTTTAGTATTTGTTTATATTAGTTTATTTTAGTTTAGGTTTTGGTTTATTTTATTTTATTTTAAGTTTAGGTTTTCTTTTTTAGTTTAGGGTTTAGATTTTATTATTTATTTATTTTAGGTTTATTTTCTAGGCTTAGATTTTATTTAGTTTTATTTTATTTTAATTTAGGTTTATCTTATTTTTAATTTTAGGTTTAGTTTTTAGTTTATTTAGGTTTTTTATTTTTTAGTTTAGTTTACATTTTTTTGGTTTACATTTAGGTTTAGGCTTTTATTTTATTTTTTTATTTTATTTTGGTTTATGTTTTTCAATTTATTTTATTTTTAGGTTTTATTTAGTTTAGGTTTAGGTTTTTAGCTTTTTAGGATTTAGGGTTTAGGGTTTATGGATAGTTGAGGGTTTAGTGTTTAGGGTTTAGGATTTAGGCATCTCTTTTAAATCCAATATAGGTTCAAGTGGTGACTTCCAATTAACACTAGGGACGTCTTTTAGCTGCTTCAACATTTTCACGGTCTTCTTAGAGGCTACCATTTCCCATTCTTCAATATGAATTGATTTTTCTTTCTTTTTGTCTTTAATGGATGATACGGAAGAGGACACAATCATCCTTATAGACTCTCTTTTCGGGTTGACTAGAATACTATTGGATAATGTAAATTCACCTCACCAATACTTCCTTTCTAGTCAATCTTCAAAGACATAATAATCTTCAATAGGATGGTTGATCATCTGATGATAGGGATAGTAATTTGGATTATTGACTTGGTCACCTTTTTCAGGCCTTTTAATTTCTGGTAATTGTAGACCAGCTTTAACTGCTTGTTGAAATAATTTAACCATACTATCCCTTCTAAAAGAATATTCTTTATTCATCTTTTCCTTAAGAGATGACCGCATTCACTCATCATCTCTTATTGCTTATTTTGGACGCTTTCCACCACTTGAAAAAGTATGAGATTTATCATTGTCTCCTAATACTAATTTTGGCTGTGAATTAGGATGAACAAGCTTTTTTCCCTTATCATCATTGTACATTGGATGTTTTCCTTTATCTACATTATAGATTACCCACTTTTCACCATTTGAGCTATAAGAAGCAAAATGAGTTTCATTTCTTCTTGAGTCTGAAAGCTTATTTTTCCTTGATTTATTTGTATAGATTTCAGACTTAGTGCGATTCTGCTTTTCAAATTTGGTCACCCTATAACACAAGTATTGGAATGTTGTAATTGATGCTATACATAAAAATAGTGCTATTTTATCATCCATATTTCTCATTAGCAATTGGATCACATGTTCTTCTTCTAATTGTTGCTCATATTTCATACTTGGGTTATGCCAACGACATATGAATTTTATCACTGACTAATCTTTTCTCCTTTTTAGCAAGGCAAGGTCAGTGATTGTTATTTTCTCGGTTGCACTGGCAAACCTCTTCATGAATATTATCTCTAACTTAGCAAAAGTTTTAATCGAATCATTTGACAATTTTGCATCCCACTCGAAAGTAGCTGAGGTCAGGCTGCTGATGAAATAATGGAAAAGCAACACATTATTCTCTCCTATGTTACCACAAGTAGCCTTAAATTGGGCTAGATGTTGCTTTGGGTTACCAAGCCCACTGAAAGTATTAAATTTTGGCACTGAGTAACTTTTTGGGTATGACATTTGATCATATTGAGCTGGGTAAGAGTGACCCTTACTCACCAACTTTTCAGCTTGCTCTAAGCTATAACTGTATTTATCTTTTCAATAATTATTATTTCTAGCTGAGTGGTTGTTACCATTCCAGGTGTGCTAGCCATATTTTAAATTATCGATTGAAGAGGTAGTTGGTTAATTTCATTCCTCTCTTTAGGTGTAGCATGTACTGTAGGAGCTTGATGTACAAGTGCGACTAATGGTATAGAGGTTGTATTATTAGCTACCTATTGATTAGCAGATGAAACAGGCGCTACATTCGATGTGATATTCTTATGCAACATATCCATCATGATATTCATTTATGTCATCATGTCATTCATCTTGGCATCTAGCTGTGAAATCTCCTTATCATTGACTTCTATTTGATGCTGCATTTCTCTTTGCTCTCTAGCTAGTGCCACAATGTCAATCAATACAGGCTCTTCTTCTTCATCCATTTCTTGTTGTTGTTTTGCTCCCTGCTCATCTTCAGGGGAAGAACTTGACTGTCATTCTCCTTGTGCATTTGTAGGGACAGTTGTTGCTTGGGCTGAACGATGACAGTGATTATAAAAGTGTGTACTTGGGTGGTCATTTCTTGGTTCAACCATATAAACAGCTTCAACTCCCATCACTTCCATTTTATTTTGATCTTCTTCTTCTTCCTCTTCAACAGAGATTGAAGATCCATATTCTACTCTCTTTTGTGAAGACTCTCCTTTATAAACATTGAATTCGGGTTCAGGTTCCCTGGATTCATGTTGCTAATGATGCTGAGCAAAAAATTCATCTATATCTCTGACCATATAGTCGACTTCCACTTCCATAGTGTTTTCTTCATTATCTTCTTCTTGCACACAAATTTTTGATAAATATTTCTAGTGAAAGATGAGGATTAGTAATTAGTAATTATTATTTCACCCTATACTTTCAAAATATAGAGGTACTACATAATAAAATAATAGTGTAATAAAAATATACTCTATAGAATAATTCATTCAACATAGAGTATCATATATTAGTAACTTGAATTTATTACACATTTAAATCACCATTTTTTGTTTTGAATTTTCAAATATTTTGTTGTTACTATAACATGTATATGACTAGCCAAAGATGGAAAGAGAATCCTGTCCCCAATAAAGTCGCCATAAATCTGTGGGCTCTAAAAATTCACAATCGACCACTCGACAATGGAAGAGAGTATGGTTTAAATGTCGGTGTAATTTTCAAAAGGCAGATGTAATAGTATATAAGACACTACCCAGAAATTTTGCCCTCATTTGGTGAGGACTTTAGATTTGGTTCCAGGTTTCCTATAGGCACAAGCCCCTAGAGTTAATTACCCCTCTCAATGCTAAGAGAGAACTTTTGATTAAGGCTAGTCATTAGATCGTTGAATACGTAGCATATAGCAGCATCATATGGAGTTTAAAATTTGGGCTTTAGAATTTATGAAATTCATTATTATTAGCTTAAAGCGGATAGTTGGGGGATTGATGATGTGCCCGATCTAGATCCCATGGTTTGTCATTCCAGGCTGTCGCGGTCCCTAGTCTACTTAGTCAGAGGAGGTAGTTGACCCAACCTGACTGAAGGATCCTTATCAGCAACACATGGGTTACGTCATCCAAGAAATCCTTGTAGACATGAGGTGGTGTTTGTCTAAGGAGACATGCTTAAGTCTACTTTAACTGACAGAGGGCTTTTTGCCCTATCAGGTGTACCCTATGATTCACAACTCAATGGTTAGAGCCATTGGGGAGCATACGGGCTACGGTCGTGATCGTAATATAATGGTTCAATTTGGTGGCAACCACCCGATCAAAGGACTCTGGTCATAACTGCATCATATGTGGAGCCTACTGGCTAAGACACGCAATCAGAGGACACGGGCCACATCTTTACTAGCATGAGATTGATTGAGAGTGAACATGGTAGAATACTTGATTTAACATTGGCTCCTTTATGAGCTAGAGTTTTCTTAATTTTTCATATTTGATAAATAGTTGTAGAATGTGGATTGAGTTTTAGCTTTAAGTTATTTGAAGATTAAATTTTATTTAAGTAGTTTTTATATTTATACTTAATTTGAGTTAATTTGATTTAAAATTAGAATTATATTTTGATGGAAGTATCCCTTCCGGTTGAAATCACCATTCAACACAGCCATCATCAGGGTATTTAATTGATTGAATCGAATATATTTAAGAACTTTAGATCTTGTCAACTCTGTTTAGCTCATAACAGAGGATCATCATATAACATAATTAACTTCTCAAATATTTTACTAAGTTGAATTTCTTATAGTATTATTGGATTTTAGGTTTTGTTAACTCAGACCTGGTCCTAAGACTAAATCGGGAAGCAACCCGCGCAGCATCCTCAAACACTAAATTTAAGCATTCAGCGTAGTGTTGGGGCACATGCGGGTCTTTGTAATAATTCAGATAATTTTATTTCTAAATTAAGAGATTAATTTCATATTTTTATTTAATTCTAACTTAGCTTACACAGCCTTATCAGACATTAAAATTTACACTTTAAATCTCTTTGTCCAAGCACATGCAGGTATTTATAGCTTAGATAATTTCATCTAATTAATGAAATCATTAATTTTAAAAATCATAGTTAGAATGAAATTCCTTAATTTTTGGATTGAAAGAAGCTTAATAATTCATAGAGAATTTGATTTAGCATTGGCTTCTGTGTGCTTATACAACGAATTGCAGATCCAGTGGTGAATAGTTCATTCATTTAAAAGCCTACATAAGTTTCAAACCACTTGAATATGACATAAACTTGCTTCAAGAGATGTGTAATAGATTCACACTCATTAAGATATTTACACATATCCTTCAACATTTAAGTTGAACTACTGAAAATATCATTCTATTATATTTGCAAGCTTGAGTAAATTGAAGTACTTGAATATTGTATAAAATTTCTTGAAATATAAATAGTTTATTTTACTCAAGTATTTACATGTATCTTGAAGCTATTGATTCAAATGGCAGTTTGATTTGTAGTTTTGCATGAAAATTTAACTCCTCAAAAATACTTCAATGAATCAATGGAATGTTACATTCAAGTTGATTCCTCCTCTTTTTGAAGGTTATTCATTTAGTTTGTTTCTTATTTTCATAACTCGTTGATTAATCAGGCTATTTATTTTCACACCTTATCATATAATGGATTTTTGCATTCCTATGAAACATCCTTAGATATTTCAAGTTTGCTAATATATCAACCCATGCTATGAATATTTGTACTTTCTCTCTTTTCAATTTAACCTTCAACTCCATAGAATTCCCTCATGCGAATATTTATTTTAATTAGGTATTATTGTCAAAACTTCAAGTGCTTGAATTGGAGCTAGTTATGTTGTGATATAAATAAGAAGCTTATTCAAAACCTCTCGCATTCATGGCTCCTTTAATGTGTTCTATCATCTTCATAACATATCATTAATGGGATCTTTGATTTCATAATTCACCAATAATTTGGTTAAAATTAACATGAATTACCGTGGAGTCCACATAAAAGTTGATCTGTGCCTATAATTAGAATGAATTCCCTTCTTCTAAATTCATTATTTTTCATTTGACTTAACTTTCTTGTGGGGGTTCTATAAGTTCAAGCCTTTTAAAGTGTATCTCAATTATATTTCAGGTAAGATTTCTGTTTATCATTTGTAGACAATTTTCCCTTTGAATTTTAATTTAAGCTTGCTTACATAACTCATAGCGGTTTAAATAATTTTCATTTAGATTTGTTTAAGTTCTGAAAATTTAACAAAATTTTGATAGCATTTTGGCAGTATTCCGACATCATCCTTGCGTAGGGGGCTACATGGGAACTATTTTGGTACCTGTCATGCCCTGATGAGCGTGATAGTTGGCATTTTGATGCACCTTGGCCGAATTTCAATCCCATTATGCCCTGATGAGCATAACGACACCTTCTATAACATGCGTAAAAGCAAATATATTTGTGAATGTTCTTCTCCCTTTTTTTTAAGTGCCAGATTTAGTCAAAATTTTGGCAATATTTCGGCATAGGGGGAGCAACATCTAATAGTTTTAGTTTACTCGACATGCCCTCATGAGCATAGCGAGCGGTGTCTTGCGACACCACAGCCGAATTTCATCTCATCACGACTTGATGAGCATGATGAGGCATTCAAACCTGCAAAAAGAAGCACATACACATATACTATTTTCACACATTTCTATACACATCTATTAATTATATATTGAAACCTCATTTCCAATTTTGGATGAGAGAAAGAGAGGGAGAGAGAGTAAAGATCTTTTTTTTCTTTTGTGAATCTGAAAGAGAGAGAAAGAGAGAGAGAGAGAGAGAGAGAGAGAGAGAGAGAGAGAGAGAGAGAGAGAGGAGAGGATATATATATATATATATATATATATATATATATATATATATATACATATATATTATATATATATATATATACATATATATATATATATACATATATATATATTGAATCTGAAAGAGAGAAAGTGAGAGAGAGAGAGAGATAGAGAGAGAGAGTGGCGGTGAGGTTTTTTGTTATATATTTTCTTCTCCTTTTTTTCTTTGTTATGAACCTGAAAGAGAGAGAAGGATATATATATATATATATATATATATATATATACATATATATATATATATATATATATACATATACATATACATATATAGAGAGAGAGAGAGAGAGAGAGAGAGAGAGAGAGAGAGAGAGAGAGATGAGGGATGTGGAGGATAGGAGAAGAGAGGAGAAGTTTTGACTTTGCTTGTCATTGAGGAATAGACGAAGGACCTAGAGCCTTTGGTTTAGCTTGTCATTAAGGAAGGGACAAAGCACGTAGAGCATAGAGCCTTTGGCTTACCATTGAGGAAGAGACGAAGCACGCAGAGCCTTTGATTTTGCTCACCATTAAAAAAGAGACGAAGCACGTAGAGTGTAGAGCCTTCGATTTGCCGTTGAGGAAGAGACGAAGCACATAGAGCCTTTGATTTTGCTTGCCAATAAGGAAGAGACGAAGCACGTAGAGCATACAGCCTTCAGCTATGCTTGCCGTTGAGGGGAATCAAATGAAAAAAAAGGAGGACTTTTAGTTTTTAGGGAGGAAGGAGGCTTGGAGGGAATGGTTGAGGATGGATCGCACGGGCGGGAGCGATTTCGGAAATGGACGGGGTGATGAGAGTGGCTTGTGATTTAGTGAATGAGGGTCAATAAATGTGTAGTAACAAATTTGAAATGATGGGGGTGCTTTGTGCCCACTGCATCTGAGTTCTAAGTTAGAAAGATATTGTGCACATTTTGAAGAAGTATCTTCTCATGCGATGGTCAACTAGAGCAAAGAGGGATATCTACTTTGATAGTACTTACAGGAACTTAAAAGATGTGCAAGGTAATGATGGAAATGAAACTGACATTATTTTTTAGAATCACATCAGTCGATATGCATATCAAATAAGCACTAGGGCACAAGGTAATAAGAAAGCTGAGGAGTATATGTTGGATTCCTTAAAGAAACTATATGATGATATTGATCCTATATTATGTGAGAATTCACCTCCAACTGATAAAACATCTAAGAAGAAGAAGTCTAATGCAACAGATAAAGGAACTAACTTAGTAAAGGATACAATTAAGAAATGGCCAAAGGGTGTTTCCAATGCAAGGATGAAAGGATATTGGAAGAGAAACAAGAAAGCAAAGAGTTAGTTTCTAGTTGTCTCTATAGTCTTCAAATTTTGTTGTTAAACTTTAAACCACTGCCTTTAATATTATAGAGACGAAAGAACAAGCTGCGAGAGGTGGAGAACATATAAGGTCGCCCATTGCAACACCTTTTTCTGTTATGTTAGAGTATTTTTCAGAGGTATGTAGGTATAACACTTCATTCTTGCAGTTACATATCAGCAGCTGATACGATGTTGTTCTATCTTAAGAATTTAACGCAAGCTCAACAATCAGTCAGTCGGCTGAAGGATACACCATTTGATGATTGATATCATTATAGGGAAACATTATAATGTGTGATATCATTTAATTGTCATGTGTTCTTTGAATGTATAAACTTTAATGTCAATTTGACTGAAAGTGCGCCAATAAGTAGTTATTATGATGTACTTTAAAGGTAAACTTTGTACTTCGACTTATGCTGCTTATGTTTTTAATATACTATTAATATTTTGTACTTTAAATCATTGAAAATTTCTCTTAATAGAGTCTGGGTTATTACACCAAAATTTACTAAACATTTTATCTTCAAACATGGAAGAATAGTTGAAAGAATTTAAAAAATTGAGGTGTACCCTCATGAGAGTATAGATAGCACACATGAAAAATAGCTCCAAAAACTCACCTAGATGCCTCTAAATCGCTTAGAATAGCATATACTAAACATATAATTGAAAAATAGGGTAGAATAGCCAAAAAAAATTGAAAAAATGGGGTATATATCATGAGAGTACAGAGAGTACACATTGAAAATTGATCCAAAAATCTACCAAGAAGCCTCCAAATAGCTTAGAATGACATCTACTAAACATATAAATGAAAAATAATGTAGATTAGCTGAATTTTTTTGAAAAAGTGGGGTGTACCCTTATGAGAGTATAAAGAGTATACATGAAAAATAGCTCAAAAAACTCACATAGATGCCTCTAAACAGCTTAGAATAGCATCTACTAAACATATAAATGAAAAATAGTGTAAATTAGCTGAAATTTTTTGAACAAATGGGGTGTACCCACATGAGAGTACAGAGAGTATATATTTATAACTGATTCAAAAACCCACCAAAAAGCCTCCAAATAGCTTAAAGTGGCACCTACTAAACATATAAATGAAAAATAGTGTAGATTAGCTAAAATAATTTGAACAAATGGGGTGTACCCTCATGAGAGTACATAGAGTACACATTCAAAACTGATCGAAAACTCTACCAAGAAGCCTCCAAACAGCTTAGAATAGAATCTACTAAACATATAAATGAAAAATAGTGTAGATTAGCTAAAAAATTTGAACAAATGGGGTATACCCTCATGAGAGTACAGAGAGTACATAGAGTACACATAAAAAATAGCTAAAAAAACCCACCAAGAAGCCTCAAAATAACTTCGAATAGCATTTACTAAACATATAAATGAAAAATAATGTAGATTAGCTGAAAAATGTGAACAAATGAGGTGTACGCTAATGAGAGTACAGAGAGTACACATTCAAAACTGATCCAAAAACTCACGAAGAAGCCTCCAAACAGCTTAGAATGACATTAACTAAACATATAAATGAAAAATAATGTATATTAGATGAAAAAATTTGAACAAATGGGGTGTACCCTCGTGAGAGTATAGAGAGTACACATTCAAAATTGATCAAAAAATTCACCAAGAAGCCTCCAAACAGCTTAGAATAGCATCTACTAAACATATAAATGAAAAATAATGTAGATTAATTGAAAAAATTTGAAAAAATAGGGTGTACTCTCATGAGAGTACATAGAGTACACATTCAAAACTGATCCAAAACCCTACCAAGAAGCCTCCAAATAGCTTAGAATGATATTTACTAAATATATAAATGAAAAACATTATAGATTAGCAAAAAATTTGAACAAATGGGGTGTACCCTCATGAGAGTATTGAGAGTACACATTTAAAATTGATCCAAAACCACCATGAAGCCTCCAAATAGCTTAGAATGACATCCACTAAACATATAAATGAAAAATAATATAGATTAGCTGAAAAAAATGAAAAAGTGGGGTGTACTCTCATGAGAGTATAGAGAGTACACATTCAAAATTGATCTAAAAACCCACCAAGAGGCCTCCAAATAGCTTAGAATGACATCTAGTAAACATATAAACGAAAAATATTATAGATTAGTTGAAAAAATTTGAACAAATGGGGTGTACCCTCATGAGAGTACAGAGAGTACACATTCAAAACTAATCCAAAAACTCACCCAAAAGCCTCCAAATAGCTTAGAATAGCATCTACTAAATATATAATTGAAAAGCAATGTATATTAGCTGAAATTCCCCATAAACCCACTCCATAAACCACTTAATCCCCAAGGACTAAACTCAAAATAACTTACAATGAAATGTACTAAATATATGACAAGCCCCATAGTTGAAAAAATTAAGAAAATAAAGAAACTGTACCAAATTACCCAAAAATAACTCATAACAGCTTACAATAATATGTTCAACATAGATAAATAGCATGTGCAAACATCTTACAATAGCATGAACAAGACAAATAAATACAAAGATGATCTACAACTAGATTTCCAAATAATTTATTCATATGCACAACAACCTTGTTGCACTCAATATTTTACAGCTCAATTATTTTATATATAAACAAAAATAGTATAAACAAATTCAGCTCTGAAGCAATTCATTTTCTTTGGCCAATCTTGGTGCTCAGCCCAATCCACTGGAGGTTTGATGATCATTGTCTCCATATTTTTACACACAAATATCCCATAATCAATACTGTTTTGTTGGACTGGTAGACCACTAATCACTTTGATTGGCCATTCCTGAGGATTGCTCTCAAAAGCCTGGCTAGCATCTTGGATGAGTAATTTGATCTAAAGAGTTAAAAATAAAGGTGATGGGTTAGGTACAAAGTATGCATTTGAGATGAACTGAAAATGAGAAGAATTCTTATAATATCAGGAAGAATGGCCTTATGAGTTGGGTTTGACAGTGAGTCATAGAAATACCAAGCCCCTTTTTTAATATGCCCAACTAGTAGTGTCCAATGCTGATTATTGATAACTAAAAGTTAGAGTAAATCAACCATTGAAATAGTATCTATAGTAACATGTTGAATGAACATTTTGCTTTCTTTTGTTAGGACGTTAGCATAACTCTACAAGGATTCAAAGAAAAGTTAAAAATTAGTAGCTTATAATTATCAAAACTTTGGAAGACATCATATAACCCAAATCTCCATGCGCTAACTCATCCAATGTAGGCAGACACACACACACACACACACACACACACACATATATATATATATATATATATATATATATATATATATATATATATAGGGGACATATAGTCCAAGATAAATCTTATTCTTTTCGGACAGCAAATAAGCGAAGGCATCAACATGTGCATCTAATAGATACTGATCTTTCAGCAACTCATCAATTTGGCCTCTCACAATAATGATATTTTCATCCAAGAATATGCTATCACTCCTACATGTGAGAAGCTTGGGAATGTGAGCATTAATAAATTAAAGGTGATTTTATGTATATTGAATGAAATAGACTAAGCAATGACTTACTTGTCTTTGAATCAGGTGCAAAAGGTGTCAATGAGCTGCAACATTGGCTTGGGTAGGATATCTCTTGATGAGAAGTCTATGAAATCATGTGCCTCAGCTGGCAACAAGAAATTAATAAGATTTAAGAGCTAGATTCAATATGAATTAAAGTCGAATATTCACTATAATAGCAGTCGTTGGTTCATCCAGTGCTGTATGAACCTCTTTGTTAACCTATATAAAAAATCACTGAAATCAACTTTTATTAGCTTAAACTAAAAGGAAAGCCAAAAAAATACCTCCTCTGCTGTCTATACATCCTGTGTGGCACCAATAGGAGTTGCAGTGTTGCAAGTCTTCCTGTACACTTGTGTGAATGGGGATGATACAACTTTCCTCTTTATCAACTACCTCACCTTTACACAACGTTCTATGCTACCCAGTAAAGGCTGAGCAACATCTTCCTATCAAGTGGTAGCCTCTTCAAGAGTTTCTCCTGTGGTAGCCTCCTCAGGAGCTTCCCCTGTGGAAGCCTCCTCAGAAGCTTCCCCCATGCTTGGACCCTTCTATCCAGCAACCATCGCCTTAATGGTAGCTAGCTGCAAATCAACGCTATCGACTCTCTCAGTTATTGAAGCTTCAAAAAATGATACTCTTTCCCCCAGGGCCTTAAAACTTGAAAGTATCTAATCTATCACAAAGCTTTATTGAGGGGTAGTAGCAGATGACAGGTTAGATACATAGAAAGGGGGAGACTATCGAGGAGAGACGTATGGAGATCCACTTGGGGCTCCACTCCTTGGACTTGGAATGGGGCTCCTATGGGGCACGCTGTGGGTTGTCTGCTGGACAGGGGGCACTATTTTAAGGAGCCATATCTCCTCCTCTCATATGTCCTCAAATGATTAGCAGACCTGTGTTACACCAATAAAAAATATGATAATTTCTAACATGAATAAATACATTTTGAGTTAAATGAAGTAAATTTATTTCGTATCACCTGGTGTCCTTGCAAACCATTGAATGAATCCTCTACAAACTTTATTTTTGGCCATCATAATATATGTGGCTTTGTAGAAGGAATGGGTGGTCATATGATTCTTGTGTGCTATGCCGTCCAAATCTGCAATAAAGATTTACATAACTTAGCTTCAATGCATAAAATAATATAAATTTGAAGATGTAAAATATAACATCAGAAGAGTGACAAAGTCACTCATGTACCCGGGTGTCTTTTGCATCAAAATTTTTGATGTAGTACCATCAAACTATGAAACTAGGAAGCTTCAGATGGCTTCTGGCCAATTATAATCAACAAATCTCTCTATGTCATCAGTGTAGGCTATCAAATCTGATGCCACTATATAATTATGATATATAAAAGAAAGATTTGAAAGTAAAAACTGTATGTACAACTGCACAAACTGTGTTGCGGTCAATGAGCGATCCAACTTCTCAATTTTATTCTTAAAATCAACTGAGTTGGCTTGAAAAGTGAGGATTTCTGCCATATGACCTTCCCCCCTTTGTTTGGCATTCCTATAATTAATGCAACTTTATCGGAGGTTAAAGGAATGCATTGACCACCAATATAGAATGCCTACTTTTCTGTATTCCAGCAGGATGTGATTGAAGTTATGGCAGCCAAATCTTATTGAATTCCATGCATTCTAATGCATTGATGCACATGTAGCATTCTTAAAATGACAGGTACTTCATCAGTAAAGAGTCCTGAAATAGAATCAAATACTGTTATAATGCTGGTTGGCCTACATCTAAAAGTTAACCTTTTCCCAAACATTTTAAGCTTCAAAATGAAAAGTGAATTAATAAGAACATTATCTACATAATGGAGGCCAACAGAGTACACATGAAAAATAGCTCCAAGAATCCCCAGATTCGTTAGGAAACATCTCTAAACAACTTATAATAGGATGTACTAAACATATAATAAGCCAATAGTTAAAAAATTTCGAAAAAATAGGGTATCCCTCATGAGAGTACAGAGAGTACACATAGAAAATAGCTCCGAACCCCCAAATTCTTTAGGAAACATCTCAGAATAGCTTACAATAGGATGTAATAAACATATGACAAGCCCCACAGTTGAAAAAAAATTAAAAAAAATGGGGTGTACCCTCATGAGAGTATAGAGCGCACACATACAAAATAGCTCCAAAAACTCGCAAATTCTTCAGAAAATATCTCCAAACAGCTTACAATAGGATGTACTAAATATATGACAAGCCCCACAATTGAAAAAATTTGAAAAAATGGGGTGTACCCTCATGAGAGTACTAAGCATACATGAAAAATAGCTCCAAAAACTCCCAAAGTATCTTTTCCTTTAAAGAACTCAAATTTGCTCCTATTTGACGATCAAAATAAATGTGAAAATCCTAAATCTTTAAAGTTCAAGAATGCACAAAGAAATACCTCATGGAGTCACCTAGGCGGATAAGATGATATAATACCTCGATTTTTAATGCTCAAGATTTAGCAAATCTTTGGGGGAAGGTCAGATGCACGCAGGAAAGGGAGCTGAGGAAATTTCTGCACAAAAATGAAAATACCTAAATTTTTTGAGGCTCAGAATATGAAACACTGCCCGTAATATTTTCTCCTATTGGTTTAATGGGCCGGGTCCGAATAACGTTAACAACATCGTTACTGCATTATAAAGTAAAAAAAAAATCATATTTTATTAGTGGACACGCGATGAGATCCGGTCGGTGTCCAGACGTAAAGTTACGTTCGGACTTCGCACATAATATTTTCTCTGTTTCCATAGGGATGGTTTCTCCGCTACTTCTACGAGACAATATATTTATTGAACATTATTAAATATATAAATATTTTCTTATTCGCATACATCGATCATTAATATATATATATACTTACAGTATAATGGAATAATCTCTTGATGGCACCCAAGCACTAGCAAATACATCATCATGACCCTTCCAAGTAAGAATCGACTCTTCCTCACTCCTCTTCATCATAGAATGATAATCAAGCATACTCTTCACCTCCATAAAAGCTTTTTAACCAAACCCTAACCCTTTAAACCTAACCCAGTCATCCTCTCAGACCAGTTACTCCTCTTCTCCAACCCTTCTTCAACTATCACATTCTCTATCTTCTAGCCCACCATTACTTCAAACCGTCGCCTCTCCTCAATACTCCGTGGTGTCAAAAATGTATCTAAAGCATTGAAAGGTATCCATAAGTAGTTGAAATCCGCCTTTAGCCTATTGACTACATCACTGTCGAGTAAGTCTTCATCTTTGTCGATGATGATGACAATCACAGGCTTGAGGGCACATAGGGCTTTCAAAAAAGAAGTATGAGGCGACGATGTATTCAACATTTTGTCAGGGGTGTAATGAAGCAACATGTGGTAGTTTATGACTAGAGCTACGGAGAGAGGGTTAGTGAATAGTTGTTGGAGTTTGAGGTAGTGGATGAGCGAGAGGAAGCCATCGGTCGGATTTGAAAGGATTGAATTGAATTCCATTATGAGGTTATGTGAGAGAGTGAAAGCGGGCCAAGAAGAGGGTGGCGAGTGAGGATGGGGAGACATGTAAGAAGGGGGTGAAGAGTGAGAGAGAGGGAATGGTGAGGTATTGAGAGGTATACATAGAGGAGGGATGGATTCACTAACGATGATGACGGAGTGGACAGAATCTACAAGTACAATGAAAGAAAGAGAAAAGGAGAGAGGGGAAAAGGAGAGTGAGATGAGAGGGCTGGAAATGGAAGAGAAAGGAAAGCATAGAAGAGGCTCTGGGAGAGAGGCTATGGAGAATCCAAAAGAGTTGTTGGGAGAGAGTGGTGTCGTGGGAATGAATAGAGGGTGAGGTGTACTAGGAGTTGTTCCATGCAAGGGGCGTTGGTGCCGTTAAGGGTTAGAGTTGGAGGATTTGGAGGAGGTGAGGAAGCAAAGGGAAGGGATGTTTTGGTGGACGAGGAAGAGAGAATGTTTGAGTGTACTGTGTGATTATTCTTATGTGATGATTCAACTAGTATTTGATTGATGGAGGGCACAGAGCACTAGAGAAAATATAGTTTGGTTAAGAAGGAGAAGAAGAGGAGAGAGGATTGAAGACATAACACATATTATATAATTCAAAAGAAATGAGATTATATGTATTATATAGATAAAACAAATAAAAAAAACACACCCTAAAGAGTCTAATGACACAGCACAATAATTACATGACTTTCTCATACGCTCACCAAATCTTAAAATTTTAGATGAATGGAACTCGACTCTTCGAATATTATATAACTAAATTTATTTGTTATATGAATAAATCACTTTCTTCTGTGGTGAAAATTGAACTTATAGCTCGAATGAGAATTGGATTACATATTTATTACTTTGCAAAGAAATCAAAACACATATTCTATCATATAACAGATATTTATTTATTATTTAAGCATATGTTGATTTATATTTGTTTTGTTTTGTATCTTCTATAATCTTTCGCACAATAGAGAGCTGGACTTTGTCAGGTTTTAGAGATCGG
The DNA here is from genome assembly GCA_021442155.1 of Cymbidium sinense. Taxonomy (NCBI): domain Eukaryota; kingdom Viridiplantae; phylum Streptophyta; class Magnoliopsida; order Asparagales; family Orchidaceae; genus Cymbidium; species Cymbidium sinense. The sequence goes on from CM038228.1 coordinate 39,165,825, forward strand.
AAGAGACGAGCTCACGGGCCAATTGATTCAGTAACAGTTACTCAGTTTCCTCTAGTTTCTATTTCTACAAACTTATTCAATAATTATTTTCATTGGAATTAAGATGATATTCTAAAATATTTCACAAGTCATACATAGAAAGATGACATTTTAAAGAAAACTATATGACATTTTGAGTTTGCCTATTTATTCTAAGATGAAGAATGTATTTGAGAGATATTTTATAATTTCAATGTATTTATATATCTAATTTTTAAATCTTTAATATCACATAAAAATATTCTTAAATTAAATTAAAGTGATATTTTCTTATGATCAGAAATATTATCTACTCCTTGTTAAATAAATTTATCTGAAATTAAGTGTCTTCCAATTTTTTTAAGGGGATTTTGCATGCATAGTCAACCTATATTTTATATTTATAAACTAAAAATTTTTAATTTGAACTTTTCAAATTGGCAATCAAATATTGAAAAATATAACAAAAATTTAAGCTATATTTTTCATTTTAATAAAATTCTTAATGATTTGCTTATGATATATGTAAATATATGAATCAGACAATTTAAGAAATAAAGAATAGTTAAATTATATGTATATATTAGTTGATTTGAAAAAATAACTTTTTTTTTTAAAAATATATCTCAATATTAAGGCTGCATGGAATGACTGTGCACGTGAAGCGAATCACTGAGATATTTTCGTTGGCGAAAGAAAGGACTCCTCGCATGCGGCGTGCAGAGAAATACACGTGAACGGTTAAGATTTTCTTAATTCGATTTCGATTGTGTGTAAATATCAAAGTGTTTTATTTATTTATTTATTTATTTTGGGAAAAAATTGAGGGTAGAAGCCCAATTTCATTCCATGGGTAAGTGTACAAATAATACATACATAAATTCTCTTGGAGACTAAATAGACCCAAAAGAAAGCTTGATCAAAAAACACAAAAAAAAGTCAGAGTAAATAAAACAAAGTTTGCCAGACTCATACACAAAAATTCATCAAAGAATTGATGAGATAAGTTAAGTATCTTTAGAGCATATAATGGATGGAATTACTTGAGTTCAACCATCCCAAAAGTCAGAGGTGCCATCTAGGGGTTACATTTGGGCCCATCTTAAATGACAATCATAAGGAGAACCACACTCCTCAGTTGTAGATAAACTCCAGGGGTTGTAGGAGCAAAAACCTATCCAAGTGAAGAACTTGCAAAGGCAAAATCATCATCGTCCCACATTGATTCATTAAGCATAGGATAAAAAGAGATTATCCCAAGACATCAAGATTTCTCCATATCTCCAGAGTGCAATAACCTGTGTTGGCCAAGAAGACTTAATGTGCAAGCATTTGACTTTTAAGGCAACACGTAATTTAATGCTAGTTACGATCACAAAATATGATTTAGCTTCTAAACTGTGAAATCTACGATTCCGTTCAGCCCAAATTTCATAAACAATAATAATAATAAGATAGCATAAACATTATAGTGCCTTATGTTCTATGAGAGCAACACCACCCAAAACTTGATGAAGATTGGAGTGCATGAGAAAGAAGTTACCATTCGACAAAGATCCCTAATCAGTCTCGTAGATTCAAAACAATCAAAAAATAAGTGAGAATGAGATTCAAGATAGGTCTTGCAAAAAAAAAAAAAAAAGAAGAAGAAGCAATCAAGAGTATGTCCAATCCCCTAAATTGAAAAAGGTATGAAGTTTTAAAGCCTCCCACATAGGTAATCCAACAAAATAAAGCATAATTAATAGCGTATCCCTTAAATCAAATCTCTCCATACTAGTCAATAGCGGGGGTGTGCTCAAAGAGAGAATACTTAACCAAAACATAAGAGAATTTGTAGTGTCCATTCCAATGAACCACATGCGACCCTTGTTTTACCGTAATTCCGATGATGCTAGAAAAGCACAGTGAACGCCAATTGAAGAGATGCAGGAAACACCTAGTTTCCATTGATAATTATATATTCTAGGTAAGCATCAGAAGGCAAGTTGAAGATAGAAAAACACTCATGATTGATACATTCAAACAAGGAATATCCTTTATAGTAAGGGTCAAAGTAAAGAGAGAAAGTGAATCCTTCACCAATAAGAATTGAGATCTTGTCTCTAAAGCGTTGAGCACAAACTTTAAGTTCTCCCCAATGTGCATACTGGCGATGAGGGGAGTTAAACCAAAGAGAGCAGTATTTTTTGTCACACCACAATGCAGACTTGTTCAAGATTTTTCACATAAGTTTGATTATACAAGTAAGGTTTAAAGTCATTATAAAGGAAAGCCCCATTACACCCTTTTCTCTTAGCAAAGAGGTTTTTTCCGAAGGAATAAGAGAGGGTTTCTTTGAATCCTATTGACCTCACTTTTAGAGTGAGGATTCAATCTTCTCTTCTTAGACCTAGGAATCTTCTAGATACTAAGACTTCCTTAATAGTAATACAGTTCTAGCAATTAGGTGAACACTTAACCTAAGCCTAGAGACTTATAAGGGTTATAGGATTAGGATATGCCTTAGGGCTTAGGGATATCCATTTACCCTATAGCCTAAACCCAATCCATGTTCACCTTCTTAAGCCATAACCAAACCTCAAATTAAATTCAAATACCAAATCTAAATCTAAATCCAAATCCAAATCAAGTGATTGAAATCTATAACCAATTCCAAACCAAATCAAATCAAATCAACCCTTCCTAAGCCCCATGACTTTATTCTATGGACTTAGTCTTAATCAAATTCAAATTAATTTAAATTTAATTGATTTTTTTTCAAAGATCAATTCGACCCCTCCAATCAATTTACCAAAATCAACAATCAAATTCAAATACCAAAACTAAATGTCAAATCCAAACCAAATCCTTCATAAGCTATGTGATCTAATTCCATGGACTTAGTTTATATTAATCCAAACTCAATTGATTTTCTCATAGATCAATTATTTTCTTAATTATCTTCCCATATATAAATCAAATCCACATTTATATAACCTTGATCAAAGCCAAATCAAACCTAAGCTCTATGACCTACCCTCATGGACTTATCCAAATCTTAATCCAAATCAATCCAAAATCAATTGATTTTCTCATAATCAATTTCTATCTTCAATAATATTTCTAAATATAAATCAAATCTACATTCAAATGATCAAAATTAAATCAAACTAAATCAAATCAAATCAAAATCCTTCCTAAAGCCTTATGACATACCTTCATGGACTTAGCCAAATTTACCTTCAAATCAATCCAAAATCAATTTATTTTCTCATATTCAATTTATATCATCAATCATATTCTTAAATATAAATCAAATCTACATTCAAATGATAAAAACTAAATCAAACTAAATCAAATTAAATCAAAACCCTTCCTAAGCTATATGAATCAATCCCATGGGCTTAGCCAAATCTTAATCCAAATCAATCAAAACTCAATTGATTTTCTCATAATCAATTCATATCTTCAATCATCTTCACAAATATAAATAAAATATATATTTAAATCATCAAAACTAAATTAAACTAAATCAAGATCTTTCCTAAGCCATATAAACCATTACCATGGACTTAGCCAAAAATACACTGAAATCAAGCCAAAGTCAATTGATTTTCCCATGGATTAATCACACCTTCAATCATATTCATAAATATAAATGAAATCTATAATCATTAAACCAAACCAAAATTAACCCAAGTCAAACCCAACTTAGCCATCTTGACTTGAAATATCCAAATGAAGCAAAACTCATCCAAGCCCAAATCAATTGCAAATGAATTTATATATCAATACCAAATTCAAATATAAACTCTACTAAGCTCAACACAACCCAAAATCAAGCTAACTAAATCCAATTGGTCCACTTGACCCAAAGTGGCCAATTTGACCCATTTGAGCCAAGTTCCAATCCTTTGGATTGAACCAAGCCCAGTAAGACCTCTTATCATGATTGTTGATCACCTTAGGTTGATCAATTATTAAAAATTAGGTCAAACCAAGTCAACTAGGTCATTTGACCAAGTTAACACTCTTAACCCATATAAATTCAAACTAGCCAAATTGCAACATAAGCCAAATCCCTTGAAACCATTGATTTATACCAACCCAAAATCAATATTTGAACATGACTTGATCCTCAATTGAGCCAAATCAAACCCAATTGACCCTCTTGACCCAATTTGACCCAAATTGACCTAAAGGGATAAAATGGGTCAAATCATGATATAAACCAAATTGATTGCAACCAATGACTCAATTTCATTCTAAAATGATTATTGAACTTGACCAAAGCCCTAATTGAACCCAATTGACCTATGTATCCCAAATGGACCTCTTTAGCCCAAATTGACCTAAAGCGTTAATTTGGCCAAAATCAAAATTAAATCTCAATTAATTGAAACCAAAGCCTACAAAATACTCCAAATGATCAACCAAACCCAAACAAAGCCATGACCCATGCCTATTTGGCCAATTTAGCTAAATTGGTCAACTTGACCCATTTGACCCATATGAATCATATGAGTCAAAATCAAATTCAAAGCAAACTAAAATAAATAAATAACACCAACACATCCCAAATGATCATATGAACTTAACCTAATCCTCAGTTTGAACCAATTTGACCAATTAGTCAACTTGACCAAATCTAACCCAATTTGACACATTTGAGTCAAATTGAGCCAAATTAAACCAAATCAACTCCAATTAACTTTAAATTTGGGCTAACCTACTTTTGGCTAATTTCAAATCTACCCAAATCAAATCTAATGCTAAATAACCATGATACCCTTGGGTTAAGGGTATCAAATGAGATAAATCACCCATATAATTGGTCATTCCCACTCCTTGGTTACTTGACACTCTCCTATTGGTCCACATAGGCACCTAGGGCACTGCCCAACTTGACCTAAGGGTGGTTGGGTCAGCCATGACCCAAGGGGAGGTGAAATTATCTCACCTCCCCCATTAGTGCACATGGAAACCCAAGGAAACCCATTAATCCATCTTGGCAGCCACCTCCTAAGCTTTGGCCAACCAAACTGAGCCCCACAAAGCTCCAAATCAAGCTGAGCCATCCAAACTTTGGAATTAGCGGTTATAATGCCCTCATTTCAATACAAATCAAGAGGTGAGCTTAGAGAGAACTCAGTGAGAGCCCTATCATCCTTAGAAGAGTTTTCTAGAGCCTTCCCGGAGCCCTCAAATCTCCCCATTGCTGGTTTCCTTCAATCTGAAACAAGGAAATCCCTCCTTCGATCCCATTTACTCCAAACTCTACCAAAGTTAAATTAACTGTGCATACACCTTCCCCAGGGCTCATCGAGCAAGAACAAATCTTCTCTTGAGCTTCCTGACCACCAGAGGGTATACTTCGATCAATGTCAACCTCCCAAGCTTTGGGTGTTGGTCTTCCAAAAAAATGACAAGGAATCCAAGCTCGTGCTGATTAGTAGGGTTTTATCTCCACTAGACGAAGCTTCCTCAATTGTTAGCACCGCCAATCTTGAGCTCCGAAGAGGTATGCTTCCAAAATTGAGCTTTTGGCAAAAGTGGGTTGGAGCTTTTTGAGGAAAACTTGCATGCTGTGCGATCTTGACCGTTTGATCCCCTCCAATCGAGGTCGTGAAGGTGTGGGATTCTTTTGAGTTGATCCAAGCTCAGGTAAGCTTGGATCAAGCGAGCAATGGTGGACGAACTTCGTCTCTCATCGCTCATGGGACGGTTGATCACACACCATCCATTCCGCATGATCAGAACAAATGATCGTGATTTGATCCTTTTGACCTCACTTTTAGAGTGAGTCTTCAATCTTCCTCTTAGACCTAGGAGTCTTCTAAACACTAAGGCTTCTTTAGTCATAAGACACTTCTAGTGATTAGGTAAACACTTAACCTAAACCTAGAGATTTAGAAGGATTAATCATGGGATTAAGCTATGCCTTAGAACTTAAGGAGATCTACTTACCCTATAGCCTAAACCCAATCCATGTTCACTTTCTTAAGCCATAACCAAACCTCAAATTCAATTCAAATACCAAATCCAAATTCCAAGCCAAATGATTGAAGCTCATGATCAAATCCAAACTTAAAATCAACCTAAGCCCTATAATTTTATCTTATGGACTTAGCCTTAGCCAAATTTAAATCAATCTAAGCTCAAGTGATTTTTTCAAATATCAATTCAACCCTTCAATTAATATATCAAACTTCCAACCAAACTCAAATCCAAATCAAATTTTCCAAAATCTGCAATCATACCAAATCCTTCCTAAGTCCATTGAATCAATTTCATAAACTTAGCCAAAATCCCATTCAAATCAACCCAAAATCAATTGATTTTCTCATGATCAATTTATATCTTCAATCACCTTCCTAAATATAAATTTAATATAAATTCAAATGATGAAAACTAAATCAAAATAAATCAAATTAAATTAAGATTCAAATCTAATCCGTATGGCCTACCTTCATGTGCTTAGCCAAAATTGCCTTCAAATCACTTCAAACTCAATTGATTTTCTCATGAATCAATTATATCTTCAATCATCTTCACAAATATAAATGAAATATACATTTAAATTATCAAAACTAAATCAAACTAAATCAAAATCCACTTTAAAACCCTTTGAGCTAACTTCATGAACTTAGCCAAAATCCCATCTAAATAAAGCCAGAGTTAATTGATTTTCTCATGAATTAATTCTTCCTTAAATTATCATCCCAAATATAAATGAAATCTACAATCATCAAACCAATCCAAAAATCAAATGTATAAAGCCCAATCATAGGATAAATTATAATGCTTACTAGGCTTCCTAGTATCAGGAGCATTTTTTACTTCCTCCCTTTGGATTCCAAAATAAGTCTTCTCCTTGAACTTTCCCACTTGATTTTTCAAACATAACCAATCTTTTGATAGTCTAACCATGAAATCTTTAGAGACGATGATTGTTTACTTTAATGAAGAGTATTCTTAGGAAATTTCATTACCTAGGATGTAGTTAACTATTGAGGCTTTCCTCCATAGGAAACTTTAGAACCCAATTTAATATAAACCCTGCTTTATTCATCCATGTAAAGTAGGAGAAAAATCTCTGGTATATTTGAAGACCCATAATGCCTTGGAGTCCTTATTAGGTGATTAAGTACATTGATGGGTGATGCCTATATCTTTCAAGATAGTACATTTATCTCAATGTCGCATCCGATCACTTCAATAAGTACCCCATACAATCTGCGTAGTGTCCCCCTCATACACATCCAAAAATAAACACAGAGATAGTTATAGAAATTGATTGATGATTTATTTAGATTGTGTATTAGAAATTGTATCTATTTCATAGTTTCTTAAATGATTGATGTTTGAATGTGTGGTCTGGATGCGATTAGGCTCTTTGAATAAAATTATTTTTTCTACCCCAACTAATCACTCAAAATTAAAGTTTTAAATAACTCATAACCTCACCATAAAGCCTAGACATTAAATAAGATAATTAAAAGGTTTAGTAACTCTTAGCTGAATGGTTGAATGTTTTACACCATGCATACATATTCTTTCTCTCTTGAATATAAAGGATCTCCATCCTTACACGATAGTGGAATGCTTGACTTGTGAGGGTATCCCTTGTGGTGGAGAATACCTTCTTATAGCTGATTTGGCCCATAACCTATTTTCATTATGCATTTAGTCATAAGAAATTCTATAGCCTTTGTCAAAATGATGTGTCTGAAATGAAATAAAATTTGAAATTTTTTTTGCATCTGTAGATTAAGTCATATGCTCATACCACTCATGCTCTAGTCTCTTAGGGACTGTGTTTAGGACTTTAGTCTCTTTCTAATTAAATAACTACCCTAGCCATCTTACAATTCATAAGGCTAACTTACATGGTTTTAAAATTATAGGAGTTAGCTGGCTGCCACTCTGGGTGATTATAAGTCCAGAAGTAAGACTATTTATTCTCTCTTATGGAGGTAAACCATTATGCCTACCTGTTGCTTAGATTTAGGTTGTCCTTTAGCTCATAGTAAAGCTCCTTAGATTTAAAATCCACAGTAGCTGTTTCCTTCGGGCTACAACCATAAACCCTCACCTCTTAGGCATTGAGGTAGGGGGGGGGGGGTACTTTTTGAAGTGATCAGGTATGACATTGAGGTATGATGTACTATCTCGAAAGATAGAGGCATCACCCTTCAATGGATCTAATCATTTAATAAGGACTCATAAGGCATGATGGGTCTTCAAATATGCCAGAGATTTTTCTCCCGCTTTACATGAATAAATAAAACAAGGGTTTATATTAAATTAGGTTTTAATTTTCCTATGGAGGTAAGCCTCCATAGTTAATTACATCTTAAGAAATAAAATTCCCTAAGAATACTCTCGATTAAAGTAGACAATTAGGATCTCCAAAGATTCAAAGGATAGACTATCAATAAATTAGTTATATTTGGAAAATAAATTAAGAAAGTTCAAAAAGAATACTTATTTTTGGAATCTAAAGAAAATAAGTAGGGAGGGCTCATGTTACTAGGAAGCCTAGTGAGCATTTTAATCTATCATATGATTAGGTTTTATACATTTAAAAGTGAAAGGATTTATTTGTTTGAGTTGAATTTTATTAGATTGCTAGGGCTTATAATCCATTAACATAAAGTTATAGAAATGCCTAAGAGGTGAGGATTTATGCTTATAGCCCAAAGAAAACATCTACCTAGGATCCTAAATCTAGGGAGCTTTAGCATGAGCTAAAGTACAACCTAAATCTAAATGATAGGTGGACATAAGGGTTTACTTCCACAAGAGAGAGTAAATTGGTTTGACTTTTGGACTTATAACTGTCTAGAGTGGCCGCCAGCTAACTCTTCCTATAATTTTAAAATCATATAGTTCAGTCTTATGAATTGCAAGATAGCTAGGGTAGTTATTTATTTAGAAAGATACTAAAGTCCTCAAACCCACTCCCTAGGAGACTAGAGCATGAGTGATATGAATAATGGCTTAATCTAATGCAAAATCTTTTCAAATTTTATTTAATCTTGGACACATCATTTTGACAAAGGCTATAGGATTTCTTATGCCTAAATATATGATAAAAATAGGTTATGGGCCAAATCAATTAGAAGAAGGTGTTCTCCATCACAAGGGATGCCCTCATAGGTCAAGCATTCCCCTATCGTGCAAGGATGGAGACCCTTCATATTCAAGAGGGAAAGAATATGCATGCATGGTGTGAACATTCAACCATTCAGCTAAGGGGTTGTTAAATCTTTTAATTGTTTTATTTAATACCAAGGTTTATGGTGAGGTTATGAGTTATTAAAAATTTTAATTTTGAGTGATTAGTTGGGGTAGAAAAATTTATTTTATCCTAAGAGCCTAATCACATCTAGGACACACATTAAAGCATCAATCATTTAAGAAACTATGAAATCGATGCAATTTTTAGTACTCAATATAAACATAACATCAATCAATTTCTATAATTATTGTTAAAGAATAAAAGGCCGGTGCAGTCGAGTACTTTCGTACAACCCAAAAAGAGGAAAAAGATGGGTAATCGAGCTCCGCTCTTATACAACCCAGAATATAAAAGAATAATTATAATTTTATTAAATACTATGGGGGTCTTCTTTTCTTCATTCTTCATGTCTTCAAATCTTTATTCATTCACTTGGTTTGATTTGCTCCACTTCAAAGGCATCATTGGGCACCATAAGACAAAGCCATCTAGCCACTGCTCATCCTAATCCCCCATAGCACTAATCCTAATTCTTATTGCAAAATTATATTAAAAATAGGAAAAATAAATCTAACTAATCTTGCAAAATAAAGGTTAACTAAACGTATATACATTTACAAGCAATTATATTTATGATTTTGACTTAGCACCCTGCATATGGGTAACCAAGCCCACCTATCCTAACTTGGATTACACTCAGAGGTTCAAGCAACCTGCAAAGAGAGCATTTATATTTACTTTTAAACAACCCTTTAAACACAACCCCCTATATAAAATATGATTAGGCTAATATCGACCTACCATTCAGTCTACGGAGCATACACCCTAACATATAGTCTAAAATATTACATCATAAAATAAAACATACATCACATCATGCACCATCCTAACTTGGGACTATAAGTGGTGACTTAATTCTAATGTGTGTGTTAAGGCTTGTGTGGTATGTCTTACTAAGCATTAGAGTTATATCTTCTAAGTGTAGAAGGATTTAATTTAACATGGAAGGTTGATTTCACTTGAAGTTGTTTAATTGATTTGAGAATTTTAATTTGTATTTTATTTCATTTCATGTGATTTACACTTAACATCTAAGTGTTATAAAAAGTGGAAAGAGGATTGCCCTCTTTCATCCCTACCTTAAGCCACTTTCTAAAGTAAAGTAATTTTGATTTAGTTCTCTTTAGTGAATGGCTTATTACACATTTTAAAATTAATCCTAAGTTTAGCTTCACTTTAAATAACTTTATTTAATATGAAAGACATCTTAAGATTAATCTAATCGAATTACTACCAATTGAAATATATCAAACCATTCCCTTCCATCACATGTAACATGCATATGATTCAATCCTAAGTGTATCCATACATGCAGCATGTTTTAACACACTTAAATGATGAATGTAGATGTATACATTTAATCATTTGATTGGATTATCTAATCATATTAATTTAAAGCTCTATCTAAATTCTTATACAAAAATAGATAGAGATGAAGTTAAATAGGTAAGTGCCATTGTTAGACCAAGGAAGTGAGGTAATCAAGTGATCTCCTTGGGGTCTACTTAAAGTCTCTTGTTCCCGGGATGTCCAGACTATATACCCATTTGCATTCAAATATATGTAAATTTGCATACATGAACATAGGAAAGAAAGCTCCAAATCACATGATTAAATAATTCAATCACTTGAACAATTATGGATGCATGCATTTTTAATATAAAAAAGGAATTCTAATTCTTTAATCACATGTGTACACACATGTATGAAAACATAAACAAGTATGTGCCATTATTAAATCAAGGAAGTGAGGTAATTAAATGACCTCCTTGGGGCTACTTAAAGTCTCATATTCCTGACGTGTCTAGACTATATACTTATTTATTTAGATAGATATGAATGTATAAATAACTAAGAGAATAAAAATTATGCAAGACTTGTGTTTTGTTTAATTGAATTATTTATGTATATGAATTCAAGCTCTATTTAAATTCTAATGTTAAAATACATAAGAATGAAATTAAATGGGTACGTGTCATTATTAAACTAGCAAAATGAGGTAATCAAATGACCTCCTTGGGGCTACCTAAAGGCTCATATTCTTGGGATGTCTAGACTATACACCTTTTACCATTCAAACTTATGTAAATCAACATATGAATAAAGGAAAGAGACCATAATTCATACACTTCAGACCATAAGCACATACATCTTTTATTTATTTATAACTAGCATCATAACACACATTATTATTTATTTATAAATTTAGAAAATACATTTGTACTTAATAGTGATAATAGCAACACATATATTAAATAAAATCATCACATGAAAGCTTACATAAAGGAAATCCATTTTACTTTTGTTGACCTCATTTTTAGGATGAGTTCTCAACCCCTCCATCTTAGACATAGAATTCCTCTTAGAATTTAAGAGTTCCTTAGTGTTAAGACACTTCTTGTGATTTGGTGGACACTCAACCTATCCCTAGAGACTTAGAAGGGTTAGCTATAGGAATAGGTCATGCCCTAGGGGTGTTAGAAAAATTTTCCTACCCTTTGCTTGAACCATTCCTCACCTTCCTTCCTTCAAGTCAAACTCCAAATCAATCCTAATTGATTTTCTCAAATTCCAAATCAATCTTATTTGATTTTCTCCAAACTCAAATCAATATCACATGATTGAAATTCATGATTGAAACTTATGATTGAAACCCATGATTGAAATTCCAAGTTTGAAATATTTCCTAAGTCCTTTGATCCTGACTTAGCCTAAATCAAATAAATTCAAATTCATGAAATTTTCTCATAACTCATTTATATTCTAATTTATATTCACATATATAAATGAAATATAAATTCAAATTAATCAAACTAAATCCAAAATTCAAATCCAAAATTTCAAATCTTTCCTAAGTCTTAATCCTCTCTTAAGGATTTAGCCTAAGTCATGTTCAAATCACTTCAAATCCTTGCAATTTTCTCATAACCCATTTATATTCTCATTTATGTCAACATATATAAATGAAATATAAATTCAAACAACCAAAACCAAATCCAAAGATCAAACCCAAATTCATTCAAAATTTAACCTAAGCCTATCAAGTCAAAATATTGAACTTAGCCAAATCAATTTCAAATCAAGTCAAACTCTTAATTTTTCTTCATGATTTAATCAATCCTTCAATCATGAATCCAAATATAAACATAAACTTCAATGACCAAATCAAAACACAATTTAAAAATCAAGCCCAAATCAAACTCATGTTCACCCCTTTGAACTTGAAATTATCAAATGAACCAAAACCCATTTGACTTCAAACGACTTGCAAATGGATTTATATTTCAATCATAAGTCCATAGACAAGTTCAATCAAACTCCAATCAACCTTTGACTAAGTCATTTGACCCACTTAGGCTCACTTGACCCAAAGTGACCTAAAGTACCCTTAGGAGCTAAATTCTAATCCTAATCAAATTGGATTGAACTAAGCTCACCTAAACCTCTCATCATGATCAACAATCATCATGAGATGTTCAATCACTCAACTTGGGTCAAACTAAGTCAAACCTAAGTGTTGACCAAGTCAACACTTAGCCAAAATGAAACCCAACATAGCCAAAATTCATCATAGGCTAAATTGATGGAAACCATTGATCTAAGTTCATTCATGACCAATGTTTGAACTTGACCAAGTCAACATTTGAGCCTAACCTAGCCCAATTGGCCACTTGACCCAAGTTGACCCAACTTGACCTAAAAAGTCAAAATATGTCAAACTTGATCTAAGCCAAATTGATTGAAACCAATTGGTCAAGTTAATTCCAAAATGATTGTTAAACTTGATCAAAGCTCCAATTGGCCAACTAGACGTAACCTAGCCCAATTGGCCAAGAACCCAACTTGACGTAAAGGGTCATATTGAGCTAAATTAAAACTTAGCCAAAATTGATTGGAAACAAAGATGCCAATCCCTTTCATATGACCAACCAAACATGAACCAACCCTTGACCTAACCCAAATAGGTCAAATGGGTCAATTTGGTTAACTTGACCCATTTAACCTAAATGAACTTAAATGAACCAAATTCAAACCTAAATCAAATTGAATCAAAATAAAGTTACCAAAGCATTTCAAATGGTCATATGAACTTGACCCAACCCTTGGTTTGACCCGAGTTGACCTATTTTGACCTAAATGGGTCAACATGAGCCAAAGCACATCAAACCAACTTCAAATTCAATGAAATTTGGCAAAACCTATTTTCTCATCATACCAAACATGCCCAAACTGAAATTAAGGTCAAATGTCCATTTTACCCCTAGGCCATAGGGTAAATTTTGGCCAATTCCACTTGGAATTTTGTTAAATCCTCTTCATAATCACTTGGCACTCTCTTAGTGGATCAAGTGAACACTAGGGAGAGTGGTGCACCTAACCCAATGGGTTTGGGTTAGCCCAACCTAGCCTAATGGACAAACCGAGCATATGCTTTGAAATGGCCACATGGAAATCATGCTTCCACTCAATTCAAGCACATGGCCACCTCACCCACTTCTTCCTTGGCCAAAATAGAACTACATGTAATTTAAGGCAATTGATCAAAAATGGCATGCCTAGTTTCGGTCGTCTGATTGCCTTACGGGGAGAGATATACTCCCCCTAATTTCATTTGATTCCAACATTCCTCAATTTGATTGAACCTAGGGAAGTCAGAGAAGCAATTCCTCAGCCTCCTCAAGCTTCCTAGAGTGAAATCAAACTTCATCTTCTAGGTTTTTACAGTGTAAAAATAGGGGAGCTCCATAGAAAAATAATTTCACTCCACACTCGAAACCAATGCAATTCCCTTTGTACACTCCCTCAGGGACCCCAATCGAACTCACCCAAGCTCTTTGCTAAGTTTCAAGTGCAAGGGAGGAGCCATCTTGATCAAGATCGAGCTCAAGGCAAAGGGGAGTTGGTCCATAAAAGTATCCACTCAATTTCAATAGCTCAAACCTTCAACAAAGCTTCGTCTCAACTAGACAAAGCTTCTCCAAGGGAATAGTGCACCGATGATCTCCTCTAGTGAGGTTAGCCATTTTTTGAGCTTAATCTAGCTATGGTTTGGAGCTTTGTGAAGTAAAGTTTAATCCTATAGGATTTTAGCTGTTAGATGTGATCTAGGATGCATGATGGAGGTGTGGGCCAAATTCTATCCCAATTCGAGCTCAATCGAGCTAGGATCATGGCCTAGAACATGGATGGATCCCCTTTCCCATAGGGAATTATAGGGATGAATCTATAGCCATCCATCCACTCATTTTGGATGGGCGACCGAGATTAAAACACATAGCGCTCATGGATTCACCCCTCTGATCCGCGGCTTTAATCTCAATCGTGTAATCCTTGATCGAACGGCTGAGGAGAAAGCGCGCTGGCGCCACCACGCGGTGCTACGATGTGATGGGTTAAGTACCCAATCCGGTCATGCTATGTGTAAAGCGCATGCCGCGTCAGCGGCACATATGGCACCGACGAGATTAATAATATAATTAGAGATTAAATAATTTCTAATTAATCATAAAACCTTCTAAAATTCATACCTAAGTATAGAAAATAAAAAAATATAAAATAAATTGAATATGAAAGATAATTGAACATAGAATATTCTAAAATTAATTTTAATGGATTTTGAATAATATTTTTCTTTAAATTTGGGTTTTATTAGGAATGTTAATTTTCTAATTATCCTTTAATTACTCCTCTGATTAATCCCAAACTTTTTATGCTTAATTAGTTGGATGACTCCTACCTCCCCTAATTTTCTTGGGATTTATTGGTTGCTTAATTAGGAGAATTGTTAGTTCATTCCTTAATTACTCTCTTAATATAATTAAGCTTAATTAAGGGTATAATTAGTGGTTTAACCCTCTGATTGAGTCAACTAAGTTTTGATTGTGTGAGTATGAGGTTTAGGAAATAATTTTGGGATACTTTTTTAGATATATTCCTTAAACCCCTTTTTCTTCCTTAATCCATCCTTAATTAAGGGTTAATTCACTAATTACCCCTTAATTAATTTCATAAAATTCTAAAATTTCCTAGAACTCAATTAATCTATCTTGGGTAGATGCTTAGATGTTCAAGAGCCTAAGTACATTAAGAAAATCAAAACTCAACTCACATGTGTGAGGGGAGGTTATGAAATTACTTAAGTTAAAACCCCTTAGTTTAATTAATCATTAATCATGAGCCAAATTGCATTAGGCCCTTTTCTTCTTAGGTGCATTACAAATTTAAATTCCTTGTGAGATTTTATGTCATCTCAATGGTCATAATTATTTGATTAACTATGTTAAGGTGGTATAGGTAAGGGGTAATTAACATATTTAACTCATACCTTAACCTAAGCAACATATAAAAGTCATCTAATCACTTAAAAAATTAAACTAAACAACCAACATATGTGGGAATGGCTTAGGAACAACAAACCCACCTCATAACTTTTAAATTAAACCAAACTCAAAATAAAATTAAACCTTCCTTAAAAATAATTCGATTTGCTTTAAGCTTTCTTATTTCATAAGATTGTCTTTGGGAATTAATTAGGGTGAATATGTTTACTTGCTTTCATCACTTGATTTCTTTCCTAGTATGCTAAATTTGTATGTCATATGGATTTCATGCATTCATGCTTTTCAAAAATCAAAATTAAAATGAAATGTTTTCTTTATGTCAAATTGCATGTTTTGGCTAAAATAGAAATATGAGTGGCTATTATCACTATTAAATTTCAAATTATTTTTAAAATATATGAATCATTACCAAAATTGAAAGTGTGCTACTTATAGTTTATTTATAAGTTTACATGTGAATATAAAAATGTGCCTTATGTTTGCTTCCTTTCTTTCCTGTTAACATGGACTTGGGTAAGATTTGTAAAGTGTATAGTTCTTTTAAAAAGAACATAACACTTGCTTAAATCTACTCTTATCCCATTCCATGTTATAACCTAAGAAGGATCTTCATGCTCACACATATAAATTGCATAAGTAAATCCAAAATACAAATACAAACTTTTTGCATCCTTTTTTTTCCATTCATTTCTTTTATACATATGCTTGTATTTAAGGAAAGTAGTATATTAGTCTGGACAACCCAGGGATTACGAGGCTTTAAGTATCCCTAAGTAGGTCTTGTTCCTTACATCCCTGGTGCTAACAATGGTACCGTACTCATTTATGCCTTTCAATACATTCATATGTGCATTTGAAAGTTGGATAAGAAACCCCTTTTCTATTTTATGAAAATCATGCATCATAAGCATTCAAATTTTCTTATGTAACTCACTTGGCATTCATCATAAAGTGTGTTAAACATTCCCGTTTGGTGTGTATAGCTATTCTTAAGATTTATTTATATGCATGTTATACATGTTGGGAAAGAAATCAAGTAATGTGTATTTTGTGAATTTAATTCACTTTACTTAATCTTAAAATACCTTTCTTTTGAATAGGTTTGTTTAGAGTTCATATAAACTTGGGATTAATTAAAATGCATAATAAAACATTTACTAAAGAAAACTAAAACATGAATCCCTCTCTTTATAACTTAGTAATTAATTGTAGGCCTTACTTAAACCTAATCAAAAGATAAAATAAAATCAACCCAAAACATCTAAACAATTTAAATGAAACCCTCCTCTAAGTTGAACATTCTTCACACTTAGAAAACTCTAACTCAAAACCATAGCTAAGCATACCACACAAATCTTAAAAGCACACACATTAGGCTAAGTCACCACTTCTAGCTTTAGGTTAGGACGGTGCATGGTTTGATGTTTGCTTTTATTTTATGATGTAATATTTTAGACTGGATGTTAGGGTGTATGTGCATAGACTGAATGGTAGGACAATTTAGTCTAACCATTATCTTCTGTAGGAGATTGTGCTTAAGGGGCACTGTAATAAATAAAAATATAAATGCTTTTACCGTGCAAGTGCTTATACCCCTAAGCATAATCCAATAGGGCAGGTGGACTTATTCACCCATGTTTGGGGTGTTAAGTCCAATATACATGCTTGAGATTTGTATGGTTTATTTTAGTTAATCTCTATTTTACTGGTGTTAGTTAGATTTCCATTTTTTCTTTTCATGTAATTCTTGCAATTAGGATTTTGGAATGATTGTTATGGGGATTAGGATGAGCATTGGTTATAGGGCCATGCCTTATGTACCATGTGAAGCCTTTAGAGCATCCACTTCCCAACCATCTAAAAGAAAGAACCAAAGAAGAAAGGAAAAAAGAAGAAGAAAGAAGAAAAGAAGAATGAAGAAATGAAGCTTGAAGACCCCCATAACAATGAATTCCTTACTTAATTGTATTTAATTCACTTGTAATCCAGGTTGTATAAGGGTAGAGCTCGGCTACCCAATTTATTTTTGGGTTTATGTGGTGGTGCCCGACCATAAATGGCCTCTTATTCTTTTGCATTAGCTTTATAAATTGATTGATGATTTGTTTAGCTTGTGTATTATGATGACATATTTTTCTAATTTCTTTCTTGTTCTATGTATGACCTGGATGACACTTAGGCTCTTAGAGAAAACTAAATCTTTTACAAAATTTAACAATTCAAAATTAAAATAAAGAACTCATAACCTCACCTAAAGCTTAGACTAAAAATCAAGATAAAAGAATTAGCAACCCTTAGCTGGATGAGTATTTCTTTTATAACATCATGCAAAAAAGCATCTTATTTCACTCTTGATTGGAGGGCTTCCACCTAGAGAAACTTGGCTTGACCTTTAAGAGCCATGGTGGAAACACACCTCCTCCCTTCTTGCTAATTTTGGCCAATAATCTTATTTCTCATGCATTAGGCAGGAATCCTATAAGCCTGAATCAAAATGATTATCCAAAAATGAAAATAAAATATAATATGATTTGCATTAAATTTAGGACATTACTCATGCCCATACATGATTTAGTCTCTTAGGGAGTGAGTTTAAAGATTTAGTCTCTTTCTAAATAAATAATAGCCTAACTATCTTGCATAAAGCATATGACTTGCCTACATGAATTTAAAATTGTAGGAGATGTTAGTTGGTGGCCACCCCCAGGCGGTTGTAAGTCCAAGCAGTCGGGTGGTTTGTCCTCTCTTGTGGAGGCAAACCAATTACCCATTTTTCACCTTAGATTTAAGTTATACTTTTGGTCCTCGCTAAAGCTCCCTAGATTTAGGTTCTGAGGTCACTTCTCTCTTTTGTGGCCCCTAAGAATAAATCCTCATCTCTTAGGCATTTCTATAACATTATATTATGGAATTATAAGCCCTAACATTCTAATTAAAATTCATCTCAAATAAACTAAATCAATTTCATAAATGTAAAGCCCAACTATAAGATAGTTTGAGATGCTCGCTAGGTTTCGTAGCATTATGAATATCTCCTACTTATCTCCATTTTGGCTTCGATAATAAATCTCTCTTTGATCAATACCATTTGATCTTCAAAATAAACCAATCAATTGATAGTCTTTTCCTATTGAAATCTTTAGAGACAATGATCATTTACCATAATCAAGAGTTTTCCTAAGGAATCCCTATTCCTTAAGATGTAATTAACTATGGGGGCTTGCCTGTAGGAAACTTAATGAACCCGATTTAAAATAAACCCTGCTTTACTTTTCATGTAAAGTAGGGGAATAATCTCTAGTACACTTCGAAGACCCAACATCCTTTGGAGTCCTTATTTTGGTGATTAGATCCATTGTAGGATGATAACTTCTATCTTTTGAGATAGTACACCTCTTCAATATCGTACCTGATCACCTCAATAAGTACATCTATAGATCTGCCTAGTGTCATAAAAAGATGAATTTCTATAGTCTTGTCTTTCTCTTTCTACCCACAAATTTTAAAAGGTGACTCCTCTTTAGAAATTTATCAACTAGACATGTGCACCACAAAGACCTTCATGAATTTCAACCATCACTTTGCCACCTTCATCATAGCCATATTTGTTCAAAGGATCTACGAATCCTATTAGCCGTTGTGGAAACACACCTCCCTTCTTGTTGATTTTGGACAATAACTTCATTTCACATGCATTAGGCATATGAATCCAATTAGCCTGAGTCAAAATGATTCTCCAAAATAAAAATAAAATAAAATTTGAATTGTATTAGATTTAGGTCCTTTAAAGCATGACCTTTACATGATCTAGTCTCTTTAGGGAGTGAGTTTAAAAACATAGTCTCTTTCTAAATAATAACAGCCTAGCAATCTTGCATTAAGCATATGACTTGCTTACATGTGTTTAAAATCATAGAAAGAGGTAGTTGGTAGCCCCCAGGTGGTTGTAAGTCTAAGCTATCGGGTGATTTGTCCTCTCTTTCAGAGGTAACCAAATACCCATATTTGCCTTAGATTTAGGTTGTGCTTTTGGCCCTCACCAAAGCTCCCTAGATTTAGGTTCTGAGGTTGCTTCTTCCCTTTATGGGCCAAAAGTATAAATCCCCATCTCTTAGACATTTCCATAATCTTGTGTTGTGGAATTATAAGCCCTAAATTTTTAATGAAAGATTCAACACAAATAAATTAAATCAATTTCAAAAATATGAAGCCTAATCATAGGATAATTTGAGACGCTCGCTAGGTTTCCTAGTAGCGTGAGTATCTCCTACTTATTTTTATTTGGCTTTGATAATAACTCTCTCTTTTATCAATCCCATTTGATCTTTAAAAATGAACTAATCGATTGATAGTCCTACCCTATTGAAATCTTTAGAGACAATGATCATTTATCTTAATCGAGAGTATTCCTAAGAAATCCCCTTCCTTGAGATGTAATTAACTATGAGGGCTTGTCCCTGTAGGGAACTTAACGAACCCGGTTTAAAATAAATCCTGCTTTACTTTTTCATATAAAGTAGGGGAAGAATCTCTCATACATATGTAGACCCATTGTCCTTAGGAGTCCTTATTCGGGTGATTAGGTCCATTGTAGGGTATTGACTTCTATCTCTTAAGATAATACACCTCTCCTCAATGTCGTACCTGATCACCTTAATAAGAACATCTGTGGATCTACATGACATCCCAACAAGGCCTATTCTTTTATATATTCCTATTTTCATTTATCCTTCCTTTTCCAAAAAAAGGGGGATAGATGGAAGGTAGGAATGTATAAAAAAATATTTTCACCACAACTTTACTTGATTTTGAAAAGATGGATGTATGAATTCAAATGACATATCAAATTTAACATGATTGGGAAGAACAATCAAGTATAAGCATGTGATTCATTCAACCAAACTAATTCCTAAGGACAATCAAATCAAATGAGATTAGTTAAAGCAAACTAAATCTTCCTTAGTATCATTTTAATTTCATGTTCTGATTTAAATTTAATGATGTGAGAAAGAGGTTTGCTAATCCTAACCCATTCCCATGTTTAGTAATGAATTTTAGTTTAAGGAAATGTAATTAAGATAATTTTATGAGTTAATTAAGGTACATGCATTAAATACATTAATTAACCATTTCATATGTTACCTTAATATAATCATCCAAATAATTATGAGCCAACATAATATGCATGTGAATTGAAAATTAAATTAGCAATGATCCTAAGAAATAAAATGGACCTAATGTAATTAACTCATAATTAATGATTAATTAAGTTAAGGAACTTAATTAATTACTCTTATGGTTTTCCCGCACATATGGACTTATCATAATTTCATTAAACTTTTTCAGATTATCAAACACTTAGAGATCTACCCAAGATTTAATTAATTAAAATTTGACTTGATTTTGATTTCAATTTGATTAATTAAGTAGTTTAATTAATTAATTAAGCCTTGATTGATTTAATTAATGAAATAAACATAGGGAACTAGATTAGGAGGGAGGCCCTAACCTTATCCCATGGGTTCATTCACTATTAAACAATGATTAATAACTTAATTAATTAACTTATTACTGTTCATGGGATTAAATAATGATTAATTAACTTAAGAGAATAATTAAAGCTTGATTAGCCAATTCCCTAATTAACTAAGCAATAAATCTCAAGAAAATCATGGGAGGCAGAGGTCATCCCATTAAATTGACTTACAAAATTTAGGCATAATTACTTATGTAATTAGAGGGTAATTAATCTAATTAATTTTATAATTAAAATTTAATTAAGTCTTAATTACTATTCAAATTTAATTAAAAATATTTTAAATAAATTCTCCTCTGAAATATCTTTAAAATGAGCATTTATTAATATTTTTTTAATTTTTTTACAATTAGTTATGATTTTTATAAGTTTTAGCCATTAAAATATATTAATTAAGCCTAATTAACCTTTAATCCCATCGATGCCACATGGCATGCTTTCCATGTGGTGCCACAGGATTGGTTATTTAAATATAATCCTAGTCAACGTTTGCATGGTGGCGGTGGACGTGCTTTCTCGTGCGTTGTCCGATCTAAGATAAGACGACTATGATTAATCTCGTGGTGCTAAAAGATTAAATTGGATAATTCTAATAGATCTAATCATGATTATTCATTTTGATCATGTGGAACGGACAGTGTGTGATCTATCATCATGTGAGCAAGGGGGAACGGAGTCTGTTCGCCATTGCTCGTGTGATCCGAGCTCTGATCGACTCCAAATGGATCCCACACCTTCGCACAAAGGATCTAAAGGGATCCAATGGCTAAGATCATGCAGGATGAAAGTTTTCTTTAAGAAGCTCTAACTCATTTTCAATCAAAGGTCAGTTTTAATGGCATACCTCACTAGAGCTCAAGACCAGTGGTAAATCTAATTGAGGAAGCTTTGTTTAGTGGAGATGAGGCCCACTGATCAGCACAAGGTCCAATTTGAGGTGGTTTATTTGGAAGGCCAATATCTGAACTGTAGGAGGTCGGTGTTGATCGAAATCTACCCTTTGGTAGTTTGGAAGCTTGGGGGTTTTGTTCTTGCTTGATTAGCTCCAAGGATGGTGTGTGCAAAGTTAGTTGCACTTTGGTTAAGCCTTGAGCAAAAGGGATCGAATGGAAGAGTGCCCTATTTCAGATTGAAGGAAATCGAGAATATGGAGATTGGGGAGCTCGAGAAAATGCTCTAGGAAGCTCTTGGTGGCTCGTCTTAGGTTCTCTAGCTCTGAGGGAATGCAAATGTGTGTTTTTAGTTAGAATGAGGGGGGTATACCCCCCTTTCTCTTGATCAGATGGCTCAACTTAGTTTGGCATTTTGTGGATGCTTGGCCACTGGTTGTGCTGGGAATGGCATAGAATCTCTTTAGGTGGCTCGATTTGAGTGGCCAAGGCTTGGGAGTTGGTTTCCAAGGTGGAATCATTGGTGTCCTTGGTGTTCCAAATGCACCAATGGGGGGAGGTGAGGTAATTTTACCTCTCCAAGGTTCATGGCCAACCCAACCACCCTTGGGTCAGGTTGGACAGTGTCCTAGGAGCCTAGATGGACCAATGGGAGAGTGCCAAGTGGCCAAGGGATGGAAATGACCACTTACTTCGGTGATTTGTCTCATGTGATACCCCTAACCCAATGGTAGGATGGTCATTTGGCATTATATTTGATTTGAACAAATTTGAAATGATTCAAAATTGGGTTATCCAAAGTTTCAAGTGATTTGGAGTTCATTTGGTTCCATTTGCTTCAATTTGACCCATTTAGGTCAAATTGGGTTAGGTTGACCAATTGGTTAAATTGGGTCAAACCAAGGGTTGTGTTAAGTTCATATGATCATTTGGGATGTATTGGTGTCATTGGCTTGGTTTGATTTGGCTTAGATTTAGTTTTGGCTCATTTGAGTTCATTTGGGTCAAATGGGTCAAGTTGACCAATTTGATCCAATTAGCCAAATTGGCTTGGGTCATGACTTGGTTTGGGTTTGGTTGATCATTTGAAATATGTTGTAGGTTTTGGTTGAGTTTAATTTGGATCTGATTGGGTTTCAGGTTGGTTTGACCCTCTAGGTGAAGTTAGGTTCAATATGTCATTTGGGTATAGTGGGTCAATTGAGCTTAATTAAGGTTTTGGTCAAGTTCAACAATTGATTTGGAATGAACTTGAGCCATTGGTTGCAATCAATTTGATTTAGATTTTGATTTGACCCATTTTGGCCTTGTAGGTCAAATTGGGTCAACTTGGGTCAAGAGGGCCAATTGGGTTAGGTTTGGTTCAATTGAGGCTTTGGTCAAGTTCAGTAATCAATTTAGAATGAACTTGAGCCATTGGTTGTAATCACTTTGATTTAGATTTGATTTGACCCATTTTGGCCATGTAGGTCAAATTGGGTCAACTAGGGTCAAGAGTGCCAATTGGGTTAGGTTTGGCTCAATTGAGGCTTTGGTCAAGTTCAATAATCAATTTGGAATGAACTTGACCATTGGTTGCAATCAATTTGATTTAGATTTAGATTTGACCCATTTTGGCCATGCAGGTCAAATTAGGTCAACTTGGGTCAAGAGGGCCAATTCGGTTTGGTTTGGCTCAATTGAAGGTCATGTTCAATTGTTGGTTTGAGTTGGTATGAATCCTTTGTTTCAAAGGATTGGCTTAGGTTGTAATTTTACAAGTTTAAGTCTATATGGGTTAAAAAGGTTGACTTGATCAAAGGACCAAGTTGACTTGGTTTGACCTAATTTGTGACAGTTGATCAACCTAGGGTGATCAACAATCATGATGGGAGGTTTAGGTAGGCTTGGTTCAATACAATTTTGGTAGGATTGGAACTTGGCTCAAATAGGTCAACTTGGCCACTTTGGTTAAGTGGACTAATTGGGTTTAGTTGGTTTGATTTTGGGTTGAGTTTGGTTTAGTTGAGTTTATATATGGATTTGGGATTGATATATAAATTTGTTTGCAATTGGTTTGGGTTCAAATGGGTTTTGGTTCATTTGCATATTTCAAATCAAATGGGCCAAGTTGGGTTTGACTTGGGTTGATTTTGGCTTGTCTTGATGATTGTAGATTTCATTTATATTTGAAAAAATGATTGAAGGAATAATTGATTTATGAGAAAAAAATAATTGAATTTGGGTTTTGGAATGAAGGAATATGGTTAAGTCCATGGAGTTGGGTCATGTGGCTTAGGTTTGGATTTTGTTTTAGTTTGATTTAGTTTTGATAATTTAAATATTTATTTCATTTATATTTGTGAAGATGATTGAAGATATGATTGATTTATGAGAAAATCAATTGAGTTTGACTTGATTTGGATTAAGATTTAACTAAGCTCATGAAGGTTGATTCATATGGCTTAAGAAGAGTTTTGATTTAATTTGATTTAGTTTTGATCATTTGAATGTAGATTTGATTTATATTTGGTAAGATAATTGATGGAATAATTGATCCATTAGAGGATCAATTGAGTTTGATTTGATTTGAATGGGATTTTGGCTAAGTTCATGGAAGAAGGTCACATGGCTTAGGTAGGATTTGGTATGATTGTAGATTTTGCAAATTAGATTTGGAATTGACTTTTATTATAAGTCTGATAGATTGATTGAAAGGTTGAATTGATATTTGAGAAAATCACTTGAGTATGGATTAATTTGAATTTGGATAGGGCTAAGTCCGTAAGATAAAATCATAGGGCTTGGGTTGATTTTGATTTTGGACTTGATCATAGAATTTGGATTTCGATTTGGATTTGGATTTGATTTAAATTTGAGGTTTGCTTTTGGCTAAAGAAGGTGAACAAGATTGGGTTTAGGCTATAGGGTAGGTGGATTATCCTAAGTCCTAAGGCATAACCTAATCCTATTATTAACCCTTCTAAGTCTCTAGCTTAGGTTAAGTGTTACATAATCACTAGAAGTATCTTATGACTAAGAAAGTCTTAGTGTATAGAAGATTCCTAAGTCTAAGAAGAGGGAGATGAGAATTCACTCCAAAAGAGAGATCAATAAGGCCCAAGACTATCTTTCTTTTTGTTGGCATTTAGCTTATTTCATCCTTAAGGAAAGCTAGCCAACATCCTTTAGATTTTAGGACCGCACTCCATGTAGGTCTTTAGACCTCTATTGGGTACCCCAATAGGTAAAAATAAATTAATTCAAGGAAGGAGATAACTAAATTTAGAACCTCTTTACCACTAGCTTGGTGAGGCAAGGTTCATCCCACATTTAAGAAAATTTAAATAAGATTCGAAGTAAAACAAGTCTCTTTCACAACTTTTCAAAAGCACTTTTCAAAATAAAATCATTTTGAAATTAAACTTCGCATGACAAAAATTGGCAAAATATAAAAAGAAAATCTTCAAACCTCTTTTCAAAAATAATAATTAACCCTCATCTAACATACTTAAATTTGTTAAATGAGGGTTCTCTTTAAAATCAAAATTAAATATACATCATCAAAACCCTTTTCCAGAGAACATTTCCAAAATAAAATCAAACAATCAACTCTATTTAACATACCCATATTTGTTAATTGCGAGCTTCATTTTAAAACTAAAGTCAAAATATAATTGAACTCCATTTAACATTTTCATATTTTGTTAAATAGGAGTTCCCCTTTTCAAACTAAAATTGAAGCAATCACCATATAAATTTCACTTAACATACCCAAATTTATTAAGTGAAGGTTCCCTTTTTCAAAGCTAAAACAAAATCAAGATAAATAAAATATAATTGGATTCCATTTAACATACCCATATTTGTTAAATGAGAATTCTACTTTCAAAAATCAAATTGAAACCAAAATATCCAACACACTTTTTTGAATTCCATTTTAACATGCCCATATTTGTTAAATGAGAATTCAATCTTCAAAACCAAAACAAACCCATGAATCAATAAAAAAACAAACACATGTGAGCTCCATTTTAGATTCCTAGATTTGTTAAGTGTGGGTCTCACTTCTAAACATAAAATCATAAACACATATATTTGAACTATATTTGACATACCTAAATTTGTCAAATAAGAGTTCTCCTCTTTTTCAAAAGAGGAATCAAATCAATAAATATCAAACACATATATTGAACCCCATTTAACGTACTTAAATTTATTAAATGAGAGTTCTCCAAATCATATAAAATCAACATATATCAAAAAACAACAAACATATCAAACACATTTGGCCCTTACTTGACATACTTAAATTTGTTAAGGGTCCCATTTTCAAATCAAGAATCAAATCAACACATATCACACACATGACAAACAATCATCATAAACATGATGCTTTAAAATTTTTTTTAAACATATATTCGAAACCTTTTAGCATACCTAAATTTGCTAAATAAAAGTTTACCAAAATCAAATTTCAAAAAAAACATACAACACATATATCTCCAAAAGTCTCTCCTAAATATTTGAACCACACACAATATACCCAAATTTGTTGAATGTGGGTTCCAAATTAAAATCAAATCTTATGGCAAAGTCTCTCCTCAAATCTCAAGTCTCTCCAATTCAATGAACTTCACTTAGCATACCTAAATTTGTTAAGTCAGTTATCAAAGTAAGGGTCTGATTCAATTCTATTTCATAAAGATATCAGTCAGTTTCTTTATCCCTTCTATAATCAGTCTTCTATCATGGTTTGATGTTTATTTTTGGAAGTATTGGGCGGGGACAGGAGGTACTTATTGAAGTGATTGGGTATGACATTGAGGCATGATGTACTATCTCAAAAGATAGAGGCATCACCCTTCAATGGACCTAATCACCTAATAATGACTCCTGCTTTACATGGATGAATAAAGTAGGGTTTATATTAAACTGAGTTCTAAAGTTTCTTATGGAGGCAAGCCTCCATAGTTAATTATATATTAAGGAATGAAATTCCCTAAGAATACTCTCGATTATAGTAGACAACTATCATCTCCAAAGATTTCAAGCTCAGACTATCAAAGGATTGGTTGTATTTGGAAAATCAATTGAGAGAGTTCAAGGAGAAGAGTTATTTTTGGGAAGCCAATTGAAGGAAGTAGGAAATGTTCATGATACAAGTATGCCTAGTAAGCATTCCAATCTATCCTATGAATGGGTTTTATATATCTGAAAGTGAAGAGACATATTTATTTGAGTTGAATTCCACCAACACAAGGTTATAGAGATGCCTAAAAGGTGAGGATTTGTGCTTATAGCATGAAGAAAATAGTTATGTTAGATCCTAAATCTAGGGAGCTTTAGCATGAGCTAAAGCACGACCTAAATCTAAGTGACAGGTGGACATAAGGGTTTACTTCCGCATTAGAGAGTAAACCCATTTGACTTATGGACTTATAACTACCTAGAGTGGCTGCCAACTAACTCCTCCTGTGATTTTAAAATCATGTAGGCTTGTCTTATGAATTACATGATACCTAGGGTAGTTATTTAATTTAAAAAGAGACTAAAGTCCTTAAATCCACTCCCTAAGAGACTAGAGCATGAGTGGTATGAATAATGGCTTAGTCTAATGCAAAATATTTTCAAATTTTATTTAATATTGGACACTTCATTTGGACAAAAGATTTAGGATTTTGATACCTATATGCATGATGAAATAAGATTGTTGGCTAAATCAATGAGAAAGGGGTATTTTCCAACATAGGGGATGCCCTCACAGGTCAAGCATTCTCATATCGTGTGTTGACTTCACTTTTGGAGTGAGTTCTCAACCTCCTCTTCTTAGACCTAGGGATCTTCTATACACTAATATTTACTTAGTCATAAAAAACTTCTAGTGATTCGGTGAACACTTAATCTAAGCCTAGAGACTTAGAAGGATTTATCATAGTATTATGATGTGTCTTAGGGACTTAAGAAAATCACCCACCCTATAGCCTAAATCCAATCTGTGTACACCTTCTTAAATCCAATTCAAATTCAAGTGATTTTCTCAAACCAAAAATTCAAATCCAAATCCAAATACTAATACCAAATCCAAATTCTAAATCAAATGATTGAAGCCCTTGATCAGATCCAAGCTCTCAAAATCCTCCTTATGCCATATGATTGGATTCCATAAACTTAGCCAAATTTCTATTCTATTCAATTCAGACTTGCTTGATTTCTTCATGAATCAATCATATCCTCAATCATCTTCACAAATATAAATGAAATCTGCACTAAAATCATCAAAACTAAATCAAATTGAATCAAATCAAATCAAATCCCCTTTTAAACCCCTTGGACCTACCTCCATAGACTTAGCCAAATTTTCTTTCAAACCCCTTCAAACTCAATTGATTTTCTTATAAATCAATCATACTTCAATCATATTTACAAATATAAATTAAATCTACAATCAAATAGTCAAAACTAATTCAAATCAAATCAAAACTCAAATTTGAACCCTTTGAGCCAATTCCTTGGACTTAACCAAATGACATCCAAATTAAGCCAAAATAAATGGATTTTCTCTTAAATCAATTATTCCTTCAATTACCTATCCAAATATAAATGAAATCTACAATAATCAAGCCAAACTAAAATCAACCCAAGTCAAACCCAACTTAGCTCATTTGACTTGAAATATTCAAATGAACCAAAACTCATCTGAGCCTCAACCAATTGCAATTGGATTTATATATCAATCTCAAATCCATATATAAACTCAACTAAATCAAATTCAAATCAAAATCAAGCCAACTAAACCCAATTGGCTCACTTGACCTAAAGTGGCCAATTTGACCTATTTGAACCAAAATACAATTCAATGCAAATCAAAGTGAATTAAGCCAATCCAAACTTCATGACATGATTATTGATCATCCGAGGTTAATCAATTGTCAACCTAGCCCATTGACCAAGTCACCCTTTAACCCATATGAACCCAAACTAGTCAAATTGTAACCTAAGCCAAATCCATTGAAACTAATGATTAAAATCAACCCAAAATCAACATTTAAACATGACTTGACCTTCAGTTGAGTCAAACCAACCCAATTGTCCCTTTGACCCAAGTTGACTCAAATTGGCCTAAATGGACAAAGTTGGTCAAAATAAAATCCAATCCAAATTGATTGCAACCAATGACTCAAGTTCATTCCAAATTAATTGTTGAACTTGACCAACGCCATAATTGAACCCAATTTGACCCACTTAGCCCAAATTGACCTAAAGGGTCAAATTAGCCTAAACCTAAATTAAATTAAACCAAATACTACAATCCTCTCCAATTGACCAATTAAACATGAACCAACACCTAACCCAAGCCAATTTGGCCAATTTGGTCAAATTGGTCAACTTGACCCATTTGACCCAAAAGAACTCAAATGAGCCAAAACCAAATATAAACTAAATTGAACCAAACCAATGACACCAATCCACTCAAAATAGTCATATGAACTTGACCCAACCCTTGGTTTGACCCAATTTGACCAATTGGTCAACCTAATTCAATTTGACCAATTTGACTCAAATGGGTCAAATTGAGTCAAATTAAACCAAATGAACTCCAAATGACATGAAATTTTGTCCAACTCACTTTTGACTCATTTCAAATCCAAAATCAAATTTGATACCAAATGATCACTTTTCCCATAGGTCAAGGGCATCCCATGGGAAAAGACACTTGCCCAAATGATCATTTCTCTTCTTTGGCCACTTGGCACTCATCCATTGGTCCACATAGGCAGCAAGGACACTAGCCAATATAACCTAAGAGGTGGTTAGGGTAGTCATGACTCATGGGGAGGTGAATTCACCTCACCTCTCCCATTGGAACACTTGGCATGAAGGACTTCCACCTCCCCTTATTAGGACACTCATTAGTCCTTCATGGCAGCCACTCCCATGCCTTGGTCAGTCATATCAAGCCACCTAAGGAGAATCCCAACCACCCCAAGCCAAGGACACCCCCTTTAAGAGCCAAAATCATAAGGAATGAGTGATTTTTGGCCATTCTAAAAACACAAAAAATAGAGAGGCAAAGACTCTTCCTCCCACTCTCATTTCATTCTCCTAAAGCTCCCAAAACCAACCAGCAACTATTCCCACTTGGTTTTTGAGCAAAAGTCATTAAAATCAAGTGGATTTCGATGAGGAAGCAGCATTAATTGGAGAGTATATTATTTTGAAGTGAAGCAAGAGCCTAAACCCATTCCATAACTTCTTCTTGCACTCAAGAGTGCGCTCAAATTATCACTGCCATCAAAAATCATCTCCTGTGAGGTAATTTTCAAGAATTGTAGCCACCCTTAGGAGCTTTTATTTGAAATAGTTTTTGCATGCTTTTGAAAATTCTCTTAGATAAACCTTACATTTTTTATTTTATATCTTTCCAATATAAAAATAGAAGTTTTTCGATGAAGATCGCTAAAAAATTGAGCCTAAAATGAAGTCCCAAAATCCTCTCATTTTCCATGTGCTCTGCCCGTCGCTTTCACTATTTTTGAGAGAGAGCACCCAGTCACCATCCGATCCCGCATTCAGGGGATCAGACAATCCAAATTTTTTGCTAGATCTGCTTGATTCCATCAATTAGATCTTCAGGTTAGATCTAGACCATCCGGTGAACCGATCCGTGCGGAACAGACCATTTTACTGCTCCTTTATTAATGCGGTGCTGCGCTAGCCAATCGCATGATGTCGTGTGGTGTTGCATGCCACATGGAACTGAGTGGCCATTCTCATGGTGCCACGTGACACCGCATTGCCACGTTAGCGCTGCACAAACACTGATTATGTTAAGTAGGAAAATCCAAATTTTCTAATTTTTAAAATTGTTTAAATCATATGAAACTTCAAAAATTTATAGAAAATAAAATACTAAATAAAATATTGCAAATAAGGGCTCATTGGATTCCTCTTTCAAGAGGAATCCAATAAATCTGAAATCCCTAAATTTATTGAGTATTCTAAGCTTAATTTAAGTTTTAGTGAAAATCAAATTTCATTAATTAAATTAAAATATACATCAAATTAATTTGAAATTTTCATGGATTAAAATTGAAGTTAAAATGCACCACCATAAAAATTTCAAGTCAAAATGATCTCTGGATTGGAAGATATTGCATTTTGAAACTCAAATATTCTATTTTAACAAAAAATAAATCAATAGATTTTATAAAATTTTTGAAAAATTGGTTAAATCAACTAAAACTTTGAAAAATCATAACAAATCATAGAAAAATCCAAAAATACAAATAAATACACATTTAAAAGATATTTTAGAGAATATTAATTCAAAATTAATTCTATTTGATTTTGAATAATAACTAAGGTTTAATTTAAGTTTAATTGAAAACTTAATTAACTTAATTACTCTCTAATTACCGAAGTAATTAATTCCAAATTTCTAAGGTTGATTAATGGGATGACCTCTGCCTCTCATAATTTTCTTAGGATTTATTGCTTAGTTAATTAGAGAAATGGGTTGTCTTCCTTAATTAATTAAGGTGATTAATTAACATGCTTAACATTAAGGAAACTATTAATTAAACTTGCTAATCATTGTGAAATAGTGAATGAACATGGGAAATGAGGTTGGGACCTCTTTCCCAATCTTTTCCCTAAGCATTTCACTTGAATGAATATTAATTAATTTGGGATTAATTAATGGTTTAATTTATTAATTAAATGACTTAATTAATCAAATTAAAATCATAATTATTCTAGATCTCATCTAATTAAGTTTCTTGAGTAGATTCTTAGGTGTTCAATAATCTAAGAGGATTCTAAGAAAATTATAACTAGCATATATGTGGGAGAGGGTTATAAGAGTGCTTAATTAAACCCTTTAGCTTAACTAACCAATAATTGTGAGCCAATTGCATTAGACCCCTTTATTTTCATAGGATCATTACTAATTTTTATTTCCAAAGCATGTGTATATCATGTTGGCTCATAATTACTTGGATAATTATGCTAAGGTGGCATAGGAAAGGGGGTAATTAATGGGCTTAACTCATATCACAATTTAATTAAATCATAAAATAAACTTAATTATCTTTGCATTAAGCCAAATTAATTTGTGAACATGGGAATGATTTAGGACCAACAAACTCTTTCTCTCATTTTATTGAATCAAATCCAAACATAA
The DNA here is from genome assembly GCA_021442155.1 of Cymbidium sinense. Lineage (NCBI taxonomy): Eukaryota > Viridiplantae > Streptophyta > Magnoliopsida > Asparagales > Orchidaceae > Cymbidium > Cymbidium sinense. The sequence continues at coordinate 39,198,061 of CM038228.1, forward strand.
AGTGAAAAATGGCATTAACAAGCTTTGGTCTTCTTTAAATGCTTTTATTTGATATGATTGTCCTTAGGAATTAGTTTGGTTGAATGAAATCATATATTTAAATTTAGTAATTCCTTTTCAATCATGTTCAATGTTGTATGCCATTTGAATCATTCATTCTTGTCTTTCAAAAATAAATCAAATAAAGTTTTCATTATGTTGAGCTTGCATGTGTTGAACTTAATTTATAATATGTGTGGCTATTATCACTATTAAATCAAAAAAATTATTTTCAAAAGCTTATAAATTACTTACAATATTTAGAGTGATATTAATCATATGTATATGTAAGCATGCATGTGTTCTAGTTTAAATATATGATGTGGAGTTCTCTTTCTTTAATTCACATATAGATTGGCATAAGTTTGAACATTCAAAAGTGTATAGTCAATTCTATATTAGACTCAAAACTTATTTGAATTCATCCTTACACATTTCTATATTAGAAGTTGGATAGAACTTTAACTCATATGTATAAGTAAATTCAATTAAGAGAGACACAACCTTTGCATGATTTCTCATTCTTGTAGTCATTTGTACATTCATGTGTATTTAAGAATAGTGAGTATATCTAGTCTGGACATTTCGGGGATGCAAGGCTTTAAGTAGCCCCAAGGAGGTCTTAACCTCACTCCCCTAGTTTAACAATGGTGAAGTATCCACTTATAATTTTTATACATTTGTATGTGCATTTAGCTAATGAATGAAAATCTTCTTACCAACTTAATGAATTTTTGCATGATTTTTCATCCTTATAGTCACTTGTACATTCATGTGTATTTAAGAATAGTGGGTATACCTAGTTTGGAAATTTTGGGGATGCACGACTTTAAGTAGCCCTAAGGAGGTCTTTACCTCGCTCCCCTGGTTAACAATGGTGAAGTACTTGCTTAGAACTTTTATACAGTTATATGTGCATTTAGCTAATGAATGAAAATCTTCTTTCCAACTTATTGAATTTTTTGCATGATTTTCCATTCTTATAGTCACTTGTACATTCATGTGTATTTAAGAATAGCAGATATATTTAGTTTAGACATTTCGGGGATGCACGGCTTTAAGTTGCCCCAAAGAGGTCTTTATCTCACTCCCCTGGTTAACAATGGTGAAATACTTACTTAAAAACTTTTATACACTTGGATGTGCATTTAGCTAATGAGTGAAAATCCCATTTTTTACAAAATACACATATGCATATTTCACTTAAAGTGTGCTAAAAGGAACATATTGCGTGTATTAGTTATACTTAGGATTCAACCATATGCATGTTATATGTGACGGAAAGGAATAATGTGATGTATGTCATGTGTTAGTAGTTCACTTAAATTAATCTTAAGAAGCCTTTCATGTTGAATGCAATCATTTAAGATGAACCTAAACTTAAGTTTAATTTAAAATATATAATAAACATTCACTAAAGAGAACTAAACAAAATTAATATGCTTTAGAAAGTGGCTTAGGGTAGGGATGAAAGTGGCTAACCACTTTTCTTCTCTTCACAACACATAGATGCTAAGTGTAAATCATATGAAACCAAACAAAACAAAAATTAAAATTCTCAAATTAACTAAACAAATTGAAGTGAAATAATCCTTTATGGTTAAATTGAACCTTTCTACACTTAGAAAATTTCAACTCTAAAGCCTAGTTGAGACATGCCACACAAGCCTTAACACACACTTTAGTATTAAGTCACCACTTCTAGCTTTATGTTAGGATGGTGCATGGTGTGATGTATGTTTTATTTTATGATGTAATGTTTTAGGCTGGATATTATGGTGTATGCTTCGTAGGCTGAATAGTAGGCCATGATTAGCCTAATCATGTTTTCTGCAGGGGATTATACTTAAGGGGCTACTTAAAATAAATATAAATGCTCTATTTGCAGTTTGCTTAAGCCCCAAAGCATAATCCAAGTTAGGACGGGTGGGCTTGGTTAATCATGTGCAGGGTGCTAAGTCAAAATTATAAATATAATTACTTGGGTGGAATGTATGTTTAGCTAACCTCAATTTTGTAGGTATAGTTAGATTTATTTTTTCCATTTAAATATAATTTTTTTGCAATTAGGAATCAGGATTAATGCTATGGTGGAATCAGGATGAGCATTAGCTAAAAGACTATGTCTTATGTGCCATGTGATGCCTTGAAGTGAGCCAAATCAATGGATGGGAAAAGAAGACATGAAGTTTGAAGAGATGAAGACCCCCATAGCATGTATTCATTCTTAATTGTAATTATTCTTTTCTAATCTCAGTTGTATAAGGGTAGATCTCGGCTACCCATTTTTCTTTTTGGGTTGTACGGTGGTACCCGATCGCATCGGCCTTTTATTCTTTTGCATTAGTAATAAAATTGTTTGATGTTTTATTTAGCTTACATAATAGAAATAACATGGTCTTCCTAGTTTCTAAATGATTGATGTTTGAATGTGTTACCTGGATGCAATTAGGCTCTTAGGGAAAAATAAAATTTCTACCCAACTACAACTCATAACTAAAGTTTTAAATAATTCATAACCTCACCATAAAGCCTAGGCATTAAATAAGATATTTAAAGGATTTAGCAACCCCTTAGTTGAATGTTGTATGTCTCACATCATGCATGCATATTTCTTCTTCCTTGAAATTAGGGGATCTCCATCCTTGCACAATAGGGGAATGCTTGACTTGAGAGGGCATCCCTTGTGGTGGAGAACACCCTCTTCTTGCTGCTTTATCTAATTACTTACTTTCATCATGCATATAGGCATTCAAAATCCTAAAGCCTTTGTCTAATTGAGATGTCAAAAAATAAATTAAAATTTGAAAAGATTTGTATTAGACTAAGCCATAAACTCATACCACTCATGCTCTAGTCTCTTAGGGAGTGGGTTTAAGGATCTTAGTCTCTTTTTAAATGAATAACTATCATAACTATCTTGCAATACATAAGACTTTGCCACATGCATTTAAAGTGTAGAAGGAGTTAGTTGAGGCCACTCCAGTCAGTTGTAAGTCCAACAGTCGGGTAGTTTATCTTCTATGGAGATGAACCTTATTCTCATTTTGCTTAGATTTAGGTCATGTTCTAACTTATGTTAGAACTCCCTAATTTAGGATTCAAGATAGTTATTTCCTTTAGGCTACTAGTATAAATCCTCCCCTCTCAGGCATTTTCATGATCTTGTGTTGTGGAATTATAAGTCTTAGCAATCTAGTGAAATGTCCACTCAAATAATTAACTCTCTTCAAATTCAAACATATAAAGTCTCACCATAGGTTAGTGTGGATTGCTTACTAGGTGTCCTAGTATGATGATCATTCCCTACTTATCTCCTTTGGCTTCCAAAATAAGTCTCTCCTTTTGATCTATCCTATTTGATTTTTCAACATAACCAATCCTTTGATAGTCTAGCCTTAAAATCTTTGGAGACCTTAATTTCTATTTTAATCGAGAGTATTCTTGAAAAATTCTATTCCCTAGGATGTAATTAATTATGGGGGCTTGCCTCCATATAGAACTTAATGAAACTGGCTTAAAATAAACCATACTTTACTTTTTCATGTAAAGTAGGGGAAAGATCTCTAGTACATTCAAAGACCCATCATACCTTAGGAGTCCTTATTAGGTGATTAGGTCCATTATAGGGTAATCATTTCTATTTTTTTGAGATAGTGCATCATTCCTTAATGTCGTACCTGATCACTTCAATAAGTACCCCTTAAGATTTGCCTAGTGTCTCACATCTGAAAATAAACACCACAGAATTTTCTCGTGACTTCACTGGGGATTATTTCTCTCTCCATCTTTAGTAGACATTATTATCTCCAAGCACCAATAGTGGACTTATATTTTATATAAGCTCAAGATTATTTTTCTTTCCATTGGCACTTAGCTGATTTCATCCTTAAGCAAAGCTAGCCAACATCCTTTAGGTTTTAGGACCTCACTCCATATAGGTCTTAAAACCCCTATTAGGTCCCCCAATTGGTAAAAATAAATCAACTAAACTAAAGGAGATGACTAAAAATTTTTAGAACCTCTTTACCATCCTCTTGGTGAGGCAAGGTTCATCCCATAATAAATCATTTGCAAAATATTATTTTCGAAAAGCACTTTTCAAAATTAATCAAAATTTAGATGACAAAAGATTTGCACAAAAATTTTTCAAAAGATATGAAGATAACCAAACCCCATTTAATAATGTCTTCAATTGTTACATGGGGGTTCTTTTCAAAAAATCAATTTTTTCAAAAGCACATTTTTGGAAATAGCTATCTCCATCTCAACATGCCTAGGTTTTTTGGATGAAGATCCTATTTTAAATGAAATCATGACATAAAATTGAAATTTCATTTTGCACATTCCACATGTGCTAAGTTGGAGTTTCCCTTTTCAAAAGCAATATCACACACAAAAATTTCATCTTTGAAAATCAATAAATATAATTGAGTTCCATTTAACATACCCAAATTTATCAAATGAGAATCCCCTCTTTAAAAATAAAACTAAAAAACATTTGAATTCCATTTGAACCCAAATTTATCAAATGAGAATTCCCTTTTTTCAAAAATAAAATAAATTAGATTCTACTTAACATACCCAATTTGTTAAGTAGAGTTCCCTTTTCAAAATCACAAATAAATTAATCACATTCAAATTTCATTTGACATACCCAAATTTGTCAAATGAGAGTTCCATCTTGCAAAATTGAAACTAATTAAACTCTATTTAACATACCACATTTGTTAAATAGAAGTTCCCCTCTTTCAAAACAAAATAAAACAAATTCATCAAACACACTTAAGCCTTACTTAACATACTTAAATTTGTTAAGTAAAGGTCTCATTTTTCAAAATCAAATCAAAATACATCAAACAAATTTTGGGGCCTTACTTAGCATACCTAAATTTTCTAAGTAAGGATCCCATTTTTAAAACAAATTAAACACATAGCATACATCATCACAAATAAACAAAAATATTTTCAAACATACACTTGAGTCTCATTTAGCATATCCAAATTTGCTAAGTGAAGACTTCAAACTTCAAATCAAAATTTTTAAGCAAAGGATAAACAAAATAAATACATCTCCAAAGTTTCTCCAAAATGGAATGGACCTCATTCAACATACTCAAATTTGTTGAATAAAGGTTCTAAATCAAAATCAAAATTCAATGGCAAAGACTCTCCTCAAATCTCTCCAATTCAATGAACCCCACTTAGCATACTTAAATTTGTTAAGTACAGGTCCAAATTCTATATCAAATTTAGAAGTCAATGATTGAAGACAAATATCAAAGCAAGGGTCTGACTCAGTTATATTTTAATAAATGCAATGATATCAGCACAGTCAATTCCTTTTAGTCTCCAGTTAGTTCAGTTATTATAGGCTCCCAACAAGTTTATTTTCTCCTTCCCCTCTGGTGTATATTTGGCCTTGGATCAGGCCAATCTCACCTTAATCGATTCCACCCATCTGATTTACTTCGGCCGTGGTTTGAGGGGGTACAAATTACTTGTGAGGGGCCAGCCCTTACGACTGTTGGTAGGGAGGAGGTGGCTGGACATAAGCCACTTCTTCATTTCGACATTCCATCTGACTTAGAGTTTTCCTCACTAAAGAGGAAGGCTATGAAAATTCCTACAACAGTGCCAGTTACAATTCAGCCATAGTTAGTTCCTCCAGTGATAGTGCTAGTGGTTCCCCTGCCAGTCCAGTCCATTGTTGTTATCCCTACTATAGCCCTAGTGCCAGCTAGCACCACCTCTTTGGTCCCCTCAAAGGGGAAAGCTATCTTGGCATCTAAGATGGTTTCCTCTACCTTTGAGGTAGATTATAGTTCTTGCACCACCCCACTCTCCCACACCCAACATCACAATAAAAATAAGAAGATTAAGCGGCACCACGAGAGAGCAGCTAAGGAGGTTGACGCTACCTCCCTATTGTGTTTGTTTTTGATTATGTATATGGGGGACTCCATGCAGATCTAAGGGTGTACTTATTGAGGTGATCGGGTACTACATCAAGGAATGGTGCACTATCTCGAAAGATAGAAATCACCACCCTACAATGGACCTAATCACCTAATAAGGACTCCTAAGGCATGATGGGTCTTCGAATATACCAGAGATTTTTCCCTTACTTTACATGGATGAATAAAGCAGGGTTTATTTAAACTGAATTCTAAAGTTCCCTATGGGAAAAAGCCCCCATAGTTAATTACATCCTAAAGAAGGTGAGTTCCTTAAGAATACACTCGATCAAAGTAGGCAATTATTATCTCCAAAGATTTCAAAGATAGGACTATCAATAAATAAGTTATATTTAGAAAATCAAGTGGGATAGATCAAAAGGAGAGACTTATTATCAAAACTAAATGAAGATGAGTAGGGGATGCTTATGACACTAGGAATTGAGAAGGATTATTTATTTGGATTGAATTTTATTAGATTATTAGGGCTTATAATCCCACAAAACAAGATTGTGAAAATGCCTAAGAGGTGAGAATTTATGCTTGTAGCCCAAAGGATACAACCACCTCAGATCCTAAATCTAGGGAGCTTTAGTGAGGGCCAAAGCATGTCCTAAATCTAAGGTAAAAATGGGTATAATGTTTACCTCCATAAGAGAGTGTAAACCACCTGACTATTGGACTTACAACTGCCTGGAGTGGCAGCTAGCTAACTCCTCTTATATTTTAAAATCATGTAGTCAAGTCATATATTTTTGTAAGATAGTTAGGCTGTTATTATTTAGAAAGAGATTAAAATCCTTAAACCCACTCCCTAAATAGACCAGAGCATGAGTGGTATGAGTAATGACCTAGTATAATACAAATCTTTACAAATTTTATTTATTTTTAACACTTCATTTTGACAAAGGATTTGGGATTTTCATATGTCTAAATGTATGATAAAAATGAATTATGGGCCAAATCAGCAAGAAGGGGTGTTATCCACCACAAGGGATGCCCTTACAGGTCAAGCATTCCCCTATCGTGCAAGGATGAAAATCCCCTATTTTCAAGAAAGAAAGAATATGCATGGCATTCAACCATTTATGGGGGGGGGGGGGTTACTAAATATTTTAATTATCTTGATTTGTCCTAGGCTTTATGTGAGGTTATGAGTTACTGAGAAATTTAGTTATGAGTTGTAGTTGGGATAGAAAAATTAATTTTTTCCTGAGAGCCTAATCGCATCCAGGCCACACATTAAAGCATCAATATAGAAAGAAACTATAAGAAGAATGCAATTTCTAGTGCACAATATAAACAAATCATCAAAGAATTTATAAAGCTACTACAAAAGAATAAAAGGTCAGTGCAATCGGTGCTGCCGTACAACCTGAAAAGAAAAATGGGTGGTCGAGCTCTACCCTTATACAACCATGTTGACCTCATTTTTAGGATGAGCTCTTAACACCTCCTTCTTAGGCATAGGATTCCTCTTATAATTTAAGAGTTTCTTTGTCTTAAGACACATCTAGTGATTAGGTGGACACTCAACGATAGCCCTAGAAGACTTAAAAGGGTTAGCCATAGGATTAGGTCATGCCGTAAGGGTGTTAGGAAATTTTCCCACCCTTAGCTTGAACCACTCCTCACCTTCCTTCCTTCAAGTAAAACTCCAAATAAATCTTAATTGATTTTCTCCAAATTCAAATCAAATCCATGATATTCATGATTGAAATCTATGATTGAAACCCATGATCAAAATCCATCAAAATTCCTAAGCTCAAATTTTCCTAAGTCAATAATCTTCACTTAAGGACTTAGCCAAAATCATGATCAAAACCAAATAAATCTTTGAGATTTTCTCATAACTAATTTATAATCTCATTTATATTCACATATATAGATGAAATATAAATTTAAATCAATCAAATCAAATCCTCAAATTAAATTCCAAATCTAAAATATTTCTTAAGTCCCTTAATTTTTCCTTAAAGGACTTATCCTAAATCTCGATCAAACCATTTCAAACTCATGGAATTTTCTCAAAACTCATTTATATTCACATTTATATTCTCATATATAAATGAAATATAAACATAAATCCATCAAATCAAACTCAAAATTCATAAATCCATCAAATCAAACTCAAAATTCCAAATCAATTCAAGAAATTTTCCTTAAATCCTTTAAATTCCTTTTAATGGATTTAACCCGAATCATGATCAAACCTATTCAAACTCGTGGTATTTTCTCAGAAGTCATTTATATTCACATTTATATCCTCATATATAAATGAAATATAAATATAAATATAAATATAAATCAATCAATCAAATCAAATCTAAGAATTAAATTCCAATTTAAAAATTTCCTTAAATCCTTTAAACTCCTTTTAATGGATTTAACCCAAATCATGATCAAACCAACTCAAAGTCATGGGATTTTCTCATAATTCATTTATATTATCATTTATATTCTTATATATAAATGAAATATAAATATGAATCAATCAAACCAAATAAAAAATTCAAACTCCAAACTCAAAAATTTTCCTAGTCCTTTAAATCCTCCTTAATGGACTTAGCCTAAATCATGATTAAATCACTTCAAACCCTTGAAATTTTCTCATGATCAATTTATATTCTCATTTATATTCACATATATAAATGAAATATAAATTCAAACAATCAAAACCAACTTCAAAAATGAAATTCAAATCCATTCAAAATCCAATCTAAGCCTTTCAAGTCAAAATCTTAAACTTAGCCAAATCAATTTCAAAAATCAATTTCAAATCGAACCCAACTCTTGATTTTATCTAATGATTCAATCAAACCTGCAATCATGAACTCATATATAAATCCAAACCTCAATCAAATAATCAAAACTTGATTTAAAAATTAAACCCCAAATCCTCTCATATTCTTCCCTTGAATATAAAATTGTCAAAAGGATCAAAACTCATTTGACTTCAAACCACTTGCAAATGGATTTATATTTCAATAATAAGTCCATAAATAAGTTCAATCAACTTCAAATCAAGCTTTGATCAAGCCATTTGACCCACTTAGGCTCACTTGACTTAAAGTGACCTAAAGTACCCTTATGAGCCAAATTCTAATCCTAACCAAATTGGACTGAACCAAACTCATCTTTGCCTCCCATCATGATCAACAATCATCATGCGATGATCAATCTATCAAATTGGGTCAAACCAACTCAAACTTAAGGGTTGACCAAGTCAACACTTAGCCCAAAATGAAACCTAACATAGCCAAATTCCACCATAGGCCAAATTGATTGAAACCATTGATCTAAGTTCACTCATAACCTATGTTTGAACTTGAGCATGCCAACATTTGAGCCTAACCTAGCCCAATTGGCCACTTGACCCAAGTTGCCCCAATTTGACCTAAAAGTCAAAATGGGTCAAAACTTGATCTAAGCCAAATTGACTCAAACCATTGGGTCAAGTTCATTCCAAATCACTTGTTGAACTTGACCAAAGCCTCAATTGACTAGCCCCAGACCTAACCTTGACCAATATGACTTAAAGGGGTCATGTTGAGCCAAAATTGAACTTAACCAAAATTGATTGGAAACAAAGATACCAATTCACTCCATATGACTAACCTAACCTAAACCTACCCTTGACCTACCTCAAATAGGTCAAATGGGTCAAAAAAGTCAACTTAAAAACTAAACCAAATTGAACCAAACTAAAGCCACCAAAATATTTCAAATGGTCATATGAACTTGACCCAACCCTTTGTTTGACCCAATTTGACCAATTGGTCAACTTGACCCAAGTTGACCTATTTTGATCTAAATGGGTCAACATGAGCCAAACCCTATTTGGCCAAACCTAGTTTCTCCATATACCCAACATACCCAAAGTGAAAAATCAGCAGAATGACCATTCTACCCCTAGGCCATAGAACAAATTTTGGCTTAATCCATGGGTAATTTAGTCATACCATCTTCACATTCACTTGAGGCTTTCCTAAAAGATCAAGGGGACCTAGTGAAGAGTGGTGCACCCAACACAATGGGTTTGGGTTAGCCCAATTGGTCCCTAGACCAAACCCAACCCCATGGGTCAAAACTCCAAATTCAAAACCCATCACCCACTCAAATTAAAGCACATGGGAGGTTGGTAATCCACTCCTTGGCTAAAATCAACCATGTGCACACTCCTAACTGATCAAAAAACTCACTGCCTAAGCTCCATTGATCAAAAATAGCTAGAGGTTGGACGACCGTCTGATTCTTCAAGGGGGAGATATACTCCCCATAATTAATTTCAATTCTAACTTCCCCTCTATCGATAGAAGCTAAGGAACTCAGAGAAAGCCTTAGAGAGTATTCCAAAGCTTCTTAGAGAGGATTTGAAAACTCAATTTCTCAGTTTTCAGAGTTTGAAAATAGGGGAGGTCTAGTGAAGAGCCAACTTCCCCTTAACTCAATTTCACTTTAATTGCTTTTGCATACTCCATCAGAGAGGCAAGTTGAGTGCACCCAAGCTCTCTTTGAAGTTCCAAAGGCAAGGGAAGACCTAGCTCAATCAAAACTGCAAGCTAGCTAAGGAGGAGGTGGTCCATATACCAATCCACTCAACCTTGTGCTCCGGACTTCAATGCTTGCTCAAGAGAAGAAATCAGGTGATCACCTCTGGCAAGGTATGGGATTTTTTGATCATTAAAATCAATGTGGTGTGGAGCTTTGTGAATGAAATTTTAATCCCATGGAGTTTTGACCATTGGATGTGCCGCTCTTTAGCTTTAGATGGTGTGGGTTGAGTTTGGTTTGAATTCAAGGTCAATCGAGCTCGGATCATCCCCTTGATCATGGATGGTCTCTGTTGATCAAAGGGAAGAACTTGGGAGATCTCAGTTATCTATCCGCTCATTTTGGATGGATGACCAAATCCCTTATCCGTTTGAAAACCATAGGGAGATCTCTGGCTGTCCAATCTTTGATTGGACTGCAGAGATCAAACCGCATTCACCGCTAACTGCCGTTTTGGATTTGACAACTTAAGTGAATCCCTCACGGTGTGACACATGTAAAGCGCACTGACCGCCGCTGCCACACGTCGCACCGTGAGCTATAGGGTTAGTTAAAATGTTTTAATTAATTCTAATTAACCTTGGGATCTTCTAAAATTCATAACTCCCTCTAGAAATTTAGAAGAATATGAAATAAAATCCTATGGAAAGATAATTCAACCTAAAATATTTTAAAATTAATTTCAATGGGTTTTGAATTATAATTTTCTCTGATTTTGGGTTTTATTTTTCTTGATTACTTTTTTAATTACTTTTAATTAATCCCAAATTTCTGGGTATGTTTTAAGGGATGACTTCTGCCTCTGCTAATTTTCTTGGGATTTATTTTAGGCTTGATTAGAAAAATTGCATATGGATTTCTTAATTACACTCCTTATGTAATTAAACATAATTAAGGTGCAATTAGTGATTTTAATCTATGATTAGGGTTGATTATGGTCAGATCCAATAAGTAGGAAGTTTATTGAATAATTTTGGGGCATTTCCCTATTCCTAAAACCCCTAATTATTTAATTATCCCCTTAATTAATTTTTAAAAACTCTAAAAAGTTCCAGAACTTAATTAAGCTAGTTTGGGTAGATGCTTAGGTGTTCAATAGCCTAATTTTAATTAAGAAAATCAAAACATAATTCATAAGTATGAAAGGGTGTTTTGAAATTACTTAAGCTAAACCCCTTAGCTTAATTAACCTTTAATTATGAGCCAAATTTCATTAGGCCTTTTTCTTATTAGGTGCATTGCAAATTTAAATTCTTTGTGAGTCATTATGTCATCTCATTGGCTTATAATTATTTGGTTAATTATTCTAAGGTGGTGTAGGTAAGGGTTAATTAAGTTACTTAATTCATACCTTAAACTAATCAATACATAAAAATGAATCTAATCATCTAAAAACTAAACAAAAATATCAAACACATGTGGGAATGGGTTAGGAACAGCAAACCCAACTCACCCTTTCAAAACTAAATCAAACTTCAAACTAAACAAAAATCATATTGAATTCACTTTGATTTATTTTAAACTTTCTTATTCCATAAGAATGTATTTAAGATTTAAGTGAAGTGAATATGTTTACATGTTTTCATTAGTTTGAATCTTTCCCAACATGTTAAATTTGTATGTCATGTGGTTTCATGCATTCATATTTTTCAAATTCAAATTTAAAATTGAAATTGTTTACTTTATGTCAATTTTGTATGTGTTGGCTAAAGTAGAAATATAAGTGGCTATTATCACTACTAAACTCAAATTATTTTCAAAACATATAAATCAAATATCAAATCTGAAAGTATGCTACTTATACTTTAATTATAAACTTGCATGTGAAAGATTATAAAGTTATGCTTAGCATAGGTTTCCTTCCTCTCTTAGGTTGGTATAGTTTTGAATTGGAATTTAGTGAGATATATGGTCCATTTGAAAAGGACCTAATACTCACCTAATTTCATATCCTATTCATCCCTATGCTATCATCTAATAGGGGCTACCTATACTTGCATACATAAATTGCATAAACAAAATGAATCCATTAATGCAACTTTTGCATTCTTCTTTGCCATTTTATTTCTTTTATACACATGTTTATATTTAAGGAAAGTGGTATATTCGTCTGGACAACCCTGAGATTGCGAGGCTTTAAGTAGCCCTAAGTATGTTTTATACCTCACACCTCTGGTTAATAATGGCGCTGTACTCACTTATGCCTTTCTTACTTTCATGTGTGTATGTGAAAATTGGATAAAGAAACTATTTTCTACTTAAGAAAAATCATGCATATTAAACTTCCAAATTTTCCTACATGAATTACTTAGCATGCATCCTAAAGTCTATTAAATATTCTCATTTGTATGTATAGATATGATTAAGGTCCATCCATATGCATGTTATACATGTTGGGAAAGAAATGAAGTAATGTGTGTTATGTGAATTTTGATTCATTTTATTTAATCTTAAAATGCCTTTCTTTTTGAATAGGTTTGTTTATAGTTCATCTAAACTTAGGATTAATTAAAATATTTGATCAAAATATTCTCCTAAATGAAGCTAAAATGTGAATATACTTAGAAATTACTTAGGTTAGGGAAGGAAAGAGAAGTCCTCTTCTCTTTCCCATTCTTCATAACTTAGTAATTAATTGTAGGACCTATTTAAACTAAATTAAAACATGAAATAAAATCTTAGAAAATTTGAACTTAAAGTCATAGCTAAGCATACCACACAAAACTTCAAAGCACACACATTAGCCTAAGTCACCACTTCTAGCTTTAGGTTAAGGAAATGCATGATTTGATGCTTTATTTTATTTTGTAATATATGTTTTAGATTGGATGTTAGGGTGTATGCTCATAGAATGAATGGTAGGATGCTTTTAGTCTAACTATTCTTTTCTGTAGGGGATTATGCTTAAGGGGTGCTATCTTAAATAAAAATATAAAAGCTTTTGCTTGTAGGTGCTTTATACCCCTCAGTATAATCTATAGGCCAGGTGGACTTAGTCACCCATGTGTGGGGTGATAAGTCCAATATACATGCTTGGGATTTGTGTGGTTTATTTTAGCTAATCTCTGTTTTGCAGGTGTTGGCTAGATTTACCTTTTCCTTTTCATGTAAAATTGTCCAATTAGGATTTTGGAATGATTGTTATGGGGATTAGGATGAGCATTGGTCATAAGATCCTATCTTATGCACCATGTGAAGCCTTGGAGCATCCACCTTTCAACCATCCAAAATAAAGAAGAAAGAAGAAAAGAAGAAAGAAGAAAGATGAAAGAAAGCTTGAAGGCCCCCATAATAATGAGTTTCTTTCTTGATTGTAATGTAATTCATTTATAATCCAGGTTGTATAAGGGTAGAGCACGACTACCCATATTTGATATTTTCAAGTTTGTGCAGTGGTGCCCAACCACAACGACCTTTTATTCTTTTTTCACTTAGCTTTATAAATTAGTTGATGATTTATTTAGCTTGTACATTAAGTGGCACATTTTTCCTAATTTCTTTCTTACTTTTTGTATGGCCTGGATGTGGATTAGGCTCTTAGAGAAAAATAAATCTTTTACCCAACTTAGCAATTCAAAACTAAAATTAAACAACTCATAACCTCACCTAAAGCTTAGGTTTAAAATCAAGATAAAATGATTAGTAACCCCTTAGCTTGATGAGCATTTCTTTTGTAATATCATGCACAATAGCATCTTATTTCACTCTTGATTGGAGGGCTTCCACCTTTGTAAGAGAAAGTTAGCTTGACTTGTGAGAGCCATAGTGGAAACACACCTCCTCCCTTCTCGTTGATTTTAGCCAATAACTTTATTTCTCATGCATTAGACATATGAATCCTATTAGCCTGAGTCAAAATAATTGTGCAAAATGAAAATAAATTGAAATTTGAATTGCATTAGATTTAGGTCATTTGTTGCATGCCCTTTACATGATCTAGTCTCTTTAGGGAGTGAGTTTAAGGACTTAGTCGCTTTCTAAATAATAACAGCCTAACCATCTTGCATTAAGCATATGACTTACCTACATGAGTTTAAAATTATAGGCGGAGTTAGTTGGCAGCCACCTCCAAGCGGTTGTAAGTCCAAGCTATCGGATGGTTTGTCCCCTCTTGTGGAGGCAAATCAATTACCCACTTTTCACCTTAGATTTAGGTTGTGCTTTTGGCCCTCCCCAAAGCTCCCTAGATTTAGGTTCTGAGGTTGCTTTTCCCTTTGTGGGTCCTAAGTATAAATCCTCACCTCTTAGGCATTTCATAAACTTGTATTATGGAATTATAAGCCCTAACATTCTAATGAAAATTCAACTCCAATAAACTAAATCAATTTCAAAAATTTAAAGCCCAATCATAGAATAGTTTGAGATGCTCGCTAGGCTTCCTAGAATCGTGAGCATCTCCTACTTATTTCTGTTTAGATTCGATAATAAATATCTCTTTGATCAATCCCATTTGATCTTCAAAAATAAGCTAATCAATTGATAGTCCTTTCTTATTGAAATCTTTAGAGAAAATGATCATTTACCTTAATCGATAGTTTTCCTATGGAATCCCCATTTTTAGGATGTAATTAACTATGTGGGCTTGCCCCTATAGGAAACTTAATGAACCCGGTTTAAAATAAATCCTATTTTACTTTTCCATGTAAAGTAGGGGAAAAATCTCTGGTACACTTCGAAGACCCAACATCCTTAGGTGTCATTATTTTGGTGATTAGGTCCATTGTAGGGTGGTGACTTCTATCTTTCAAAATAGTACACCTCTCCTTAATGTCGTACTCGATAACCTTAATAAGCACATCTACAGATTAGTGTGGCATCAGGCAAATTTTTATAGTCTTGTATTTCTGTTCTCACCACAAAATTGAAAGGCGACTCAATTGAAAATTTTCCACCAGACAGATTCTTCTAGCAACTCAGCTGGGGATGGTTCCTCTCTCCATCTTTGGTAAATCATCATTGTCTCTAAGTATCGATAGTGGGTTTGTACTTTTGTATGAACCCTAGACTATCTTTATTTCCATTGGCACTTAGCTTATTTCATTCTTAAGTTGAGTTAGCCAACATCTTTAGGTTTTAGGACCGCATTTTGTGTTGGTATTAAAACCCCTGTTGGATCCTCCAACAGGTAAAATGAAAATATAATGAAAGAAAACATTTAAAGACTTCCTCTTTATCATCTTTATGATAAGGAAAGGTTCATTCTAAAATAATAAAGACAAAATTAATTTTTCATAAAAATTTTGCTTTTCAAAAGCACCTTTTCAAAAAAAATGCACTTAATAAAATATTTTCTACAAAAATTTTATCACCCTCATTTAACAATTCACATAATTGTTACATGTAGGGATTTTCAAAAATAAAACTAACAACACTATCCAAAAGCACAAATGAACATCTTTCCACCAATTCATTTTGATGAAGACCATTTTCAAAAATAAAATGAACAATCATTTTTCTAAAAAATCAAAATAAAAAATTTTCAAAAAAAAAAAAGGCATATGAACCTATCCATTCAAATTAAATGGAAGTTTCATTTCAAAATAAAATCAAACTTTCCAAAAGCACAAATGAACATTTTCTTTCAATTCATTTTGATGGAGATTTCATTTTCAAAAATAAAATGAACAATAATCTTTCCAAAAATCAAAATCAAAAATGAAGTTTTCAAAAGCACATATGAATCTTTCCATTCAATACAATTATAACTATTGAATGGAAGTTTCATTTTCAAGTAAAATCAAATTTTTCAAAAGCACATATGAACATCTCCATTTAATATACCCAAATTTATTGAATGAAGATTTCATTCCTAAATAAAAATAAAATCATTTGGAAATCCCACTTAAATATATTTCATATATGATTGAGTTGGAAATCCCCTCTTTCAAAAGAAATAATAACACACAAAACAAAATCTCTACATTTGAAAAAACAAAATTGACTTCCATTCTTACATACCCAAAATTGTTAAATGGAAGTTTTCTTTTCAAAAATCATAACTTAACAATCATTTTCAAACACATTTGGAACTTTAGTTAGCATACCCAAATTTGCCAAGTGAAGTATCCCAATTTCAAATTAAAAAAAAATAAAAAAAATTTACAAACACATTTGGAACTTTATTTAACATACTCAAATTTGTTAAGTGAAGTTTCCAAACTCAAAATAAAAAATTTTCAAAAAATTTTCAAACATATTTTGGAACTTCATTTAACATACCCAAATTTGCTAAGTGAAGTCTCCAAATTCAAAACCAAAATTCTTAAACACCTTTGGAACTTTATTTTAACATACCCAAATTTGCTAAGTGAAGTCTCCAAATCCAATATATATATATATATATATATATATATATATATATATATATATATATATATATATATATATATATATATATATATATATATTCTTTCAAACACATTTGGAACCTCATTTAGCATACTCAAATTTGCTAAGTAAAGTTTCCAAACTCAAAATAAAAAATGTTCAAAAATTTTCAAACACATTTTGGTACTTCATTTAGCATACCCAAATTTGCTAAGTGAAGCTTCCAAATCCAAATTCAAAAATAAAAAATTTTCCAAACACATTTGGAATTTCATTTAACATACCCAAATTTGTTAAATGAAGTCTCCAAATCCAAAATCAAAAAATTTCAAACTACTTTTTGGAACTTCATTTAACATACCCAAAATTTGTTAAGTGAAGTTTCCAAATCCAAAATCAAATTTTCAAACACCATTTGGAACTTCATTTAACATACCCAAATTTGTTAAATGAAGTCTCCAAATTCAAAACCCAAAAATTTTCAAAACACATTTGGAACTTCATTTATCATACCCAAATTTTTTAAATGAAGTCTCCAAATTCAAAATCCAAAATTTTCAAAACACATTTAGAATTTCATTTAGCATAGTCAAATTTGCTAAGTAAAGTCCAAACACAAAATAAAAAATTTTCAAAAAATTTTCAAACACATGTTGGAACTTCATTTAACATACCCAAATTTGTTAAGTGAAGTCTCTAAATCCAAAATCTAAAATTTTATTTCAAACACATTTGGAACCTTATTTAGCATACTTAAATTTGCTAAGTGAAGTTTCCAAACTCAAAATCAATAATTTTCAAAAAATTTCAAACACATTTTGGAAGTTCATTTAGCATACTCAAATTTGCTAAGTGAAGTCTCCAAATTCAAAACCAAAATTCTCAAAGACCTTTGGAGCTTTCTTCCTTATCATACCTAATTTGCTAAGGAGAAGCCTCCATTTTCAAAACTAAAACAAAAAATTTTGAACACATCATTTGGAATTTCATTTAGCATACTCAAATTTGCTAAGTGAAATTTCCATTTCACAAAACCAAGTGGGACTTCATCTTGAGCATACCAAATTTGCTAAAGGAAAGTATCCACTTTTAAAACATAAAAACAAAAATGAAACACTTAGGATTTCCTTAGCATACCTAAATTTGCTAAGGATCCTACTTTTTCAAAAATCAAAACATCCAAACAAAAATGAAACACTTAGGATTTTCTTAGCATACTTAAATTTGCTAAGGATCTTATTTTCAAAAATCAAACAAAACACACTTGGGTTCTTCACTTAGCATACCTAAACTGCCAAATGAGAATTCCAAAATTTTTCAAAATCAAAACAAAAATTCACAAAAAGAAACAATCATTTTCAAACACCTCACTTAGCATATCCAAATTTGCTAAGTAAAATTCCAAAAACAATCAAACAAAAATAAAATAAATTTGACCCTTAACTTAACATACCCAAATTTATTAAAGGAAAGGGTCCTCAAATAAAAAATCCAAATTCAAACAAACATGAACCTTTGGAAGCATCCTTATCAAAAATTATAAATTCATATTTCAACATACCCAAATTTGTTAAAGTTGGATTCATATTTAAAATTGCTCTTTCAATCAATCTTCTCAAATCTATTTGAACCCCACTTAACACTTCTAAGTTGTTGGATGTGGGTTCAACTTTTCAAGTTCAAAATTCAAAAAATCTATAGAGACATAAATTTGATACAAGCTCATTTCTCATTGCAGACAGTCAGTCAGTGCAGTAGCAGTTCAGTTTCAGTCTCTTATTGTTATTGAAATGGCCGATTCTCAGAAGTTTGTTTTTACCTTCCCCCATGGTATGGATCTGGCTTTGGATCAAGCCAACTTCCCCCATCTAGACCATACCCATCTGATTCACTTTGGTGGTATTGAGGAAGCTAGGGTGAGGGCATTCCCTCACGCAGTTATGAACCAAGGTGACCGATGGAAGCCGGTCATCGTGAGGACTTACCCTCGATGTCTCCTTGAAGAGGAAAGTGTACCACAGGCTTCAATCATGGTGTTGCAGCGATGCGCAGATTCTGCCAGGGTTCTCATCTAGCTGTACCATCTCATCTGTACCCTCAGAGTAAGGCTCCCCGGTCTCAAGGCCTCCCCTACATTTGAGTATGGGTCTAGCTGACTCCCATCCTACCCATACAGAGCAGAATAGAACACATGATCAAGCTTATCACACACTGCCAAAGAAATGAGGCGGCTGCCATTGATGAGTTCCGCATTATTACTTCAGCATTGGTTATAGAAAACTAGTTCCATCCTTCTGTAGGTCAGACAAAGAGGATGCCAAGAGAATTCGTTCATCACCTCCTCTAGTGGTGCATTTTTAGCCAACATTTTCTAGGAGTAGGAGGTCATACGCCTGCCTCCGATCTGTCTTACGCTAGGTAGGTGGATCATACGGATGCTCAGAGTCTGGTACTCAGTTTGATCCCTGGTCCATCATTCCCGTGTGGGAAAGCGGTCAGCCCGTGAGGCCCATATATCACATATTACCGAGGGAAGGGAGGTTCACGTTAGTGACTTCGCTTTATTGATTTCTAACTTCACTACTTCGACCATGACAACATCCTTCTTGCTGGTACTAGTCACCATAGGAGGATAGCTCCTGGAGAGTCGGTGGTGTCTCCACCCCACCACTCTACTCCTCATCTGCCATTTCTAGTTCAGGTTACATCATCTCTTATTCCATCTAAGGCCATGAAGGCCACATATAGGGAAAAGCGCACCTTGTTAATGATCTGGCTATGGTCGAGGGATCCTACCCCTTCTACACCACCCATTATGGCATGGCCGATCTCTCCTGCTCGACCTTCTGCTCCAGTGGTGGTGCGGAAGGAGTGACGACCCTGAAGCATCATGGTTGTCCCTTCACTAACTCCGAAGTGATGTGGAGATGGTGATATTTGTATATGAGATGAGTCCAGTAGTGGAGTGGAAACCTCCTAGGATTGTTACCCTCTCATAGCTAGTCATGAGTGTCATTCATCTTAATCCAGGATTGACTCCCAATGTGAGCAGGGGTGCCTCTCATTACACGATAGTGATCACACTGGTCAGCCGAAGATATTTGTACCTATATAGATTTACTGTTCTTTAGATGAGATAGTGGCTCATTATTTCATGGAAAAGAAGGAGATTCTAGGGTATGATTTATCAGATGAGGAGAGAGTTTGCTTTGATCCCAATGAAGATGACTTATTGGGAGACTCAACTGGAGTCTGCATGGTTGATACTAAAGGATCTCTTCTCAGGGAACAACAGACCATGGAAGGTGATGAGGTTGATCAGGAAGACACCATAACATCAGCCCAACACCTTCAATATAAGTTGAAACAAAAAGATGAGTAGATAGATAAGATGGCATGGCAGTTAGAGGACTTGTTAGCAGTAGTTTCAATACTCCAGAAATAAGCCCCAGTAGTCCGTCCTACTACAACCGACTTTAGTCGGCCTAAGTTAGTGCATCTCTTGAACCGAGCCAAGGCCTTACCTCCCATTGAGCAAGGTAGCACTAGCATGTATAGGAAGATAGTGGAAAGTACCTCCATACAAGATAAAGATATAAAATCCATGATTGAGCAGCAAGTGAAGGAAGCGTTGGCTTGAGCCCGGGGAGGATCATCAGTTCCAAAGGGTAAACCGTACCCAGAAGAATTTGATGCTATCCAATATCCCAAGGGTTTCGTGCCACCATCCTTTAAAAGCTTTGATGGTAGTGGAAACTCAAGGCTGAATATAGCACACTTCAGGGCCATATTGTTTCAACGCCGGTGGTAGTGATACTTTGCTATTCCACCTCTTCATTAGTAGCCTAGTAGGGATTGCTTTTGATCGGTATGCTGAACTGCCCAATGGTTTAGTAAAGATATTTGCTGAGTTAGAGAAACTCTTTATCAAGATGTTTGTTGGAGCTCAACAATGGGTTACTATAGGTGATCTTATTGTAGCACAATAACACCCAAGTGAGTCCCTTGTTGATTATATTCTCTGATGGCATAACTTGAGTATGAAATACGAACCACAGCTATTTGAACAACATGCCATTAAGATTCTTTTGAAGAATATCCATGGCCCGATCGCCTTCATGCTTAAGGGCTTCACTATCAAAATATTTGAGAAGCTAATCAATAAAATAGTCTGAGAGGCCAAATGCCTTTTCAAGATCAGTTGCCTAAGTAGAAGCCCTAGAAGGTCTATGAGAAGAAAGCGAGCACAATGGTAGAGGGAAAAGCTAGAGATCAATCGAGAGACCACGACCTGCCTCCACCTCCTTTGCCACCCGAGGTAGCCCTATCGGCCTCCACACCTCCATGGCTAGCACACCCTTCTTAACCATAATAGTGGCGACATGCATACACCAGTAGCTATGGTCCACCTACTCTTTTAGATAAGTTAAACAAACCTTATATTCTTTAAGAGGGAGGTAATCAGAAAATCTTTAAGAATCTCTTAAAAGATTTTTTTACCCAAGCCTAGGAGACGGAGGAAGTAAGCAAAGTCATGATCCAAACTTTTACCCAATCTAGCTACATGTTTTGGAGGATTGCTTCACATTCAAGGGCGGCTTGAACAGTTTGACCGGTGTTGTAGTTATCCCAAAGGAATACCTTGTGGAACAACCATCCAGTTCCATCAGGGTAATCCTTGGGGATACATGTGATCCTACCAAAACTAAAGAAGGTTGGGATATCTCCTTATCCTGTACCTCTAAGAAGATAGTCTAGAAGATCAAGAAGCTTTCCTTCTGAGTTAAAAACCTCCAACACCAAGGAAGGTTTGGGTTTTTGCTCTAAAAGGAGCTTAGGAGCAGCTACAATAACATGTGCTTGGGATAGCCCTTTACACCCAGCCATGTCAGCCCAATTCTTCTTCCACATTGGCGGCTTCTTCCAAGTTCTTCTATTTCTTTACTAGTAGAACTCTTATATGATCAAATCCTTACTCCACTCACTTTACTTCTACTTTGTACCTCCAAACAATTCTAAAAAATTGAAGAATAAAGCTAGCTTGAATTATATATGTCACTTATGGGTTGTCTTCTTCTAACTATAAGTCTTCAAGTCTAAATAACTATAACAATTCGATCTTCCTCTTTGATTGAGTTGGACTTTCCTACTCACTATGAGTTCACCTCTTGAGACTTGGAATCATTGATTAGGGTCCCATAGGAGAAGGCTGAGCACAAGTATGTAGAACAATCTTGCCTACCTCAAGAGATCAGCAAAGTCAACCTCCATAGTGGCAAGGTTCTACCTCCTAAGGCAGCACCTCAAGATAGAGGGAAATAAGTCATTAGTACTGAAGATCGAGAAGCCCTTCCACAGGATGCTCCACCATTGGATATGCTTGTGGAAGACAAGCCAAAGGTGGACTACAACGTCCTTTCTCATCTAAGAAAGTTGCCATCTAAGCTAAGCATATATGATGCCCTTGTCTTATCCAAAGAGATGGGAATCACTAATCAATTCCCTCCTTGATCTTAAAATATGCTTAGCTCAGCTGATCGCTATAGGTGAGGAAACACATTATATAAAAGAGGCTCAAGGGATTACCTTCACAGATGAAGGCCTTCTGCGAGGGGACTTGGAGCACAACCATCCCCTCACATCATGGACATGGATAGGTTCCTGGTTCTCATTGATCAGTGATGAACATTATGAGTCTAAAGACCCTTATCTATTTAAGGATTGACATCTCAACACTCTGAGGAGATTGTATGATATTGAGAGGATTCAATGAACAAGGTCAGCAGGCTTTAGATTCTATAGTGTTACCTTTGGAGATAGGTTATTGGAAGACTGAAGCCAAGTTCTACATCATTGATTCAAATACTTCATTCACTACATTGCTTAGTAGGCCTTGGATACATAAGAACAAGATCATTCCATCCTCCCTCCATCAGTGTATCAAGTTCAGAAAAGATGGAATTGAATATTGTGTCAATAGTGATGAAAAGCCTTAGAGAGGTTGAGATTTATGAGGATGTGACCTACTATCTTTCTCAACACACCCTTTCTTGTGAACTTGGACAAAATTCAAATGCAAAATTAAAAGAAAAAGAAAATAAAGAAAAATAAAGAATAAAAGAAAAAGAAAAGAAAAAGGAAAATCCAAGTCCACAAGAAAGGAGAAATGAGAGAGAAATAGAGCCGCATATCACATTCCACCCACAGTCCATTCCATCATATAGACGTGTGGGTAGAATGGCTTAACCTCCACCGAGGGTAGAGATAGAGGAGAGGTTCTAGAGGTGGGAGACCCCCTAGTTGGCCTTGATAGGTGTGTTCAGTTCACGAGTACCCTTACTATTCACATAGACTTGGAATCTAGCTCGGAGGATGAGTCTAATGTGATTAGTATACCAGCTAACCCCTTTTAGTGGGGTCCATTAGAGGTGACTTTCATTCCAGACAGTGACGAAGACCAGGCCTCCAAGCAAAGCAAAGCATTCGAATCTGGTTTATGTAGAACTATTAGGCAGCAATTTGGAACCTTAGCTCTAACCTCACTTACACTTTAGAAAGTTGAAGGTTTAGTAGTCAAGAAAGTCCCTAAGTCTTCTAGTGATATGAAGCAGAAGAGGTTCTTTTTGGGATCATCCTTCTTAAGTTCTGAAGTGGATGTAGAACTTGATGAGGATACTTTTAAAGAATTAATGAAATTATCGCTTAATTTTTACTCGCCTTGTGTTCAAAATCTTATATAGAAAGGTTTGGTTCCTCATACATGGTCCAGGCATAAGTCAGAGTATTTTGAAAAGCTTTGGAACAACTCAAGTAGGGAAGCACAATCAAGAGAGAGAAGGATTGATTCAGGATTGGTATGATGATGATTACTTGTTTGGTTTATCATTTGGAGTCTGATAGGTTCTTCTCACACAAACCCAACTCTTATGAGAATGTGTGTTTAGAAATCTTAGATGATCTAGATGATCTCTGAATCAAAGAGGCACTACCATAATTTGAAGAAGAAATCCATTCAACAATAGACAAGCTCAAATAATTCAACCTTGGGATAGAGGAAAATCAATGCCTGACGTACTTAAATTTGTTGCTGAATGAAGAAGAAACTAATGACTTAATTAGGCTATTGACTAAGTTTAAAGACTGCCTCGCATGGAGTATAAAGAAATGCTCAGATTATCTCCTGACATAGTAGTCCACAAGCTAGCAATATACCCTAACGCTACCCCTATTAAGCAAGCTCTTAGACACATGCGATTAGAAATTGAACAATAGGTCATTTCTGAAGTCAAGAAATTGATCAATGCTTATTTTATCAGAGAAGAAAATATTTTACCTAGTTAGCCAGTGTCATCCCAGTTAAGAAGAAGAATGGCCAAATTTGCTTTTATGTTAATTTTAGGGACTTAAACAAGGCATGTCTTAAGGATGAGTTTCCTCTTCGTATACCAGAATTAATGGTGGACATTGCCTCATCTCAAGCAGTCTTCTCTTTCATGGATGATGTCATTATAACAAATCAAGATGTCTCAAGATGAAAGAAATACTACTTTCGATTAGAATCTTCTATTATAAGGTCATGCTTTTTAGCCTTAAAATGCTTTACATACCACGCCATGACTCGATCTTCAATGAACTCATCCATCATCAGGTTGAGTGCTATGTTGATGATCTAGTAGTCGAAAGCAAAGAAAAGGAAGATCACCTCTTTGACTTGAGAGTAGCTTTCAAACAGTTAAGACAATATAGCCTTAAAATGAATCCCTTGAAGTGTGCATTCAGAGTAGCTTCAGGAAAATTCCTTGGGTTTGTTATTCGACATCGGGGAATAGAAATAGATCTTGAAAAGATTAAAGCTATCTTAGAAATGCCACCTCCTAAGACTTTAACTCAACTCAGATCCTTTCAAGGAAGGCTGGTGTATTTAAGATGCTTTATCTCAAACCTATCGGGGAGATTCAAGCCAATCTCAGCACTTTTCAAAAAAGATGCTAAGTTCAAGTGGGATGACAAGTGCCAACACACATTCGAAGACCTCAAGAAGCGAGTGCGCAGTTCTTGTAGCCTATCGCAGGCCACTCATCCTTTATCTTTGCATTGGATGACTCTCTATTGGCCCAATGATGATGAAGGAAAGGAGAGCACTCTCTACTACCTTAGCCATCGTCTGATCCCTGCTGAAGCAAACTATCCACCTATTGAGAAATATTTCCTAGCTTTGATCTTTGCCTCCCAAAAGCTATGAACTACGTGCTTTCTCACAAGGTGAACTTGATCTCTAGGACAAATCCACTGATATCTCATGACACACTATAGATGTTTTGCAGTCCATGATACTCAATTTGATATCACTTTCACCCTAGTGCGTAAAATGACATGCAATAGTGGATTTCTTAACAACACACCCACTTTTTACTAATTCTCCACTTAGTGAAGATCTCCCCGATGAAGAAATCATGAACTTAGGGGAGGCTGACAACCGCTGATGGGAGATGTATTTTGATGGTGCTACATCTTTCCTCAAAGGTGAAGCACTAGGATCTATTCTCCCAAGAAAGGCAGGGGTAGGAATAGTTCTTCTTACTCCAAACTGTGATGTGATGAGATTCTCATACTATCTTTCCAACCTTTGCACCAATAATGATGTTGAGTATGAGGCTTTGATTACTGGTCTGGAGTTAGTCATCACTATTAGTGTCAAAAGCATCAATATCTTTGGGGATTCTCAGTTGTTTATCAACTAGTTTGCCGGGTCATATAAGGTTCTCAAACCCAAGCGTATACCATGATGAAGTTGTTGGCCCAATTCCAAAGTTACCATCTACAAGGTTCCCAGTAGAAATGATAGATGCTTTGGCCAAACTTGCCAAAGAATTGGCATGTCCAGAAGATGAGTCCATTCCAATAAGGGTCCAAAATAGACAAGTCTTGTCCCTTATTGATGTTGAACTCATCGAGAGACTTTCTCTTGAAGGGGAGGTTGCCATTGCCAAAAAGGATGAAGAGCTGGATTGGAGGAAACCATTCATAGACTACTTAAACACTGGTAAAATACCTTAAGAGAAATCACAAGCCCATCAGGTGAAACTAAGAGCTCTCTCATATGCTCTCGTTGATTGTACCCTATACCGCCGATCCTTTGACCAAATGTGGTTACATTATTTAGACAAACATGAAGCACATGGCATTGTGAGGTACATGCAGCTATCATCGGTCCAAAGATGAAGATGAAGATCAAGACTTGGATACTACTAGATGATCAGATTTGCATGGATGTAGCTAGAAGATACCATCAGTGTCAGGTGCATGGTGTGGTCCTCCACCAACCACCTAACATTCTACACCCTACAATGGCCTCATGGCCATTTGAGCGTTGGGGTATCAAAATTGTGGGTTCAATCGATCCTCCTTCTTCCAAGGATTATCAATTCATTCTACCTGCCACCGACTATTTTTCCAAGTGGGTGGAAGCCATCCTACTCAGAGAGGCCAAAGCTCAGCATGTGCTTTAGTTTTTCAGTGGTATATAGGTTCGGGGTGCCTCGATGAATTATCTCCAATAATGGTACTACATTAAAAAGCACGAAGATCGCTTTCTAGAAGATAGATGAGATACTCTGTCCCTGAGTAAATGGCTTAGTGGAAGCATTCAACAAAACTCTCATCCAGATATTGAAGAAAACTCTTGATGACAACAAATGACAGTGGCATGAGCAGTCGGTTGAAGCTTTGTGAGCCTACCGCATATACCACCACCTCGATTTTTATTTTCCTTAGTGTATAGATCCAAGCTACCTTTTAGTTGCTCCCATCATTAAGGATAGCATTGGGTAACAAGATCACTTCAGAGAAAAATGCAAAGTTGCGGTTAGAAGAGCTCATAGGTTTGGAGGGGAGTCGTCTATAGGTGTGCCAAAATCTCGAGTTGTATAAAGCCAAAATGATTCAAGCTCACAACAAGCTGGTCTGACCTAGGTCTTTCCAAGTAAGAGAACTTATGTTAGTCCTAAGAAGACTAATTGTTGCTCATCGAAAGATGGGAGGCAAGTTTGAAGCCACTTAGGAAGGCCCCTAAGTCATAAAGAAGGCCTACCAAAGAGGATCTTATCAACTTATTGATTGTAAAAGGGAACACCTGATGCTTCCAATTAATGGGCTCTATCTAAAGAAATATTACCCATGAAGTAAATCATATTTTAAAATAATCATTAATAAAAAGAGCAAAAAATTGATTCCATTAATTAAATCTTCTCTTCTTTCGAAGCGTTGTTTGCTTGTCTTGTGAATCCGCCATGACGTGTTTTAAGGGTAGGTGTAAGAGTCCCCCAGCGGCATCCTATCCCTCTTTCATATTAAAAACACAACCTCCCAGTGCTACTTGAATATGTGTGAGAGAACCCCAGAGGCATCTTATTTTGATTAGCACAACTAAGTTAGTGTGAAAAGTGGCATCCTTTCTTAATGGGAATCTCTTGCCATCTATGGCACCATTTCATCAAACTCCCATGTGTTTAGAATAGGTGTGAGAGAACCCAAGAGGCATCCTATTTCCTTTTACACATAATAAACAAATCTTTTTGTCTCGCTACTTTGATATATGGGAGAAGCCCCATCATTTGTTTGCTAGGTCGGGTCTACATGCTACCTCACTAGTATGTCACCCTAGCGATCATTTGTTGGAGGATGTGAGTCCCCGTGCTTTCTTCCTAACTTGATCATTACAAATCAATGAGAACCTTGTTAGTATGATATTCTTCACTGCCCAACTAGTAAGCTACCTCATGTTGACTTTATTTAAGAAGATGTGAGTCCCCATGCTTTCTTCTTGAACTAACCATCATGCATTAATTAGGTTGAGTATACTTGAGGCTTAGAGTAAGTCCCCCAGAGGCTCCTTTCCTCTTTACTATGTTTGAGTTGATCTAAGTCCTCCAGTGGCATTCTCTAGTCTAGGTGGATAGTACACCATGAAGATAGGCTATCCCAGCATCAATCGCTATAGGAGGATGTGAGTCCCCGAGCTTTCTTCATAGGCTGATTGTTGCAACGGGCACCTTAGGCTGGTTGATGCTTGCTATACTGATAGTGACTCACCTAGTGAGTACACCACTCTTGGTAGATGTGAGCCCCCATGCTTTCTCCTTGAGTTGGACACCGAATACTTATTGATATATGAATAACCATGTCATCTTCTCCAGGGTGTTGGATTAAGCCCTTTAGTGGCCCCATCCCAGGCACTATTTGGATCAAGTCCTTTAACCCCATTTAGACACTACCCGTTACTTTTTTTAGTTGGTCCCCTTTCTTAGTATCCACCCCTGTGGTTGGAGAATTTATTCAACGGATATGCAGATTCTACCTTGGTTCAGTAAATTTGAGATAAGTCTAGGCTGATATAAGCTCCTTCTCAGTTTAATCCCATGCAAATAAATAGGGTCCATGTTAAAATAAACTAAAATAAATAAACAAATTAATTCGTTTATGGATTAGAAATTCAAGCCCCTAAAGGGCCCCTTTTTCCAAGCAGGCATCCTATCTTTAGGCGGTGTCGCCCTATAGGAATTGCACGACTGAGTTGAGATAAATCCGAGGTACTCACTCAGTGTCATCCTTATTTTCTATTTTCCAAGCAGTTACCCGACAATCATTCCACTTTGGAAGTTATAGGACTATGACACATTCTTTCTAGCATGACTGTCGCAAACCAATGGGCAACCCTAGGTCGGGTTCAATTTGTTGCCCAAAGAAACTAATCACCCCAGTGGTCTTTTATAGTGGAAGATGTGAGTCTCTGAGCTTTCTTCTCTTAAATTGATCATTGCAAACTGAAAGGAACTCTTTTGGTCGGACAGCTCTCCCATCGGCCGGGAAGCTACTCACTTTGGTTCAGTAAATTTGAGATAGGTCTAGGCTTTTATAAAGCTCCTTCTCAATTTAATCCATTGTAAACCAATAGGATCCATCATAATCAAAACAAACCTAAAATTGAAATCTTTGACTATCCTTGAGTTGATTTAAGTCCCCTAGCGACATTCACTCAATAGTTAGCCCTAGGTCAGGTTTGATTCATTGTTTTGCCAACTAATCACCCTAGTGATTCCTTGTTTCTAGAAGATGTGAGTCCCTACACTTTCTTCTTAAGACTCGACCATTGCAAATTGAAAGGCACTCCTTTGGTTGGATAGTCCTACCTTGTGGTTGGTAGACTACTCCCTTTGGATTGGTAAATCTAAGTTAGGTCTATGCCTCCATGGTCCCTACTCAGTGCGATCCATTGCAAACTAATAGGATTCATCATAAATAAATCAAATATAAAAAAATGAAATTAATCTTTGGCTATCCTTGAGTTGATTTAAGTCCCCCAACAACATTCACTCAATAGTCAGCCCTAGGTCAGGTTTGATTTATTTCCTAAAGCAACCGATCACCCCACTAGTTCCTTATCTTTTCAGAAGATGTGAGTCCCCACACTTTCTTCTTAAGACTCGACCATTGCAAATCGAAAGACACTCCATTGGTTGGATAGTCCTACCTTGTGGTTGGTAGACTACTCCCTTTGGATTGGTAAATCTAAGTTAGGTCTATGCCTCCATGGTCCCTACTTAGTGTGATCCATCACAAACTAATATGATTCATAATAAAAAAATAAATTTAAAAACAAAATTAATCCTTGACAACCTTGAGCTGATTTAAGTCCCCTAGCGGCATTCACTCAATAGTCTGCTCTAGGTCGGGTTTGATCCATTGCTTTGCCAACCAATCACCCTAGTGGTTTCTTGTTTCTAGAATATGTGAGTCCCCACACTTTCTTCTTAGGACTTGACAATAGCAAACCAAAAGGCACTCCTTTAATTAGATAGTCCTACCTCATGGTTGGTAGGCTACTCCCTTTGAATTGGTAAATCTGAGTTAAGTTCAGACCTCCATGGCCCCTTATTCAGTGTAGTCCTTTGCAAACCAATAGGATCAATCTTAATCAAAATAAATCCAAAAATGAAATCTTCTCTTGATTATCCTTAAGTTGATTTAAGTCCCCCAGCGGCATCCACTCAATAGTCAGCCTCAGGTTGGGTTCAATATGTTTCCTTGCCAATAGATTACCCCAGCAACTGGTCCCTACTTTGGAGGATGTAAGTCTACTATACTTTCTTCCTAGTACAGCTGCTGTATACCAAAATGCATCCCTTTGGTTGGCTAGTCTTACTATGTGTCTAGTAGACTACCCTTTTAGATTGGTAAATCTGAGTTAGGTTTAGGCCTCCGTGGTTCCTACTGAGTGCAGTTCATCGCAAACCAATAGGGTTCATCTCAAAATCCAAAATCTAAAATAAATCTAAAAATTTGAAACAACAAATCCAAAGAAACAAAACATTTGGTCAATCTGACATCAAATCCTTTTGCTTCTCCTCAGTGAGATGCAAATCTTTCTAGTCCCATAATAGATCTAGAATTCTAATCCCTCAGTGGATTTCTCAATCCCTCCTTTGTGGATGACTTGAACTCACTTCACCCAGTGGAGAGTTCACTTTTCTACTCCCCGTGGAGTCTAAACAAAAAAAATTCATTAAATAACAAAATTAAAACAAATTCAACCATCTTCCCCAGCAGAATTCAAATCAATCCTCTCATCCCCTTGTGGATGATTTGAACCTGCTTCCCTAGTGGAAGGTTCACGCTTTATCCCTTAGTGGATTCTTCCCTCTCTCTTATGTCTTGGACATAAGTAGAGCCACATTGCATTAGGCTCTGGATTCT
Organism: Cymbidium sinense; assembly: GCA_021442155.1. Classification (NCBI taxonomy): domain Eukaryota; kingdom Viridiplantae; phylum Streptophyta; class Magnoliopsida; order Asparagales; family Orchidaceae; genus Cymbidium; species Cymbidium sinense. Next base: position 39,228,690 of record CM038228.1, read on the forward strand.
TTCTATTCTTTGGGTTAAGGATAGATTATTTCTGCTAATGCTTGTGATCTTTTAGTGTTGTTGATCATTTTGGTCAACACCAATACGTGCGGTGTACCTGGTTAGTCACACCACACCTATTGGGTGCCCTTTGTTGATCTTATTTTTAGGATGAGCTCTCAACACCTCCTTCTTAGACATAAGATTCCTCTTAGACTTTTAGAGTTCCTTAGTCTTAAGATACACCTAGTGATTATGTGGACACTCAACCTAGCCCTGGAAGACTTAAAAGGGTTAGCCATAGGATTAGGTCATTCCTTAGGGGTGTTAGGAAATTTGCCTACCCTTAGCTTGAACCAGTCCTCACCTTCCTTCCTTCAAGTCAAACTCCAAATCAATCTTAATTGATTTTCTCCAAATTCAAATCAAATCCATGATTGATATTCATGATTGAAATCTATGATTGAAACCATCAAAATTCAACAAAATTCCTAACCTCAAATTTTCCTAAGTACTTAATCTTCCCTTAAGGACTTAGCCAAAATCATGATCAAAACCAAATCAAATCTTTGAGATGTGCTCATAAATCATTTATAATCTCATTTATATTCACATATATAAATGAAATAAAAATTTAAATCAATCAAATCAAATCCTCAAATTAAATTCCAAATCTAAAATTTTTCTTATGTCCCTTAATTTTCCATTAAAGGACTTATCTAAATCTCGATCAAACCATTTCAAACTCATGAAATTTTCTCAAAAATCATTTATATTCACATTTATATTCTCATATATAAATGAAATATAAATATAAATCCATCAAATCAAACTCAAAATTCCAAATCAATTCATGAAATTTTCCTTAAGTCCTTAATTTTCCATTAATGGACTTAACCTAAATCATCATCAAATCAATTCAAACTCATGGGATTTTCTCCAAAAATATTTATATTCTCATTTATATTAACATACATAAATGAAATATAAATATAAATCCATCAAATCAAGCTCAAAATTCCAAATTAATTCATGAAATGTTCCTTAAATCCTTTAAATTCCCTTTAATGGATTTAACCCAAATCATGATCAAACCTATTAAAAGTCATGAGATTTTCTAAAAACTCATTTATGTTTACATTTATATCCTCATATATAAATTAAATATAAATCTAAATTAATCAAATCAAATCCAAGAATTAAATTCTAATTTAAAACTTTCCTTAAATCCTTTAAACTCCCTTTAATGGATTTAACCCAAATCATGATCAAACCAACTCAAAGTCATGGGATTTTCTCATAACTCATTTATATTCTCATATATAAATGAAATATAAATATAAATCAATCAAACAAAATCAAAAATTCAAACTCCAAACTCCAAAATTTCCTAAGTCCTTTAAATCCTCCTTAATGGACTTAACCTAAATCATGATTAAATCACTTCAAACCCTTGAAAAATTTTCTCATGATCAATTTATATCCTCATTTATATTCACATATATAAATGAAATATAAATTCAAACAATCAAAACTAACTCCAAAAATAAAACTCAAATCCATTCAAAATCCAATCTAAGCCTTTCAAGTCAAAATCTTGAACTTAGCCAAATCAATTTCAAATCGCTCTTGATTTCTCTCATGATTCAATCAAACTTACAATCATGAACCCATATATAAATCCAAACCTCAATCAAATAATCAAAACCAAATTAAAAAATCAAACCCCAAATCCTCTCATATTCTTCCCTTGAATATGAAATTGTCAAAAAGGATCAAAACCCATTTGACTTCAAACCACTTACAAATGGATTTATATTTCAATCATAAGTCCATAAACAAGTTCATTCAACTTCAAATCAAGCTTTGACCAAGCCAACCTAAAGTATCCTTATGAGACAAATTCTAATCCTAACCAAATTGGATTGAACCAAACTCATATTTTCCTCCCATCATTATCAACAATCATCATGGGATGATCAATCAAATTGGGTCAAACCAAGTCAAATCTAAGGGATGACCAAGTCAACACTTAGCCCAAAATGGAATCTAACATAGCCAAATTCTACCATAGGACAAATTGATTGAAATCATTGATCTAAGTTCACTCATAACCTATGTTTGAACTTAACCAAGACAACATTTGAGCCTAACCTAGCCCAATTGGCCACTTGACCCAAGTTGACCCAACTTGACCTAAAAAGTCAAAATTGGTCAAAACTTGATATAAGCCAAATTGACTCAAACCATTGGGCCAAGTTCATTCCAAATCACTTGTTGAACTTGATCAAAGCCTCAATTGGCCAACTAGACCTAACCTAGCCCAATTGACCTTAGACCCAACATGACCTAAAGGGGTCATGTTGAGCCAAATTTGAACTTAACCAAAATTGATTGGAAATAAAGATACCAATCCACTCCGTATGATTAACCTAACCTAAACCTACCGTTAACCTACTCAAATAGGTCAAATGGGTCAAATAGGCCAACTTGACCCATTTGACCTAAATGAAGTCATATGAGCCAAATTGAAAATTAAAGCAAATTGAACCAAACCAAAGCCACCAAAATATTTTAAATGGTCATATGAACTTGACCAACCCAATTTGACCAATTGGTCAACTTAAGTTGACCCATTTTGACCTAAATGGGTCAATATGAGCCAAACCCTATCAAATGGATTCCAAATCGAATGAAACTTGGCCAAACCAATTTCTCCATATACCCAACATACCTAAAGTGAAAAATTAGCAAAATGACCATTCTACCCCTAGGCCATAGAATAAATTTTAGCTTAATCCAAGGGTATTTTGGTCATACCCTCTTCACATTCACTTGAGGCTTTCCTAAAAGATCAAGGGGACCTAGTGAAGAGTGGCACACATAACCTAATAGGTTTGGGTCAGCCCAATTGGTCCCTAGACCAAACCTGACCCCATGGGTCAAAACTCTAAATTCAAAACCCATCTCCCACTCAAATTCAAGCACATGGGAGGTTGACAATCCACTCTAAAACTGACCATGTGCACACTCCTAACTAATCAAACAACCCACTACCTAAGCTCCATTGATAAAAAATGACAAGAGGATGGACGACCATTCGATCCTTCAAGGGGAGATATACTCCCCCTAATTCATTTCAATTCCAACTTCCCCTCTATCGATTGAATCTAAGGAACTCAGAGTAAGCCTTAGAGAGTATTCCCAAGCTTCTTAGAGAGGATTTAAAAACTCAATTTCTTAGTTTTCAGAGTTTGAAAATAGGGGAGGTCTATTGAAGAGCCAACTTCCTCTTCACTCAATTTCACTTCAATTACTTTTGCATACTCCATCAGAGAGGCAAGTCGAGTGCACCCAAGCTCTCTTTGAAGTTCCAAAGGAAAAGGGAGACCTAGCTTGATCAAAGCCACAAGCTAGCTATGGAGGAGGTGGTCCATATACCAATCCACTCAACCTCAAATGCTCAAAACTTCAGTAAGGCTTCGTCTCAACTAAACGAAGCTTCTCCAAGGGAATCAAGCACCCGTGATTACCTCCGTGATGGGATTTTTTGACCATTAAATTCAATGTGGTGTGGAACTTTATGAAATAAATTTTAATCCCATGGAGTTTTGACCATTGGATGTGCCGCTCTTTAGATTTAGATGGTGTGGGTTGAGTTTGGTTTGAATCTGAGCTCAATCGAGCTCGGATCATCCCCTTGATCATGGATAGTCTCTGTTGATCAAAAGGAAGAACTTGGGAGATCTCAACTGTCCATCCCTGCATTTTGGATGGACAACCGAGATAATTTCCCGCATTTAGAAATCTATTATCCATTTTAAAACCGTGAGGAGATCTCTGGCCTTCTGATCTTTTTGATCGGACGACAGAGATCAAATAGCATCCGTTGCCAGCCACCATTTTGGATTTGATAACTTAAGTGAATCCCACATGGCACTACGTGTGTAAAGCGCGCTGACCACTGCCACCATGCGTCACGCCGTGAGCAGTAAGGTTAGTTAAAATGTTTTAATTAATTTTAATTAACCTAAGAATATTCTAAAATTCATAACTCCCTCTAAAAAATTCAAAAAAATATGAAATAAATTCTATGCAAAGATAATTCAGCCTAGAATATTTTAAATTTAATTTCGATGGGTTTTAAATTTTAATTTTCTCTGATTTTGGGTTTTCTTGAAACTTCATTTTGTTAATTAGTTTTAATTAAGACTCTGATTAATCACAAATTTCTTGGGTATGTTTAAGGAGATGACTTTTGCCTCCCCTAATTTTCTTGGGATTTATTGAAGGCTTAATTAGAAGAATTGCATATGGATTTCTTAATTACCCTCCTTATATAATTAAGCATAATTAAGGTGTAATTAGTGATTTTAATCCATGATTAGGATTGATTAAGGTCAGATCCAATAAGTAGGAGGTTTATGAAATAATTTTGGGATATTTTCCCTAACCTATTCCTTAAACTCCCTTTTTCTCTCCTTAATTCTCTCTTAATTAAGGGCTAATTCATTAATTATCCCCTTAATTAATTTCTGAAAATTCTAAAAAGTTCCAAAACTTAATTACTCTATTTTGGGTAGATTCTTAGGTGTTCAATAGCCTAAGTTCAATTAAGAAAATCAAAACCCAATTCATAAGTATGAAAGGGTGTTTTAAAATTATTTAAGCTAAATCTCTTAGCTTAATTAACCTTTAATTATGAGCTAAATTGCATTAGGCTTTTTTCTTATTAGGTGCATTAAATATTTAAATTCCTTGTGAGTTTTTATGACATCTTATTGGCTCATAATTATTTGATTAATTATTCTAAGGTGGTGTAGGTAAGGGTTCTGATAGGTAATCGACAACCAGCGTAAAACTTGTCGAAATAATCATGACATGAATCTTTTAAATCATTGTGTTAATGCTTGGGTGTCCCCTGAAAGTGATGTGTTGTATGGCTTGAATACAGTGAAAAATGTGCTAGAGCCGAATCGGCTAGTGCAGTGTTAAATAAGCAAGGGTTCCCACATTATGGACGGATGCGGGAAAAAAAGTTAGTCCATGAAACTAGAATTAGGTTAGGATCTTGGAATATAGGTACTCTTACAGGTAAATTAATAAAATTAATAGATATTATGGTTCATAGAAAGATAAATATTTTATGTATTCAAGAAACTAAATGGGTTGGAGAGAAGGCCAAGGAGATTGATAGTTTAGGTTTTAAACTTTGGTATTCAGGTAGAAGTCGAACTAGAAATGGTGTAGGTGTTATTATAGATAAAAGTTTGAAGGATGATGTTATAAATATTAATAGATGTGGAGATAGAATTATAGCTTTAAAGATTATTGTTGATACTAAGATTGTCAATGTTATAAGTGTTTATGCTCCTCAAGTAGGTTTGGATGTCAAAAGAAAATTTTGGAATGAATTAGAGGGATTAATACAAAAGATACCTCTTGAAGAAAAAGTATTTATTAGAGGAGATTTAAATGGACATGTTGGTAGAGTGGTAGAAGATTTTAAAAGTATTCATGGTGATTATGGATTTGGAGTGACTAATGAAGAAGGTAGGATTATATTAGATTTTCCCTAAGTTTATGATTTTGTAGTTGCTAATACTTTATTTAAGAAAAGAGATGAACATATTATTATGTATAAAAATGGATCTAGTAAAACACAAATTGATTATTTTTTGATAAGAAAATTAGATCGTTTAGATTATAAAGATTGTAAGGTCATTCCAAGTGAAAATTTAAGTACCTAACATCGACTGTTAGTTTTAGATTTTAAGATGAAAGATTGTAAGAGGAAAAATAAATCAAATTATTGTCTGAAAATTAGATGGGGACACTTCAAGAACACAAATAAAAAATATTTTTAAGAGCAAGCTACAAGAGATTAGAATTTGGGATGTTCATAATGAAGCCAATGTTATGTGGGAAAAAGTAGCAAGTAAAATTAAGCAAGTTGTTAAAGATGTGCTTGGCGAATCAAAAGGAAAGGCTTCTTTTAAGAAGAATAGTTGGTGGTGGAGTTAGAGTGTCTAAGAAAAGATAAGAAATAAGAAGCATTGTTATAAAACTTAGTTTAGATGTAAAAACTCGGAGAATTGGGAAAGATATAAAGTGGCCTGTAGAGATTCTAAGAAAGCAATATATGATGCAAAAAATTTAGCTTTTAGTGATTTATACAATAGATTAAATACCAAAGAAGGTGAAAGATGTATGTATAAGTTAGCCAACCAAATAGATAGGAGAAGTAAAGACATAGTTCAAGTGAGATGTATTAAGGATGAAAATAATAAAGTGCTTTTCTTAGAAAAGAATATTAAAAATAGGTGGATGAGGTATTTTTATAAACTTTTAAATGAAGGATATGAAAGTATGATTGATTTTAGCAACTTTAATACCTTAAACAAAAATAAAAAATTTTATTTTTATCATCGTATTAGTAAATATGAAGTTAGAGAAGATTTAAAGAAAATGAAATGTGGAAAATCAGTAGGACCTGATAATATTCTAATAGAAGTGTGGAAATGTTTAGGAGATCAAGAAATTTCTTGGCTTATAAATCTTTTTAATGCTATTTTAAAGACTAAAATGATGCCAGATGAGTGGAGAAAGAGTTTGTTGGTTCCTATATTTAAGAATAAAGGTGATGCACAAGAGTGTGCAAATTGTAGAGGAATTAAGTTAATGTGTCATACATTAAAATTATGGGAGAGAGTAATTAAGCATAGGTTATGATGTGATACAAAAGTTTCTCACAATCAGTTTGGTTTCATGTAGATCTATTATGGATGCTTTACATTTATTAAGAGGTTTGATGGAGAAGAAAGTAAGGAGGATCTACATATGATATTTATTGATTTAGAGAAAGCTTATTATAAAGTTTCAAGAGATGTTCTTTGGAGAGTTCTAGAATAGAAAGGAGTTAATATTAATTATATTGAAGTCATTAAGGATATGTATACTAGAGCTGTTACTTGTGTCCAAACACTAAGAGGATTGACAAAATAATTTTCTATTTTAGTTGGATTACATCAAGGATCAGCTTTAAGCCCTTATCTTCTTTACTTTAGTTATGGATGTTCTTACTAGGCATGTACAGGAAGATGTACCTTGGTGTATGCTTTTCCGATGACATTCTTCTTGTTGATAAGACTAGAGGGAGTGCAGAAAACTTGAATTATGGAGGTCAACTTTTGAGTCTAAAGGTTTTCATTTAAGTAGATCTAAAATTGAATATATGGAGTGTAATTTTAGTTGTAGAAGTTCTAGTGGTAGTGTTGTGACATTAGGTGAACAAGTCATTAATAAGAGTGAGCGATTCTGATATTTAGGCTCTATTGTTCAAAATGATGGTGAAATAGATGGAGATGTTATTAGTAGAATTCAAGTTGGATGGTTGAAGTGGAGGAATGCATCTATTATTATGTGATAGAAAAGTTCCACTTAAACTTAAGAGAAAATTTTATAAGATGGTGGTAAGACCTACAATGACTTATGGTGCAGATTGTTGGCCAATAAAAGAGAAGCATAAGACTAAGTTAAGTTTTATAGAGATGAGGATGCTTAGGTGGGCGAGTGGCTTTACTCTTAGAGATAAAATGCAAAATGAGTATGTTCGGGAAAAAGTTGGAGTTGCTCCAGTGGCAGATAAGATTAGAGAGAGTCACCTTAGATGGTTTGACTACATAAAGCATCGGCCGTCCGATGACTTAGTTAGGAGAGTAGATGTATTAGATTTGCCTTATGTTAAGAAAAGTAGAGGTAAACCTAAAAATACTTGGTTAAGGTGTATAAAAATTAACCTTATTATACTTGAATTAAATGAGAATTTGACACATAATAAGACATAATGGAGATGAAGGATTCATGTAGCCGACCCCACTTAGTGGGATTAAGGTTGTTGTTGTTATTGTTGGTGTAGGTATGGGTTAATTAAGTTACTTAATTCATATATTAACCTAATCAATACATATAAATGAATCTAATCATCTAAAAATTAAAAAAAATATCAAACACATGTGGGAATGAGTTAGGAACAAGAAACCCAACTCACCCTTTCAAAACTAAATCAAACTTCAAACTAAACAAAAATCATATTGAATTCACTTTGATTTATTTTAAACTTCCTTATTCCATAAGAATGTCTTTAGGATTTAAGTGAAGTGAATATGTTTACATACTTTCATTGCTTTGAATCTTTCCCCAACATGTTAAATTTGTATGTCATGTGGCTTCATGCATTCATATTTTTCAAATTCAAATTTAAAAATGAAATTGTTTACTTTGGTGTCAAATTTACATGTGTTGGCTAAAGTAGAAATATAAGTGTCTATTATCACTACTAAATTCAAATTATTTTCAAAACATATAAATCAAATATCAAATCTGAAAGTATGCTACTTATACTTTAATTATAAACTTGCATGTGAAAGATTATAGAGGTATGCTTATCATAGGTTTTCTCCCTCTCTTATGTTAGTATAGTTTTGAATATGAATTTAGTGAGATATATGGTACATTTGAAAAGGACCTAATACTCACCTAATTTTATGTCCTATTCATCCCTATGCTATCGTCTAAGAGGGGCTACCTATACTTGCATACATAAATTGCATAAATAAAATGAATCCATTAATGCAACTTTTATACACATATTTTTATTTAAGGAAAGTGATATATTATTCTGGACAACCTCAAGGTTGCAAGGCTTAAGTAGCCCTAAGTAGGTTTTATACTTTACACCTCTGGTTAACAATGGTGCTGTACTCACTTAAGCCTTTCTTACTTTCATGTGTGTATGTGAAAAATTGGATAAAGAAACCCTTTTCTACTTAAGAAAAATCGTGCATATTAAACTTCCAAAATTTTCTAAATGAATTACTTAGCATGCATCATAAACTGTGTTAAATATTCTCATTTGTATGTATTGATATGCTTAAGGTCCATCCACATGCATGTTATATATGTTGGGAAAGAAATGAAGTAATGTGTGTTATGTGAATTTTGATTCATTTTATTTAATCTTAAAATGCCTTTCTTTTTGAATAGGTTTGTTTAGAGTTCACCAAAACTTAGAATTAATTAAAATATTTGATCAAAACATTGACCTAAATGAAGCTAAAATATGAATCTACTTTAGAAATTACCTAGGTTAGGGAAGGAAAGAGAAGTCCTCTTCTCTTTCCCTCTTTTCATAACTTAGTAATCAATTGTAGGATCCACTTAAACTAAATCAAAACATGAAATAAAATCAATCCAAAACTTCTAAACAACTTAAAATGAAACCCTCCTCTAAGTTAAACATGTTTTTACACTTAGAAAATTTGAACTTAAAGCCATAGCTAAGCATACCACATAAACCTTCAAAGCACACACATTATCCTAAGTCACCACTTCTAGCTTTAGGTTAGGTGGTGCATGGTTTGATGCTTTATTTTATTTTATGATATATGTTTTAGACTAGATTTTAGGGTGTATGCTCGTAGAATGAATGGCAGGATGCTCAGTCTAACTATTCTTTTCTGCAGGAGATTATGCGTAAGGGGCGTTATCATAAATAAAATTATTAATGCTTTTGCTTGTAGGTGCTTTATACCCTTAAGCATAATCCATAGGCCAGGTGGACTTAGTCACCCATGTGTGGGGTGATAAGTCCAATATACATGCTTGGTATTTGTGTGGTTTATTTTAGCTAATCTCTATTTTGTAGGTGTTAGCTAGATTTTCCTTTTCCTTTTCATATAAATTTATGCAATTAGGATTTTGGAATGATTATTATGGGGATTAAGATGAGCATTAGTCATAAGATCCTACCTTATGCACCAGGTGAAGCCCTGGAGCATCCACCTTCCAACCATCCAAAAGAAAGAAGAAAGAAGAAAAGAAGAAAGATGAAATAAAGCTTGAAGAATCCCATAACAATGAGTTCCTTGCTTGATTGTAATGTAATTCATTTGTAATCTGGGTTGTATAAGGGTAGAGCTTGGCTACCCATATTTAATATTTTTGGGTTTGTGTGGTGGTGCCCGACCATAACAGTCTTTTATTCTTTTTGTGTTTAGCTTTATAAATTGATTGATGATTTATTTAGCTTGTGCATTAAGTGGCATGCTTTTTCTAGTTTCTTCCTTACTTTATGTATGGTCTGGATGCGGATTAGGCTCTTAGGGAAAAATAAGTCCTTTACCCAACTTATCAATTTAAAACTAAAAATAAATAACTCATAACCTCACCTAAAGCTTATGTTTAAAATCAAGATAAAAGAATTAACAACCCTTAGCTCAATGAATATTTTTTTATAATATCATGCACAACAACATCTTATTTCACTCTTGATTGGAAGGCTAAAAATAAATAACTCATAACCTCACCTAATCATAGGATAGTTTGAGATTCTCGCTAGGTTTCCTAGCATCACGAGCATCTCCTACTTATTCCCGTTTGGCTTCGATAATAAATCTCTCTTTGATCAATCCCATTTGATCTTTAAAAACAAACCAATCGATTGATAGTCCTTTCTTATTAAAATCTTTAGAGACAATGATCATTTGCCTTAATCGAGAGTTTTTCTAAGAAATCCCCATTCCTTAGTATGTAATTAACTATGGGGCTTGCCCCTATTGGGAACTTAATAAACTTGATTTAAAATAAACCCTACTTTACTTTTTCATGTAAAGTAGCGGAAGAATCTTTGGTACACCTCGATGACCCAACGTCCTTAGGAGTCCTTATTTTGGTGATTTGGTTGATTGTAGGGTGGTGACTTCTATCTTTCAAGATATTATACCTCTCCTTAATGTCATACTCGATCACCTTAATAAGCACATTTGCAGATCTCCATGGCATCCTAAAAAAATGAATTTTTATAGTCTTATGTTTCTTTTCTCACCACAGATTTGAAAGGTGACTCTATAGAAATTTTGTTATTAGGCAAACTTGGATTACAAAAGAATAATTACAATTAAGGATGAATACATGTTGTGGGGGTCTTCATCTTAATTCTTCATGTCTCCTTCATTTCTTCATATCTCCATTTGATTTAATTTGCTCCATTTCAAAGACATCACATGGCCTCCCAGGATAAATCCTTCTAGCCAATGCTCATCTTTATCTCCCATAACACTAATCCTAATTTCTAATTATAAATTTACATTTAAATGGAAAGAGTAAATCTAACTACACCTACAAAATAGAGGTTAGCTAAATATAAATTGCACCCGAGCAATTATGTTTATAATTTGGACTTAGCACCCTACATATGGGTAACTAAGCCCACCTATCCTAATATGGATTATGCTTAGGGGGTTAAGCAACTTGCAAAGAGAGCATTTATGTTTATTTTTGAGCGGCACCTTTAAGCCCAATCCCCTACAAAAGATATAATTAGGCTAATAACGACCTAACATCCAGTCTACGAAACATACACCCTAACATCCAGTCTACAATAATACATCATAAAACCAAACATACATCAAACCTTGCACTGCCTAACATAAGACTAGAAGTGGTGACTTGATCTAATGTATGTGTATTAAGGCTTGTGTGGTATGTCCTAACTAGGCTTTAAGGTTATAGTTTCCTAAGTATGAAGAGATTTGATTATGAAGGGTAGTTTTACTTTAAGTAGTTTAATTAATTTGTAAGTTTTACTTAATATTTTATTATTTAATTTCATTTACAATTAATAACTAAGTTTTATAAAGAGAAGGAAAGAGAGGATCACTCTCTTTTATCCCTACCTTAAGTCATTTCTAAAGCCAATTAATCAAATAATTCCATTTAGTGAATGACTTATTATATATTTTAATTAATTCAAAGTCTAGGTTCACTTTAAATAATATCATTCAATAAGAAAGGCCTCCTAAGATTAATCAAAATGAATTACTATCACATAACACATGTTTGTTTATTACTTTCCATCATATATAGCGTGCATATGGTTAAGTCCTAAACATACCTATACATACAATTTATACTTTAGCATACTTGAATGATGAATGTAAGCAATGTATTTGGAATTGATATTTCATTTGGTTGAATTATATTGTCATATTATTTTAAAGCCCTATCTAAATTCTTATACAAAAGCATAAGAAAAGAACTTCAAATCATATGACTAATCGATCCAACCACTTGAACAAAATATTAATGCATGTCATTTTTTTAATAAAAAGAGGGTTTTCATTCATTAGTTAAATACAAATTTAAATGCATAAAGTTTTAAGCAAGTACGTCGCCATGGTTCTGCACCAGGGGAACGAGGTAGGAACCTCCTTGGGCCTACTTAAAGCTGTGTGTCCCTGGAATGTCCAGACTAATATACCCACTATTCTTAAATACATATAGATGTATAAACAACTATAAGAATAGAAAGCTATGCAAAAGTAGAGTTTTATTTGATTAAACTATGGTTTTCATCCACTAGTTGTATCACATATTCACATATATAAAAATTTTAAGTAGGTATGATGCCATTGTCCTACACCAAGAGAGTGAGGTAAGAACCTCCTTAGGGCTACTTAAAGTCATGCGTTCCTGAGATGTCTAGATTAATATACCCACTACTTTTATATATAGATGAATGTGCAAGCAACTATAGAATTGAAAACTATGCAAAAGTTGGATTCAATTTGATTGATTTATTTGTGTAAATGAATTAAAACTACATCTAATTTTTAATGTCAAAAATGCATAAGAATGAAATCAAGCAGGTACATCGCCATTGTTCTACACCAATGGAGTGAGGTAGGAACCTCCTTAGGGCTACTTAAAGCCATGCGTCCTTGGGATGTCCAGACTAATATACCCACTAAAAATCTTACTTATGCAAATCAACATATGAATATAAGAAAGAAACTTCACTTCATACACTAAGTTTATATTCACATGCACTTCTTATACATATATAACTAAATTCACAACACATATTCTTATTAATTAAGAAGCTTTTGAAAATGTATTTACAAATTAATAGTGATAATAGACACACATATTCTTAATTAAGTCAACACATACAAATTGGCACAAAGAAAATCATTTCTTACTTAATTAATTTTTGAAAGAATGAATGCATGACTACAAATGGCATACAATACTTTAATATGATTGGAAAGAAATAAAGAAACACAAGCATGTAATTTCATTCAATCCAACTAATTCCTAAGGATAATCACATTAGGCAATCTTATTTAAAATAAACCAAAGTTTATTAAAGCCATTTTTAATTTTATATTTGATTTGATTTATGAAATGTGAAAGAGGTTTGCTAATCATAATCCCATTCTCATATGTGTGAATTAATATGATTCAATAAAAAGCAATTAGGTTAATTTTATGGATTGATTAAGTTAAGCATGGATTAAATCAATTAATTAACCCTTACCTATGTCACCTTAAGGTAATAAATTAAATAATTATGAGCTAATATGATATGCAATCACATGGAAAGTAAATGACAATCCTCCTATGAAATGAAAGGGGCTTAATACAATTAGCTCATAATTATTAATTAATTAAGCTTAAGGAGCTCACTTAATTACTCTTATGATTTTCTCACACATATGAGCTAACCATAATTTTATTAGCTCTCTCTTAAGGTTATTGAACACCCAAAAAGCTATCCATGAGTTAATTAGAGAAGTAGATTCAATCAAATTAATTGAGTTTATTAATTATCTAATTAAATCTTAATTATCCTTAATCAACAATATGAAATGGACTTAGGAAAAAGACAAAGAAGGGAGCCTAAGTCTCAATCCCTGCATCTTTTTAATTAGTTCTAAAGTTCTAGTATGATTTGGATTTTGATTGATTTAATTAATTAATTAATTAATTAATGATTTTTAATTAATTAATTATTTAAGAGGGAATGGAAAAGACTTAAGGAAAAGATTGGAAGAGGGGGTCCCAATCCATTTCCCTAAACTTCACCATTAACAGAGGTTAATAAACATAATTGATTGATTAATTTACTGTTCATTTGATTAATTATAATTAATTAAGATAGGAGAGTAATTAAGGCTTAATCCATTGATTTTCCCAATTATTTATCCAACAAATCCCATGAAAAATAGGGGAGGTAGAGGTCATCCCCATAAAATCTCTAGAAAGTATGAAATTAATTGGATAATTAATCAGAGAGTAATTAGGCTAATTAAACTTTTAATTAAATCTTAATTAAATAAAAATTACTATTCAAAATTAATCAATAATAATTTTAATAGATTCTTTTCTAAATACCTTTAAAATGAGCCCTCATTTGTTAAAATTACTTATGAATAACCTAATTAATATGATGAAATAATATGGTTCAGCACTGAGGATTAATGGATATTCATTAAATCATGGAACACACTTTCCCATGGGTGATCTATCTCTCCCAGCGTGAGACCATATTGTTCGTTGATCCTCGCTTGATCCGAGCTCACCCGAGCTTGGATGGAGATTAAATTGATCCCACACCTTCTGAGAAGCATAACAAACACATCTAATGGTGGAGATCACATGAGATTCAAGTTTCCTTCACAAAGGACCAACCTATTTTAAGCTAAGGATCAGTTTTAATGGCATACCTCACCGGAGCTTATGACCAGTGGTTCCAATGATTGAGGAAGCTTGTTTGGTAGAAATGAAGCTTTATTGAGCTGCACGAGCTTTGATTTGGTGTGGTTTGCTCGAAAGACCAACCCACGACACGTAGATGATCTACCTTGGTCAAAATCCCATTTATAATGATCAGAGGTGATGGGAGGCGATTCATTTTGGATCGTTAGGTCCAAGGTTGGTGTGTGCAAAATTAATTGCACCTTTATTGTGAAATGGGGAAATGGCAATAACTGGTTTGCTCCCCTATTTTGGTTTCATGTAAAACTGAGAATGGGGAATTTGTGGAGCTCATGAAATGCATGAGGAAGCTCTGGGATGTCTCTTCTTGACTACTAGGGTTGAATCGAGTGTGAGTGTGTGTGTTTGAGTGAGAATGAGGGGAGTATACCCCTTCCCTGGCTTGGACGGTGATGATTGTTTTAAATTTTTGATCAAATGGTCACCATGGCGAGCTTAGTTTGGGCAGAGAATCCTTCCACTTGCCCTCTTATGAGTGGAGGAAAGGTGGGAGGTGGTTGCCATGGGTGTAGTGGGTGTCCTTGGTGGTTTGAAATGCTCCAATGGGAATAGGGAGGAGAATTCACCTCCCCATGAGTCATGGGCAACCCAACCAGTCGTCGACCCTTGGTGCCTAAGTGGACCTATGAATGGGTGCCAAGTGGCCAAGGGGAGGAAATGACAAAAAGTGCAAGTGTCTTATCTCATGGGATGCTCTAGACCCAAGGGCAAAGTGGTCATTTGGTTATGAGTTTAATTTGGGCAGATTTGAAGTGAGTCAAAAGTGGGTTTGCCCAAATTTCAAGTGGTTTGGAATTTATTTGATGTGATTTGGCTTGATTTGACCTATTTAGGTCAAATTGGGTTAGGTTGATCAAATTGGGCTCAATTAAGACTTTGGTCAAGTTCAATAATCAATTTGGAATGAACTTGAGCAAATGGTTGCAATCAATTTAGTTTAGGTTGTAATTTAGTTAGTTTGGGTTCATATGGGTTAAAAGATTGACTTGGTCAACAGACTATGTTGACTTGGTTTGACCCAATTCATGGTAATTGATTAACCTAAGATGATCAACAATCATGACATGAAGTTTGGATTGACTTAATTCACTTTGATTTAATTGAATTGAATTGAATTCGGTTCACGTAGGTTAAATTGGCCACTTTAGGTCAAGTGAGCCAATTTGATTTAGTTGGCTTGATTTTGAGTTTGGGTTGACTTAGTTGAGTTTATATATGGATTTGAGATTGACATATAAATTCAATTGCAATTGGTTTGGGTTCAAATGATTTTTGGCTCATTTGAATACTTCAAGTCAAATGGGCTAGGTTGGGTTTGACTTGAGTTGATTTTGATTTGGCTTGATGATTATAGGTTTCATTTATATTTGGATAGATGATTGAAGAAATGATTGATTCAAAAGAAAATCCATTAGTTTTGATTTGATTTGGATAGAATTTGGCCAAGTTCAAGGAATTGGCTTAAAGGGTATAAATTGGATTTTAGTTTGATTTTGGATTTGGTTTTGGTTATTTGAATTTATATTTCATTTATATTTGAGAATATAAATGAAGATATAAATGATTTTGTTGGTTCTTTTCTCTGGAATAGAGAAAAAAATGACACCACATAGAGTTTAGGAATATTTTATTTAGATGACCAAATACGATATTAAGGAATAAACATATTATCTTGAAAGATAAACATGCTCTCCTATAATGGATTCGATCATTTCAATAAAGGACTCCTAAGGCTAATGGGTCTTTTCTGTACCAGAGTATTTCCCCTAAACTATATGAAAAAGTAGAACATGGTCTATTTTATCCTGGGATCATGGTTCTCTATAAAGGCAAGCCTCTATAGTTAATTACATCTTAAGAATGGTCTCTTCCTAAGGATACTCTCGATTAAAGAAACAAGTGGTTATTACTAAAGACTACTTAGGTAGCTTTCAAAGGAATGATTTTTGGAAATTAAATTAGTAGAGGTCCAAATTGGAGAGAGTTATTTTTAAGAGTCAAATGGAAAGAGTAGGAAATGCTTATTAATACTGAGATTCCCAGTAGACATTTCAACTATCCTATAATTGGGCTTCAAATTTGGGATTTAAGTTTAGAATTCAAGTTATCATTTTCTTAGAAATCTAGGGCTTAGATTCAAGCAGCACAAGATGCAGAAATGCCTAGGGTTGAAGACTTTTTCCTAAAAGGATGCTTCAGAACCTAGTCTTCAGGTGCTTCTGACACATGTCAGATGCTCAACCTAGTTATATCCTTGGAATCATTGGTCATTCTCCTCACATGAGGGAACTAACCTATCCCTGACTCTTCTGGACTTACAACCTGCCTAGAGAAGGCTGCCAGCTAACACCACCTAAGTACATTTTAAAATAATGAGGCTAAGTCATATGAATGCAAGATGGCTGGGCTGTTACAATTTTAGGAGAGAAATTTATGAACATAGACTTACTCCCTAATCCCTAAGATCATGTAGGGTATGGAGATGCACCTAAATAATGCACATTTTTTAGATTTTAATAAATTTTGACTCAAGATTCATTTTAAGCCATATGAATGCAATTTATGCCTAATGCATGTAATTAGAAAAAGGTTATGGGCCAAATCAAAAAAGAAGAAGGTGAACTTCCATCATAGGCTCTTAAAGGTCAAGCCCAGGTTTTTTGGCAAGGATGGAAGTCCTTCATTAATCAAGAGTGAAATAATATGATTTATGCATAATATTAAAACATCCAGCTGAGGGGTTGCTACATATTTTATCTTGCTTTAATGGCCTAGGCTTTTATATGAAGATTATGAGTGGTATTTATTTTTATGTTTCAATTGATTTAGTTAGGTAGAAATTTAGTTTATCCTATGAGCCTATGTCTAGGCATACATCACAGCACAAACATAGTACATAAAGAAACTTAGGAAAAGCATGCTATTTTTATTGCGCACCCAAAATAAATCAAGCCAAATTAAATTATATAAGAAAAAGGACAATGCAGCTGGGTACTGCTGTACACCCTAGAAGAAAGAAAAATGGGCAGCCGAGTTCTACCCTTATACAACCCAACCTAGAACTGCAAGTTCAGATCTATGAGTCTTCTTTCCAGGAAAGTCTCTTTGTTCAGGGACATCCATCGGGCTCCACAGGGGACCACCACACCATCTCTTAGTTGGGTCAACTCCTGCTAATCTTAGACCCCATAGATCCTAACCTAATTCTAAGCTCAAATTTGCATTTAAAAGTCAAAAAATAAATCTTAAGCCTTGCAAAATAGATATTAGGAAATACACACAGCACACAAAGTAGTTTATATTTCACAAACATATGGGCTTAGCATTAGCTGCTTGCCAAGCCCACCTGTCTTATGGACTATGTTAAGGGATTTTCAACACTTGCAGGCAAACAACAATTTTATAATTTATTTATTACAATGATCCCTATAACACAACCCCCTGCAGAAAATAGAGTTAAGTCTAGAAAGAGCGCCCTAACATCCAGTCTAATGAACAAACAAGCCTAGGCATCCAGTCTAAAGCAATACACCACATAGACATTTGAAGCACATCATAACATATCATAGGAGATTAAAAGAAAATCACAGAACAATCTAACCTAGATCTAGGGCCCGTGACCTAAGTAATCTAGTGTGTGTAGAAGTGGGGTTTGTGTGGCAAGTCTTTATTAGGCCTTTAAGTTTAAGTTTGAAGTTTGAATTGGTTTAATTTTTACCATTAGTTGGTTTCAATTCAAATGGTTTAATGATTTAATTTCCATTTTTATATTCATTTTATTTGGTTAAAGTTGTATAGGTTTTCAAGAATGAAGAATGGAATGATTTCATTTTTGGATGGAGCTCTTTCCATTCAACATCCTAAATCCGAATTAAGTTTTCAAAAGTCTAACTAAAATCCTTAAGTATTTTAATTAATCCTTTTGATTTTATTTATGTTTGGATTTGATTTATGTTATTTCATTTGTTTGAATTGCTTTATTTGATTTAATTTATTTGATTTATTTCATTTTGAATTAAATTATATGGATTTCATTTGATTTGGCTTATGTTAATTTAAATAGTTTGATTTAAGTTTGATTTCATTCAATTTAACTTAAGATATTAAATCATGGATTTGTAAGTTTAAGGTTTAAATTTATTAATATGAATTAATACCTTAAGTTTGTTCATAGATTATTCTTAATCTGATTTAATTAACCTAGGTTTTAGATTCATTATTTAAATTCATTAAGGATGAGTGGTTTCATTAAACTTAACTTAAGTTGTTTAATTATGTTTTCATTAAGTATTGATTTTCTTACAATTTTGATATTTGATTAAATTCGTTGACTTAGAAAGTTTTGATGAATTATCCTAAGTATTTCTAATATTTATTTCAGATTAATTCAATTTATTTGTTGATTCAATGAATTAATGATTCTTCTTAATTATTATTTAGTTCATATTGACCTAGAGATTTGGAAAATCAAGAATTCCAAATTTATAGAATAATTAGTTTTGAGATAATTATGGCAGGTGGGGTTACATGCCAATTTTATGTTTCTAAAGTTTCAACTTGGTTAGAGATGTAATTATGGTGTAATTAAGATTTTAATTATTTCATTAAAACCTAAATTATGCCTAATTTATTAAGACTCAGTAAGAGATTTTATTTTTCACTTATTCTTCACTGAAATACCTTTCCAATGAGGGTTTATTCATAATTTTTTGGTTAACTAGTTAATTTATTATTATTTAATTAAATTCATGTCATTTAATTGAACTATTTAATCTTTTAATTGCCTAATTGAGTTAATTAGTGATCTATTAGGTTTAAATAATATTATGATGTTCATTAATATTTATTATGTTGATTTAAGGTTATTAGATTAAAGTTTTCTAATTATTTCATTAAAGGGTAATTAATTTAATTAATTTAAAGGTTAAACACATGAAATTATAATTTCCCTTGAATTCAGAGAATGAAATCCACAAAAATTTACCTAAGGTATGTTTTAAGCTTAATTTCATTTCCCCAAAGTTTCAAATTAATTGGATTATTAATTTGAGGGTAATTATAGTTTAATATTTTTCAATTAAACCCAAATTAAGGGAAAATTATGCAATAAAAATTGGGGATTTTAATTTCTATGGATTCCTCTCATCAAGACAAATCCATAGAGCTCTTATTTGTAATTTTGTGATTTTCTTTGATTTTATATGATTTTTTGAAGTTTTTTGGTTTTTAATTAATTAATTAAATTGTTAATTAACTAAAGTTAATGATTTTTTTAAGTGAGAGGGACCCACGCAGCAGAGTTAAAATGGAGGATCATTTACAGACCACCCGATCAAAGATTGGATGGTCCATAGTGATCCCGCGATCCCGCACAACAAACCGCATGTCACGTGTTGAAAATGCAGGATGTTCCTGGACCGTCCGAATCGTCCCCGCGGTCCTTAAGGAATATAATCCGATGGTGCGTCTAGATTTGGACCGTCCAAATCATCCCCCGCGGTCCTTAAGGAATTTAAATCAGATCGTATACCTAGAACTGAACCGTCCGATCCAAGTACACAGATTGGACGGTCCAGAGATCGTCTTCTTCATTTCCTGAGGGAGCCAAGAACCGTCCAACTTGTTTTGCTAATTTCTTTTGATCCAGAAAATGAAATCACGCGATTTCAAGTGTTACATGATTGTGGAAAGAAATCCTATGATTATATATGGTTGGATCAACTTGAAAATTACATTTCTATGAAACTGTTCAAAATCAAATTGCTTAAGAAAGATGAAGGTTGTGCTAATGACATACATTGATCCGTTGCTCGATTGGCTTCAGAATTGATACCTATAGCTTTGATTCATTGATAGATGATTGTGCGCTAAAGGAATTGAGTCAATTCCTTGTCTTTTGATCTCTTCACCTAGCTACTTCTCTACATAATGGCTTTAATGGTTTGCACTATTTCCAACGGCTTGGGAAGTGGGAAAAGCTTCGATTGAGTTTAGTTTTGAGTGTTGAAGGTGTTTTAGCAGCCAATTTGGCTTGAGGTTGTGTATATATTCTTCCTTTTTTTTTTTCTTCTCTTCCACTTCTTATCTTTTTTTTTTCTTGGAGAAGCCAAAATTCATCTTGGCTTTTTCCTTGATTGCCTCCTTCACTTGAAGGCAGTCATCTTTCATTAGGAGTTGGTATGGGATGAGGATGGGAAAAAGTGGAAGAAGGAAATTAGCATTTTTCTTTCTTCCCATTTTCCATTTTTTTAATTCCCCTCTTTTTATTTTGCTTTTATTATTTCCATGCAATATGGCATTATCATCTTAGTTTGGATTAAAGTATGATATGGCCAAATTAATCTCATAGATTTGAGATTAGATTTAATTGCATTTGAATTTTCTTAGGGAATTTAAATCCAATCAAATGCTTTGATGCAAAGTATTTTTTGGATTTAACTTTTACCTTTTGAATTTGTTTAGTTTATTTTTTAAATCATAATGTAATTTGATGATCAATTGCATTATGATTTAATTAAATCATTTAATTTGAATTGATTTTAAATTTAATTTTATTTTAACTCATTTAGCTTAAAATGGGCTAGGTATGATTTCAATTGAGTTCAAATGATCAATTTAAATTCAAATGAAATGGGTTTTCTTTCATTTATTTTATTAATTTGATTTGTTTGAGTTAATCCAAATTGAAAATTTGGATTGATTCTACCTATATCAAATAGGTAAGAATAAACTCAAAAAGGTGTTCTAGGACACTTGGTGAGGTGTCCTAAACATTGAATTAAGAAAATCCTATCTGAGATTAATATATCTTAATTACCAAATTAACCTCATTGAAAAATAAGGTCAATAGATTCATGAGAAAATCACTTGAGTTTGGAGTGATTTAGAAGAAAATTTGACCAAGCTCATGGATGTAGGTCAAAAGGGCTTAAGTAGGAAATTTGGTTGAGTTTGGATTTGATTATGAGATTGAATCATTTGAAGTTAGATTTGAATTGAAATTTGATAGTTTGATTAAGAGATTGAATTGATATTTAAGAAAATAAAATGAATTGGGATTGATTTGAATTTGGTTAAGTCTAAGTCCATAAGATGAAATCAAAGGGTTTAGGAAGGGTTTTGATTTTGGATTTGATTATGGGTTTCAATCCTTTGGTTC
Organism: Cymbidium sinense; assembly: GCA_021442155.1. Classification (NCBI taxonomy): domain Eukaryota; kingdom Viridiplantae; phylum Streptophyta; class Magnoliopsida; order Asparagales; family Orchidaceae; genus Cymbidium; species Cymbidium sinense. The sequence continues at coordinate 39,250,447 of CM038228.1, forward strand.
AAAATTTAGATTTAGACTTGGTATTTGAGCTGAATTTGAGGTTTGGTTTCAGAAGGAAAGCATAGATTGTGTTTAGGCCATAGGGTAGGCAAGTTTTCTTAAGTCCCTAAGGCATAGCCAATTCTTATGGCTAACCCTTATAAGTCTCTAAGCTTAGGTTAAGTGTTCACTTAATTAATAGAAGTGTCTTAAGGCTAAGGAGCTCTTAGTGTCTACAAGAGTCCTTGATCTATGATGAGGGAGTTGAGAACCCACTCCAAAAGTGAGGTCAACAAAGGGGCACCCAATAGGTGTGGTGTAATTGACAAAGCACACCACACGTATTGGTGTTAACCAAGATGATCAATAATGTCCGAAGGAGTGAAAGCACTAACATAAATGATCTAGCCCTAAGCCCGAGATGTTGATGGAATGAAGATCTTAGTGCAATGTAACTCAACTTATGCCAAGGACATAAGAGAGGAAGAAAAGATCCATTAGGGGATCAAGTATGTGAACCTTCCACTAGGGAAGTAGGTTTAGATTATCCATAGAGGATAAGAGTTTGAGTTGGTTTGAAATGATTTGGGGAAAAAAGATCCACTGGGGATGAGTGAATGAACCTTCCACTAGGGAAGCAGGTTTAGGTTATCCACTGGAGATATAGGATATGATTTTATGAGGGCTCCACTAGAGAGAGGATATGGTTTACACCTTGCCGGGGAGAAATTTGATTTGAGTTAATTGGTGGGTATCCACTGGGCTGAGAATTTAGTTTGATTATGAGTTGGAGCTCCACCGGGGAGAGGTTATGATTTTGATTTTGAGGGCACATCTGTTGGAGATATGAGCTCGGATTCGCTGGGGAAAAGGTGGATTTAATTTGGACTCCACTAGAGGGAGGATGGTGATTTGATGAAATAGAGCTTGTCAATGTATGATGGATGTACTATGGACTGTCTAGATTTACAAAGGGAAAAAGTCTGACCATGAGGTAGGACTAACTAACCTAAGGGATGCCTTTCTGTGTGCAATGGTCAAGTTAGGAAGAAAGATTGTAGGCTTATAACTTCCTGAACAAGAAACCACTGGGGTGATCTGTTGGTAGCACAACAAATCTAACCTGGCCTAAGGTGACTATTTGAGTGAATGCCACTATGGATTCATATCGACTCAAGAATAGTCAAAATCAATTTCATTTGGGATGGACCTTGTCAGTGTGCAATAGATCTACTAAGAAGGCGCTAATATCAATGTAGTTCTGTCTTAGATTTACAAATCCACAGGAATAGTCTACCAGCCATCAGGTAGAACTAACCAATCTAATGGATGCCTTTTAGTGTGCAATGGTCAAGTTAGGAAGAAAGCTTATAGTCTTACAACTTCCTAAACAAGGAACCACTGGGGTGATTTACTGGTAGCATAATAAATCAAACCCGATCTAAGGCGACTATTTGAGTGAATGCTGTTGTGGACTCATATCGACTCAAGAATAGTTAGAATCAATTTTAATTTTAGATGGACCCTGTCGGTGTGCAATGAACAAATCCAAAGGGATAATCTACTGGCCGTGGGGTAGAGCTAACCAACCTAAGGGGTGCATTTTGATGTGCAATGGTCAAGTGAAGAAGAAAGCTTGTAGACTTACAACTTCCTAAAGAAGGAACCACTGGGGTGATCTGATAAATAGCACAACAATCGACTGCACCTAAGGATGCTGTGACAATCTTCTGGAGAGAGCAGAATTTATATCTCCCAAAGAAAGGATGTCGGTGACGGCACAACGAGTCAAAACCAACCTAAGGGAGACTATTGAGAGAGTGCCGACCTGAGGACTTATCTCAACTCAAAAGTAGTTAGGCAATTCTTATAGGGAGTTTTGCTGACACTGCCCTAAAGATAGGATGTCTGCTTGGGAAAAGGTACCGCTGGGGGTGTCCTCCTAATCCACAAGCAAAACTATATATTTGTTTATATGTTTGTGTGGACCCTATTGATGTGTGAGGGAACACACTAAGAAGGAGCTAATATCAACCTAGTCCTATCTCAGACTTACTAGACCAAGGGAGAACCTGCATATTCGTAAGACAAATTTTCCAACCACAAGGGTGGCTACTAGGAAAGGGGAACTGTCCAATCCAAGAGTAACTCGGGTAGTGTCTAAAGGGGGTTGCTAAGGATGTGATCCAAATAGAGTGCCCATAGGGGAGGTGCTACTAGGGGATTTATCCAGGACCCTGTAAAAGAAAGCCTATAGGTATAAGGTGGCCAGTTCCGGGAGAAAGCTTGTAGACTTACATCTGCCATGAGTGGTGTATCCACCGAGTGGGTCACTGTCAGCATGGCGATAGCCAACCAACCTAAGGTGTCCATTGGTTTGTGATGATCAATCTAAGAGGAAGGCTTGTAGACTTACATCCTCATAAATAGAAATGATCATCGGGATAGTCTATCATCAGTGAGATAGATGCTATCTGACCTAGGGCGACTACCAAGTGGGGAATCTTGTGTGAGGACTAGACCCAGACTTAAAGTAGTTTGGAGGAAAGGAGCCACTAGGAGACTTATCCTAACCCTCAAATATACTCAACCCAGTCAGTGCATGATGGCTAGTCCAAGAAGAAAGCGTGTAGGCTTACAACTTCTTAAACAAAGTTAACATAGGGTAGCTTACCGGCTATGCAGTAAGGCCTACAAAATTAATAAGGTGCTCGTAGATTTGTAATGGTCAAGTTAGGAAGAAATTTTGTAGACTTACATTTCTAGACAAGTAACCACTGGGGTAACACACTAGCAAGGTAGCATGTCGGCCCGACCTAGAGCAATGAGTGAGTGCCATAGGGGATTTTATCCCACATCAAAATAGCCCAAGATAAAAGATATGTGTTTGTTTTATATGTGGCTTGCTGACCTCATTTTTAGGATGAGATCTCAACACCTCCATCTTAGACATAGGACTCCTCTTAGACATTAAGAGTTCCTTAGTCTTAAGACACATTTAGTGATTAGGTGGACACTCAACCTAGCCCTGGAGACTTAGAAGAGTTAGTCATAGGAATAGGTCATGCCTTAAGGGTGTTAGGAAAATTTGCCTTCCTCAAACTCCAAATCAATCTTATTTGATTTTATCTAAACTCAAATCAACTCCATGTGATTGAAATCCATGATTGAAATTCATAATTGAAATGCATGATTGAGATCCATGAATGAAATTCCTAACTCCAAAAATTTTCTAAGTCCTTAATCTCCACCTTAAGGACTTAGTCTACATCATGATCAAAACCAAATCAAATCCTTAAGATTTTCTCAGAATTTATTTATATTCTCATTTATATTCATATATATAAATGAAATATAATTCAAACCAACCAAACTAAACTCAAAATTCAAAATCAATTTATGAAATTTTCCTAAGTCCCTTAATTTCCTTCTTAATGGACTTAACCTAAATCATGATCAAATCAATTCAAACTCATGGAATTTTCTCATAATTCATTTATATTCTTATTTATATTCACATATATAAATAAAATATAAATATAAATTAATCAAATCAAATTCAAAAATTTAAGCTTCAAACTCCAAAATTTATCCCAAGTCCTTTAAATTCCCTTTAATGGACTTTTCCTAAATCATAATCAAATCAATTCAAATCCTTGAAATTTTCTCATGACCCATTTATATTCACATATATAAATGAAATATAAATTCAAACAATCAAAACCATACCAAAAATCAAACTCAAATTCAATCAAATTCCAACCTATGCCTTTCAAGTCAAAATCTTGAACTTAGCCAAATCAACTCCAAATCAAGCCAAACTCTTGATTTTCCTTCATGATTCAATCAACCCTACAATCATGAATTCAAATATAAACACAAACTTCAATCACTAAATCAAAATCCAATTCAAAAATCAAACTCCAAATCCTTTCATATTCTTCCTTTGAATATGAAATTATCAAATGAATCAAAACCCATTTGACTGACTTGCAAAATGGATTTATATTGCAATCATAAGTCCATATACAAGTTCAATCAAACTCAAATCAAGCTTTGACCAAGCCATTTGACTCACTTAGGCTCACTTGACCCAAAGTGACCTAAAGTACCCTTATGAGCCAAATTCTAATCCTAACCAAATTGGATTGAATCAAACTCACCTATGCCTCTCATCATGATCAACAATCATCATGGGATGATCAATCAACCAAATTGAGGCAAACCAAGTCAAATCTAAGGGTTGACCAAGTCAACACTTAGCCAAAATAAAACATAAACTAGCCAAAATCCACCATAGGCTAAATTGATTGAAACCATTGATCTAAGTTCATTCATGAACTATGTTGGAACCTGTCCAAGTCAACATTTGAGAGCCCTAGCTACTTGACCGTTGACCCAACTTGACCTAAAAATTCAAAATGTGTCAAAACTTGATCTAAGCTAAATTGATTGAAACTAAAGGGTCAAGTTCATTCCAAATCACTTGTTGAACTTGACTAAAGCTCAATTTGCCAACTAGACCTAACCTAACCCAATTGACCTTGCACCCAACTTGACCTAAAGGGGTCATGTTGAGCCAAAATCAAACTTAACCAAAATTGATTGGAAATAAAGATACCAATCCACTCCATATGACTAACCAAACCTAAACCTATCCTTGACCTAGCTAAAATAGGTCAAATGGGTCAAATTGCTCAACTTGACCCATTTGACCTAAATGAAGTCATATGAGCCAAATTCAAAACTAATCCAAATTGAATCAAACCAAAGCCACCAAAATATTTCAAATGGTCATATGAACTTAACCCAACCCTTGGTTTGACCCAATTTGACCAATTGACTCAAGTTGACCCATTTTAACCTAAATGGGTCAACATGAGCCAAACCTTATCAAATGAATTCCAAATCTCATGAAACTTGGCCAAACCTAGTTTCTCCACATACCCAACATATTCAAATTGAAAAATCAATGAAATGACCATTCTACCCCTAGGACATAGAACAAATTATGGACTAATCCATGGGTAATTTGATCATGCCCTCCATATCATACCTTTAGCTCATGAACCTAATGAAGAGTGGTGCACCCAACCCAATGGGTTTGGATTAGCCCAAATGGACCCAAGACCAAAACCAACCCCTAGCTCAAATTGGCCATTTCAAAATCCTCCTTCCACCCAATTTGAAGCACATGGGAGGTTGACAATCCACTCAAGATCTCAAATCGACCATGTGCAAAGATCTAACAGCTTAAACAAACCTTTCCATGTGGTCAGTTGGATCAAAATGACTAGCTAAGTGTCGGCCATCTGATTGCCATAGGAGGAGATATACTCCCCCTAATTCAATTTTAAATGATGATTCCCACATTCGATTGAGCCCTAGTGAGTGTTAGAAAACTTCAGAGAGCCATCTTAAGCTTTCTAAGAAGGATTTGAAAAGGGTATTTCTTGATTTTCTTCATTGAAAAATAGGGGAGCTCACTTCAATCCTCAACTTCCTTTATACTCAAATCCATTCCAATTCATCTTGCACACTCCTTCAAGGGATCAAGTCGAGTGCACCCAAGCTCTCATTTGAGTTCCCCAAGTAAGGAGAGGTGGAATTGGATCAAAGTCGCAAGCAAGGTGAAGTGGTGTTGGTCCATAAGGAGATCTACTCAACCCCAAGGCTTGAAACTTTCAACAGGGCTTCGTCTCCACTAGACGAAGATACCTCATCGAGCTCGACTGCCAGTGATAACCTCCGATGACGTATGGTATTTTCTGACCACTTAGCTTAGGAGGTGTTGGTCTTTTTATGAAAGAAAGTTTCATGTCATGAGAAATCAACTATTGGATAGGCTTCTCATTAGCTTTAGATGGTCTGGGTACAATCTCATTCCAATCCGAGCTCAATCAAGCTTGGATCTTCCCTAAGATCATGGAAGATCTCTGTTGAGCCTTAGGGAAGAACTCGAGTGATCCAAGACATCCATCCGCACATTTTGGATGGACGGCCAAGATTATTCCCACGTTTAGAAAATAATTTATCCCTTTTGAAATTGTGGGATGATCCCTAGTCGTTCGATCCTTGATCGAATGACAGGAATCAAACCGCATCTCGTCATCTCGCCGCCACCCTGACGTGATGTTTAAGTAATTAGCTCACTGCGCGATGCATGTAAAGCGCGAACCGCGTGTATGAGTATGGTGGATTAGTTAGAAATTTAATTAGTTATAATTAATCTCCTAACCTTCAAAAATTCATATCTCACTCAATAAAATTCAACAAAATATGAGGCAAAATTCTATGGAAGGATAATTTAACCTAGAATATTTTAAAAATGATTTTAATGGATTTTAAATTATCCTTTTCTATGATTTTAGGTTTTAATGGAAATATCATTTTGCTAATTACTTCTTAATTAGTTATCTAATTAATCCCAAACTTTTTGGGTATGTTTTAGGGGATGACTGTTGGCTCCCCTAATTTTCTTGGAATTTTTTTAAGGCTTAGTTAGGGGAATTACAAATATGTTTCCTAATTACTCTCTTAATTTAATTAAGGATAATTAAGGTTGGATTAGTGTTTTAATCCATTATTAAGGTTGATTAAGGTTAGATCTAGTGAATAGAAGGCTTAGGGAATAATATTGGGATATTTTCCCTAAGATGTTTCCTAAATATCCTTTTCTTTCCTTAATCCTCTCTTAATTAAGGGTTAATTCACAAATTATCCCCTTAATTAATTTATAAAAATTTTAAAACCTTCCAGAACTTAATTAATCTACTTTGTGTAGATGCTTAGGTGTTGATTAGCCCAAGTTCAATTAAGAAAATCAAATCCAATTCATATGTGTGAAGGGGAGTTTTGAAATTACTTAAGTTAAACCCCTAGCTTAATTAGCCATTAATCATGAACCAAATTGCATTAGGCCCTTTTCTTCCTAGGTGCATTGCAAGTTTAAATTCCTTGTGAGTTTTTATGTCATCTAATTGGCTCATAATTACTTGGTTAACTATGCTAAGGTGGTGTAGGTAAGGGTAATAATTAACTTGCTTAATTCATATCTTAACCTAATTAATATATAAAAATAAATCTAATCATCTCAAAATTAAAAAAAAATATAAAACACATGTGGGAATGGGTTAGGAATAACAAAATTAACTCTCATTTTTAAAATTAAATCAAACTCAAAACCAAACAAAAATCATCTTAAGAAAACTTTGATTTATTTTAAGCTTGCTTATTTCATAAGATTGACTTTAGGATTAAATTAAAGTGAATGTGTTTAAATGCTTTCATTGCTTTAATTCTTTCCCCAACATGTTAAATTTGTATATAATGAGGCTTCATGCATCCATATTTTTCAAAATTCAAATTTAAAATGAAAATGTTTACTTTATGTCAAATTTGCATGCGTTAGCTAAAGTAGAAATATGAGTGGCCATTATCACTACTAAATTCAAATTATTTTCAAAAATATATGAATCAATTATCAAAACTGAAAGTGTGTTACTTATATTTTAATTATAAGCTTTCATGTGAATAAGATATAAAGATGTGCTTAGTATAGGTTTTCCTTCTCCTTTCTTTTAGTATAGTTTTGAATAGGATTTGGTAAGATGTATGATTCAATTGAAAAGAATCCAACACTTGCCTAATTCCATATCCTATTCATTCCTATGCTGTCACTTGAGAAGGTTACCTATGCTTACACACATAAATTGCATAAATAAAATGAATCAACTAATACAATTTTTGTATTCCTTCTTTTTTCCATTCATTTCTTTTGTACACATGTTTGTATTTAAGGATCCCAAGGTTTCTTTAAATAGCCCTAAGTAGATTTTATATCTTACACCTTTGGTTAATAATGGCGTTGTACTCACTTATGCTTTTCTTACTTTCATGTGTGCACGTGAAAAGTGGATAAGAAAATCCCTTTTCTACTTAATAAAAATCATGCATCATAAGTATTCAAATTTTCTTAAGTAACTTGCTTAGAATGCATCATAAAGTGTGCTAAATATTCCTAATTTTTGGTGTGTATAGATATGCTTAGGATACATTCATATGCATGTTATACTTGTTGGGAAAGAAATGAAGTAATGTATATTTTCTGAATTTGGTTTATTTTATTTAATCTTAAAATGCCTTCTTTTTAATGGGTTTGTTTAGAGTTAATCTAAATTTAGTATTAATTAAAGACTTAATGAAAATATTCACTAAACAAAATGAAATGTGAATCTACTTTAAAAATTACTTAGGTTAGGGAAGGAAAGAGAAGTTCTCTTATCTTTCCCTCTCTTTATAACTTAGTAATTAATTGTAGGATTCACTTGAACATAATCAAAACATGAAATAAAATCAACCCAAAATAATTAAATAACTTAAATGAAACCCTCCTCTAAGTTGAAAATGCTTCACACTTAGAAAATTCTAACTTAAAGCCATAACTAAGCATACCACACAAACCTCCAAAGCACACACATTAGGCTAAGTCACCACTTATGGCTTTAGGTTAGGGTGGTGCATGATTAGATGTTTGCTTTTGTTTTGTGATATATATTTTAGATAGGATGTTAGGATATATGCTCATAGAATGAATGGTAGGGGGATCTTAGTCTAACCATTATTTTATATGGGGATTATGCTTAAGGGGCGCTGTCATAAATAAAAATATAAAATGCTTTTGCTTGCAGGTGCTTATACATATAATCCATTAGGCCAGGTGGACTTAGTCACCCATGTGTGGGGTGATAAGTCCAATATACATGCATGAGATTTGTGGTTTGTTTAGCTAAAATCTATTTTGCAGGTGTTAGCTAGATTTACTTTTCCTTTTCATGTAAATTTGTGCAATTAGGATTTGGGAATGATTGTTATGGATTAGGATGAGCATTGGTCATAAGATCTTTATCTGATGCACCATGTGAAGCCTTTGAGTATCCACCTTCCAACCATCCAAGAAAAAAGAACCAAAGAAGAAAGAAGAAAAGAAGAAAAATAAGAAAAGAAGAAGAAAGAAGAAAAGAAGAATGAAGAAATGAAGCTTGAAGACCCCCATAACAATGAATTCCTTGCTTAATTGTATTTAATTCATTTGTAATCCAGGTTGTATAAGGGTAGAGCTTGGCTACCCAATTTAATTTTGGGTTTGTACGGTGGTGGCTGACCATAATTTGGCCTCTTATTCTTTTGTGCTTAGCTTTATAAATTGATTGATGATTTATTTAGCTTGTGCATTAACTGACATCCTTTTCCTAGTTTATTCCTTGCTTTATGTACGGCCTGGATGATGATTAGGCTCTTAAGAAAAATAAATCTTTTACCTAACTTAACAACTCAAAATTAAAATAAAGAACTCATAACCTCACCTAAAGCTTAGGTTTAAAATTAAGATAAAATAATTAGCAACCCTTTAGCTGGATGAGTATTTCTTTTATAACATCATGCACAAATGCATCTTATTTCACTCTTGATTAGAGAGCTTCCACCTTTTCCAAAGAAACTTGGCTTGACTTGTAAGAGCCATGGTGGAAACACACCTCCTCCCATCTCACTAATTTTAGCCAATAATTTTATGTCTCATGCATTGGACATATGAATCCTATTAGCTTGAGTCAAAATGATTGTCCACAAATAAAAAATAAAATAAAATTTGAATTACATTAGATTTAGGTCATTTGAAGCATGCCTTTTACATGATCTAGTCTCTTTAGGGAGTGAGTTTAAGGACTTAGTCTCTTTCTAAATAAATAACATCCTAGCTATCTTGCATAAGTATATGACTTTCCTACATGAATTTAAAATCGTAGGAGGAGTTAGTTGGTGGCCACCCCAGGAGGTTGTAGCTCTAAACTGTCAGATGGTTTATCCTCTCTTATGGAGGCAAACCAAATACCCATTTTCGCCTTAGATTTATGTTGTGCTTTCGGTCCTCACCAAGGCTCTCTAGATTTAGTTTCTGAGATTGCTTCTCCCCTTTGTGGGCCCTAAGAATAAATCCTTACCTCTTAAACATTTTCATAACCTTATATTATGGAATTATAAGCCCTAACACTCTAATAAAAAATTTAACTCAGATAAATTAAATCAATTTCAAAAATGTAAAGCCCAATCATAGGATAGTTTGAGATGCTCACTAGGTTTCCTAGCATCGTGAGCATCTCCTACTTATCTCTATTTGGCTTCGATAATAAATCTCTCTTTGATCAATCTCATTTGATCTTCAAAAATAAACCAATCGATTGATAGTCCTTTCCTATTGAAATCTTTAGAGACAATGATCATTTGCCTTAATCGAGAGTTTTCCTAAGGAATCCCCATTCCTTAGGATGTAATTAACTATGGGGGTTTGCCCTTGTAGGGAACTTATCGAACTCAATTTAAAATAAACCCTACTTTATTTTTCCATGTAAAGTAGGGAAAAAAATCTATGGTACACTTCGAAGAACCAACGTCCTTAGGAGTCCTTATTTTGGTTATTAGGTCCATTATAGGGTGGTGACTTCTATCTTTTGAGATAGTACACCTCTCCTTAATATCATACCCGATCACCCTAATAAGTACATTTATGGATCTGTGTGGTGTCCTAAAAAGATGAATTTTTATAATCTTGCCTCTTCTCAACCAACAGATTTTGAAAGGTGACTCTATTAAAAATTTTCACCATATGGCTCTGTGTAGTTTGTGTTGGTGTTGTGTTGCTAAAGGATGGGATGCCACTTGGGTTCCTTGCATCTACCCTAAACACATTGTGGTAGATTCACAAGCAAAGATATTTCTAACCAATATGAAGAGATGGAATTTGAGATGAAAGAAATTTTATTGATGATTGATTTCAAAGATTTATGGATAATATTTCTTTAGGTAAAGCCCATTGATTGGAAGCATGGGGTGGTCTCCCTTACAATTTATAAGCTGATAAGATCCTCCTTGGAAAGCCTTCTCTATGGCAAAAGTGACTTCCCAAGTGGGTTCAAACTGGCCTCCCATCTTTCGACGGGCAATAATTAGTCTCCTTAGAACTAAAATAAGCTCTCCTACTTGAAAAGATCTAGGACATACCAACTTGTTATGAGCTTGAATAATTTTGGCTTTGTACAACTAGTGGTTCTGGCATGCCTAAAGGCATCTCCCCTCTAAACCTTTGAGCTTTTCTACCCACAACTTGGCATTCTGCTCCATGGTAATCTTGCTACCCATAGCTATCCTTAATGATGGGAGTTGGGCTTCTAATAGTGGGACAGCTTCAGACCCATACCCTAAAGAGAATGGGGTATATCGAGTTGGAGTTTTGTATGTGGTGCTGTAAGCCCATAAGGATTTAACTAACTGCCTATGCCACTATCACGTTGTCATTGATTGTCTTCTTTAATATATGGATGAGAGTTTTGTTAAAGGCTTCTCCCAAGCCATTTTCCCTTGGGTAGTAGATGGTAGAGTATCTCCAATCTATATCGTGTCTCTAGGAAAAGCTATTGATTTTAGTGCTCTTAAATATAGTACTATTATCAGATAAAATTCATTGAGGCACCCCAAACCTATATACGATATGGTTCCTAAAAAATTTGAGCACATGCTGAGCTGTGACCTCTCTGAGTGGGATTGCCTTCGCCAACTTGGAAAAGTAGTTGGTGGCAGCTATGATGAATCGATGAGCTTTGGAAGAAGGAGGATCGATTGGACCCAATATGTTAGTATCCCAACACTCAAATGGCCATGAGGCCAATGTTGGATGTAGAATGTTGGGTGGCAGCTATGACCTGACATTGGTGGCATCTCCTAGCTACATCCATGTAGTCTATGATCATCGAAGACCAGTAGTGTCCTAGTCTCTTAATCTTAGCTTTCATCTTTGGACCAGATTGATGTTCTCTGCATAAACCTGAATACACTTCGGTCATGATCTTACATGATTCATGTTTTTCCGGACAACGTAATCACATATTATCAAAAGACTGCTAGTATAAGGTGCCATCCATGAGAGCGTTGGAAAGGGCTCTCTACTTCACCTGATGTGCTAGTGACTTCTCTTGAGACATTTGCCCATATTTAGATAATCAATGAATGGTTGCCTCTAATCCAGCTCCTCATCCTTTTTTGGCAACGATAACCTCCCCTTCAAGAGAGAGTCTCTCGATGAGTTCAACATCAACAAGGGATAAGAGTTGTCTATTTTGGACCCTTATTGGTATGGACTCATCTTCAAGACATGCTAACTCTTTGGCAAGCTTGGCTAATGCATCTACTACTACATTCTCTCCTTAAGGAATCTTGTAGATGGTAACCTTTAGGATTTATGCCAATAACTCCATAGTATACTTATGGTAATGATGGAGCTTAGGCTTCAGAACTTTGTAAGACCCAACGATTTGGATGATAACTATTTAAAAATCCCTAAAGATGTTGATACTCTAGATGCATAGCATAATGACTAACTCCAGACTGGCAATCAGAGCCTCATATTCAGCTTCATTGTTGGTGCATGGATTAGACAAATGATATGAGAATCTCATCACATCACGGTCTAAAATTAGGAGAACTATTCCTACCCCTGCTTTTCCTGGAAGAGTAGATCGTAGTTCTTCTCCCTTTTGAAAGGAAGCCACACCATCAAAATATGTCTCTCAGCGGTGAATGCTAGTGTCATCTAAGTTCATGATTTGTTCATAGAGGAGGTCATCACTAAGCGGGGATTCAACAGGAAGTGGGTGTTCTGCTAAGAAATCCACTAGTGCTTATCCTTTCAGCATACGGAGGGGTACGAAAGTGTCAAACTATGATAAAATCATGAACCAATGTGCCAATCATCTAGATAGCATCAACTGTGTCATGAGATATTATAGTGGATTGATCCTAGAGATCAGATTCACCATATGAGAAAGCATGTAATGCCGTAGCTTTTGGGATGCAAAGATTAAAGTTAGGCAGTGCTTTTTAATAGGTGGGTAGTTTGCCTTAGCAAGGATTAGACGATGACTGAGATAGTAGAGTACATTTTCTTTTCCTTCGTCATTGGTTTGAGCCAAAAGAGTACTGAGGGAGTCATCTAATATGACGGTATAGAGGATGAGTGGCTTACCCAGGATAGGGGCTGCTAGAACTGGCGGTGCCATCAGGTAGTGCTTGATATCTTCGAAGGCATGTTGACACTTGTCATCCCACTTGAACTTGGCATCCATTTTGATAAGTGTCAAGAATGGCTGGCATCTTCCTAACAGATTGGATATGAAGTGTCTTAGATACGCCAACTGCCCTTGAAATGATCTGAGTTGAGTTAGACTTTTAGGGGGTGGCATTTTTAATATTACTTTGATCTTCTCCGGATTGATTTCTATTCCATAGTGCTGGACAACAAACCCAAGGAATTTCCCTGAAGCTACTCCGAATGCATACTTCAGGGGATTCATCTTAAGGTTAAATTATCTTAACCGTTCAAAAACTACTCAAGTCAAAGAGATGGTCTTTCTTTTCCTTACGTTTGACTACAAGATCATCATCGTAACATTCAACTTGATGATGAATGAGTTTATTGAAGATCTTAGTCATGGCATGCTGGTATGTAGCACCGGCATTTTTAAGGCCGAAAGGCATGACCCTATAATAATAAATTTTGATTAGGGTTCAAAAAGTAGTATTTTTCTCATCCTCGGGGGCCATCTTAATTTGGTTGTAGCCAAATGACCCATTCATGAAAGAGAAGATTGCATGAGATGAGGCAATGTCCACCATCAGTTCCAGGATTGGTAGTGGAAATTCATCTTTAGAAATTCCTTATTTAGATTCCTAAAATAGACACATATGCAAATTTGACCATTCTTTTTCTTAACTGGAATGACACTGGCCAACCAGGTAGGATATTTTTCTTCCCTTATAAAACCAGCATTGATCAATTTTTTGACTTCAAAATGATCTTCTGTTCAATGTCTAATCACATGCATCTAGGAGCTTGCTTGATAGGGTTATCATTAAGCACTATTGCTTAGTTTTTGGACTACTATGTCAGAACATAATCCAGTTATCTCTTCATAACTCCATCTGAAGCAGTCCTTAAACTCAGTTAATAGCCTAACTAGGTCATTGGTTTCTTCTTCATTCAATAAAGAACTGATGTATGTCAGACATGGATCTTCTTTTATTCCTAAGTTGATTTCTTTGAGTTCATCAATGGTTGATCTGATTTCTTCTTCAAACTTTAGCGGTGTGTCTTTGACTTCAAACTCATTTGGATCATCTGAAATTTCTAAACACACCTCCTCATATGAGTTAGCATGATTTGAAAAGAACCTACTAGATTCCAAATGATTGGTGATGACTAGACAATGGTTGTCATCATCGATTGGACCTATTATGCTAAATCCTAGTCCTGGTCTTGATTGAAGATGTCTGCTTCGGTTATTCCATAACCTTTCAAAGTAATCTGACCTATGTTTAAACCAAGTATATGGGATTAATCCCTTCTTTTCCAAATTAAGAACACAAGGAGAATACCAATCAAAAGGCAATTGTATTAGATCTTTATATAAATCTTCCTTAAGTTCTATATCAACTTCCTGACTTGTGGATGATGCTCCCAACAAGAACCTCTTTGGCTTGACATCTATGGATAACTTGGGGGCCTCCTTAACTACCAAACCCTTAACTTTTTGAGAGAAAAGTGGGGTTAGAGTTAAGGTTCCTAGCTATTTCTTGACTGTTCTACATAATACTGACTCGGATACGTTCATGCTTTACTTGGAGGTCCGATCTTCATCACTGTATGGATCGAACATCACCTCCAATGGGACCTATTGAAGGGGTTGATTGGTATGCTAACCACATGAGACTCGTCATCTGAACTAGTTTCCAAATCTATATGGATAGTAGGGGTACTCCTATGAGTTGGAACATAGCTCCCACTTCCTGGCCACCAACAATGAGGTCTTCCACCTTTAGAACTGCCTCTGGATTTGCCTCTTTCTCTGCCCGGTGGAGGTCGAGTCATCATACCTATGTGTTTGTATGGAGGAATGAACTGTGGCTGGAATCTAACTTCAGGCTCTACCTCTTCATTGGTGTCTGATTCTCGCTCACTTGTATTTTCATTTTCTTTTTTATTTTATTTTTCATTTTTTTATTTTTCTTCTTCTTTTTCTTTTTCTTTTATTTTTGAACATTGAACAAGTTTTCAAAAATAGGCTTTCTGATTTTGAGGAAGATAGTAGGTCATGTCCTCATATATCTCGACCTCTGTAATTGAAAATGGCTTCAAGTCTCCTTTGATATAGTATTCGATTCCACCTCTTCAAAATTTGATGCATTGATGTTGAGAGGATGGAACCATCTTGTTCTCACATATCCAAAGCCTACCGAGCAAAGTAATGAAAGATGTATCCGAATCAATTATGTAGAACTTGGCCTCTATCTTCCAGTCATCTATCTCTAATAGCAACACTATGAAGCCTAAAGCCCTCTCGCCTTGCTCATTGAATCCTCTTAACATCATCTGATCACCTCAAAGTTTGGAGATGTCAGTCCTTAAGTAAGAAAGGGTTTTTAGACATAATGTTCACTGATGCACCTAGATTAACTAACACATTGGAGAGTCTGAATATGCTTATATCCACCGTGATGTAGAGGGGACAATTGTGATCGATTGTCCCCAAAAGAAGGTCTTCATCAGTGAATGTAACTCCATGATCTTCTCTTGAATAACATGCATCCTCTCCAATAATGGTCAGCTGAGCTAAGCATATTTTCAGATTGAGAAGGGCTTTGATCAATGACTCCCTTATCCCTTTGGATAAAATAAGGGCATTATATATGCTTAACTTAACTGACAACTTTCTCAAGTGAGCGAGGAAATTATAGTCAACTCTGGGCTTGTCCTCCATAAGCATATCCATAGTAGGGCATCCTATGGAGGGGCTACTTGATCGCTAGAACCATTGACTTGCTTACCCTTATCCTGAGGTGCTACCCTAGGAGGTAGAACTTTGCCACTACGGAGGTTGACTTTAGTGACTTCATGATATGGTTTAGGAGAAAGTTCTACCTGCTCACCAGGTTCACTGACAGCTTCTCCTATGGGATCATTGGAGTCAGATGACTCCAAATCAATCTCAATGGGTGAACCTGAATGATTCAAGAAAGGGCAATCCATTTCTAAATTAGAAGAGGAATGATCGAAATTAGAGCTATTATTATTAATTATACTTGGAGAGTTTTTTATATGAATAAACTCAGGCAGATCATCAGAAGTAACACAAATGTAAGTGAAATCAGCTCACTTCATTATTTTCTTAGATTTGGATGGAGGTACAAAGTAGAAAAAGTAAAGTAAGGAAAGTAAGGGGTTTGGAACCCCCCTTTATCGATATAATATGGATGCTAGAAGGAGAGCTAACTGGAGGAATTATAGCTGTAACTGTGGAAAGAGTGTTGGAGTCAGTCGGTGGTTGCACTACTGCACTATCCCGGGAAAGTGGAGGCTATCGCTACTGCTAGGCTCCTACCTCCCTCGAGTTATCCTTAGCAACTTGCAAATCTTCCTTGGAGTTGGAGGTTTGATCTGCCTCAAGCACTTGCAAGGGTAGTTTTTTGATCTTAGAAATGATTTTCTTGGAGGTTTAGGATAGGGAGATATCCCAACCTTCCTTTATCTTAAGAGGATCACATATATTCCTAAGGATTACTCTAATATAACTAGAAGGTTGTTCTAATAGGTATTCCATGGGGATGATGATGGCACCCGACTTGTAGCTACGCTCTTAAAGGTAATGCAATATTCTAAGACATGGCCTAACATGTGGTGGTAGGGGCAATAATTTGGATCATGACTCTTGAGCACTTCCTCCGGCCTCATAGGTTCTAATAGCTAGAAATCAGGCTTCTTTAAGAGATTCTTAAAGATCTTCCTACTACCTCCCTATTGAATGAATAAGTTTATTCAATTTATCTGTAAGAGTAGGTAAGTAATAGCTATCTGGTGGTGGGTAGGAATACTGATGTTGATGATGTTGATGAGGAGGCGGCAGTGGTGGCCACTGTGGCAACAAGGTGGCCAGTATAATGGTTGAGGTGGTGGCAAAGGAGGCTACTGAGCTCGAGGCCTATCTGACTGAACACTAGCTAGCTTGTTTCCCTTATCAACTACTATGACTACCCCTATCTTCTTCTTAAATGCCCTTTGAGGTTTGGGCTTGGCTAACTGGTCCTGGAAAGGCAAGTGTTTGGCTTCCTCTTGTAGACTAGCTGCCTTATTAATTAATTTCTCGAAGGTTTTGATTGTAAAACTCTTGAGCATGAAAGCAACTAGGCCATGGATGTTCTTTAGAAGAATCTCTATGGCATGCTATTCAGACAGCCGTGGTTCACATTTCCTACTCAGGTTCCACCTCTTGAGAATATAATCAATAATGGACTCATTGGAAGCTTGTGTCATTATAACAAGATTGCTACAATAACCCTTTGATGAGGTCAAGCAAACCTCTTGATGAAGAGTTTCTCCAACTCAACAAATGTCTTTACCAAACCATTGGGCACTTGACATACCAGTCAAATACAACACCTGTTAAACTACTAACAAATAATTTGAAAAGAAGGGCATCACTACCACCGGCGTTGCAGCAATCAGCCTTGAAATTTATAATATGTTGGCGAGGGTTCCGACTGCCATAAAAAATTTTTAAAGAAGGAGGCACGAAACCCTTAAGATATTAGACTACATCAAATTCCTCTTGGTAGGGTCTACCCTTTAGAACAGATAAGCCACATCGATCTTGCGCTATGCTTCCCTCACCTATTGTTCCACCATGTGTTTGATATCTTTCTCATGCATGGAGGTACTATCCACCACCTTCCTATGAAAGCTACCACTATCTTACTCTATAGGAATGCATCTAGGATGATCTGAGGTATGTGCTAACTCTGCTTTGTCGGGAGAAGGCTATAAAACTGGGCTCAATTTTACAATGTTGAAACTACTACCATCAACTCATTAATCTTCTTCCTCATCTTCTCAATGTGATCATCTCTTTGTTTAAGCTGGTGGAGGAGGTACTGAGTCAATGGATGATGCCATCTTCTTCAACCACAATATCTTCCTGACTCTCCTGGTCTCTATAGAGGGAGCTCCTAGTATCGACCATGTGGACTTCGATCGAGTCCTCCAACAAATCATCCTCATCGGGGTCAAAAATGACCATACCCTCATCCTGATTGGAGCAATCACTCCCAAAAATTTATCTCATCTCTGCAAAATACTATGCTAGAATGTCATCCAATGAATGCTCTAACTGTGCTAATATGAACACTCATGACTGACCAGTAGTAGGGCTATGCTCACCGAAAATGCATCCATAAACGCTGCCACTACTATGCTATGCTAGAAGATACATGCTCATGACCGACTATCGATGGAGTCCTATCTTTAGGGGGATCTACTACCATAGGGAGTGCAAAACTATCTCCCCCTGCTACTGCAGCTACTACCAACTATGGTGGAGGTGGTGGAATGACTACGATTCTCTTGGGTCGCCATTCTTTCTTCACCATAGTTGAAGTGGAAGGTCGAGAAGGAGAGCTCAACCTCACCTCAATGGGTGGAGTAGATGGAATAGGACCATGAGGCTATAGTCGGATCACCAATGGGGCTTTCTTCTCCCTCGATGAAATCTTTTGTGCCTTAGCTGACATAAGGGATGATGGAACATGTACTGGCGAGGGTAGATGATGGGCAGTGCGGTGTGGTGGAGACACTAGCTTTCTCTCAGCATGAGCTCTCCTCCTATGACTAACGGTCCCTGTGAGTACTATATTATCGGTATGGTCGGCTCTGGTAGCCTGCTGACTTGGGAAATCCACAAGAGCAGAGGCCACCGACTGCTAGACATATTTCCTCCTCTCCCTCTTATCTGCCTGTACTACCACTCGGGCCTCTATGTATCTAGCTTTATGTATCTGATCCTTGATGCTCCTAGAGATCAAAGAACTTAAGTCGAATAATGCACCGGAATCTGAGCGTCCATGGGCACTGCCTATCTGGAGAATAATAGAATGTAATCTAGCACAGAGCCTCATCCTCTCCCTAACTGGTACCTCATAATATGCTGGTGGTGGAGGTGATGCTGCAATCCTCTTATAATCCTCCTCTCCATTTGAGCCTGAGAGTGGATAAAACTTATTGTCACTAAGTAAGGGGGAGACCTCCCGGGGTGAACCCTACTTTGTAACATAAGATGCCACCACGCTTTGCAACGCCATGATGCCTTAACCTTTCAGCCTCTATGGCCGATGCAGGGTGATGGTGGGAGCTAGAACCTACCTTAATGGTAGGGGAGACTATCTTGGAGGCCAAGATAGCCTTCCCCTTTGGAGGGACCAATGAGGAGGTGTTAGCCCTCGTTGGGGCAATAGGATGAACAACTGATGGAACGATAGGGGAACCACTTACACTGCTGGTGCTTCCACTGGAACTGGTCATGAAACTGCCTGTGGGGACCTTCTCCTCTTGTGGAAAACTCGAGTCGAAGGTATGTCAAGGAGAATGAGTGGCGTCTTCCCTGCCACCCCCTCCCTACTGACTGTTGTGAGGACTTTCCCCTCACAAGTAATTCACATAGCCTTGAATCTACAACCAAACTGAATCAGACGCATAATGGATGAGGTGAGCTTGGCCTGATCCAAGGCCAAGTCAAGATCGGACATGAAGGAGAACACAAACTTGCTAGAAGCCATGTGTACTAAACTGAGCTGAACATAAACTGACTGAGCTAAAACTCTACATTTGTTGAAAACATAACTGAATGAGTCCCTCTTGCCTTAGCATTCACCTTCAGAAATAAATTCTATACTTGATTTGGAAATTTGAACTCACACTCAACAAATTTTGTTATGTTAAGTGGGGCTCATTATAGAGATTTTAATATGTGAGGAGAGTCTTTGTCATATAATTTTGATTTAGAACCCATACTCAACCAATTTGTAGGTTGGGCAGGGTTCAGATATTTAAGATGTTTGTGTTATTATCTTGTTTGAAAATTTTGATTTTTGAAGAACTTTACTTAGCAAATTTAGGTATGCTAAGGAAAGGTTGTGATTATATGTTTAGAAATTTTATGAAAAAAAAATCTTTGCTTGTGATGATTGATTATGTGTTGATTTGATTTGAAAGTGGCACTTCTTACTTACCAAATTTGGTATGTTAAGTAAGAACCAAATATGATTGATATGCATTTGAAAATGAGACTCTCACATAACAATTTTGGTTGTTAGGTGGGAGTCAGGTGTATTTATGATTTGAAAATGAGGCTCTTACATAACAAATTTGGTATGTTATTTAGGAACCAAATGTGATATGATTTGTGTTTTAAAAATGGGACTTCTCACTTAATAAATTGGGTATGTTAAGAGGGAGACAATTATGATTATGATTTTAAAATAAGATTCTCACTTGACAAATTTGGTATGTTAAGTAGGAATCAAATGTTATATGATTTGTGTTTTGAAAATGGAATTTCTCACTTAATAAATTTGGTATGTTAAGTGGGAGTCAAATGTGATTATGATTTGAAAATAAGATTCTCACTTAACAAATTTGGTATGTTAAGTGGGAATCAAATGTGATATGATTTGTGAATGAGATTCTCACTTAACAAATTTGGTATGTTAAGTGGGAATCAAATGTGATATGATTTGTGTTTTGAAAATGGGACTCTCACTTAATAAATTTTGTATGTTAAGTGCGAGTCAAATGTGATTATGATTTGAAAAATGAGATTCTCACTTAACGAATTTGGCATGTTAAGTGGAAATCAAATGTGATATGATTTGTGTTTTGAAAATGGGACTTCTCACTTAACAAATTTGGTATGTTAAGTGGGAGTTAAATGTGATTATGATTTAAAAAATGAGATTCTTACTTAATAAATTTAGTATGTTAAGTGGGAATCAAATGTGATGTGATTTGTGTTTTGAAAATGGGACTTCTCACTTAACAAATTTGGTATGTTAAGTGAGAGTCAAATGTGATTATGATTTGAAAATGAGATTCTCACTTAACAAATTTGGTATGTTAAGTGCGAATCAAATGTGATATGATTTGTGTTTTGAAAATGGGACTCTCACTTAACAAATTTGGTATGTTAAGTGGAAGTCAATTGTGATTATGATTTGTTTGAAAGAGGGAAAATCTACTTAATAAATTTGGGTATTTTAAATAGAGTTTAGTTTGCTTCTATGAATTTTGGAAATGACCTCATTTGACAAATTTGGGTATGTCAAATGGAGTCCAAAATATGTCTTGATTTTATGCGTGTGATTTCTTGCTTTTGAAAAGATGAAAACTTCAACTCTAGCATATGTGAAATATGTTAAGTGAAGTTTCAATTTCATGTCATGATTTTATTTGAAAGTAGAATCTTCATTCAACAAATTTAGGTATGTTGAATGAAGGTGGTCATTTCCAAAAGTGTGCTTTTGAAAAGAGGAAACTCCAACTTTAACATATGTGAAATATGTTAAGTGGAATTTCAATTTTATGCTATGATTTTATTTAAAAATAGAATCTTCATTCAATAAATTTGAGTATGTTGAATGAAGGTGGTCATTTTCAGAAGTGTGCTTTTACAAAAGAAGGAAACTCCAACTTTAGCATATGTGAAATATGTTAAGTGGTGTTTCAAATTTATGCTATGATTTTATTTGAAAATAGAATCTTCATTCAACAAATTTGAGTATGTTGAATGAAGGTGGTCATTTTCAAAGCGTGCTTTTAAAAAAGAAGGAAACTCCAACTTTAGCATATGTGAAATATGCTAAGTGGAGTTTCAATTTTATGCTATGATTTTATTTGAAAATAGAATCTTCATTCAACAAATTTTCATATTTTGAATGGAGGTGGTCATTTTAAAAAATGCTTTTGAAAATGATTTTGATCTTGATTTTGAAAAGAACCTCCATGTAACAATCACAGGTATTGTTAGATGAGGTTTGATTATATGAGTTTTGTGCTTTTTAGAAGTTTCTTATGAATTTCGTTCAAGATCTTTTGTTATGTGAATTTTGAAGAAGTGCTTCTGGAAAGTGATATTTTTGTAAAAGAGTTTATTTACTTAAATATGGGATGAACCTTGCATCACCAAGCTAGTGGTGAGGAGGTTTTAAGTTTTAGTCATCTCCTTTTATGAGTTAATTTTATTTATTTTTTACCTATTGGGGAACCCAATAGGGATTTCAAGACCTACAAGGAGTGAGGTCCTAAAATATAAAGGATGTTGGCTAACTTTACTTAAGAATAAAATAAGCTAAGTTCCAATAGAAGGAAAGATAGTCTTGTACTTATATGAAATACAAGTCCACTATCGATGCTTGGAGACAATAATTTCCACTGTGAAATGCCAGAGTGTGGTGTTTGTTTTTGATTATGTATATGGGGGATACCACACAGATCTGAGGGTTTACTTATTGAAGTGATCGTGTACGACATCAAGGAATGGTGCACTATCACCACCCTACAATAGACCTAATCACATAATAAGTACTCCTAAAGCATGATGGGTCTTTGAATATACCAGAGATTTTTCCCTTACTTTACATGAATGAATAAAGCAGAGTTTATTTAAATTGAGTTCTAAGGTTTCCTATGGGGGCAAGATCCCAAAGTTAACTACATCCTAAGAAAGGTGAGTTCCTTAAGAATACTCTCGATTAAAGTAGGCAATTGTTGTCTACAAAGATTTCAAAGATAGGACTATCAATAAATTGGTTATATTTAAAAAATCAATTGGGATAGATTAAAAGGAGAGACTTATTATTGAAACCAAAGGGAGATGAGTAGGGGATGCTCATGATACTAGGAAACCTAGTGAGCATTCCAAACTATCCTATGGTTAGGCTTTATATGTTTGAAATCAAGGAGGATTATTTATTTGAGTTAAATTTCATTAGATTGTTAGAGCTTATAATCCCATAATACAAGATTATGAAAATGCCTAGGTGAGGATATATGCTTGTAGCTCAAAGGAAACAATGACCTCAGATCCTAAATCTAGGGAGATTTAGTGAGGGCCAAAACACATCTTGAATCAAAGGCAAAAATGGGTATAATATTTACTTCCATAAGAGAGGGTAAACCACCTGGCTACTAGACTTACAACTGCATAGAGTGGCAGCCAGCTAACTCCTCCTACATTTTAAAATCATGTAGTCAAGTCATATGTTTTTGCAAGATAGTTAAGTTGTTATTATTTAGAAAGAGACTAAAATCCTTAAACTCACTCCCAAATGAGACTAGAGCATGAGTGGTATGAGTAATGAACTAGTCTAATGCAATCTTTTCAAATTTTATTTATTTTTAACACTTCATTTTGACAAAGGCTTTGGGATTTTCATATGTCTAAATGTATGATGAAAATGAGTTATGGGCCAAATCAGTAAGAAGGGGTGTTTTCCATAACAAGGGATACCCTCATAGGTCAAGCATTCCCCTATCGTGCAAGGATGGAAATCTCCTATTTTTAAGAAAGAAAGAATATGCATGCATGATGTGAAGCATTCAACCATTCAGCTAGGTAGGTTACTAAATCTTTTTATTATCTTGATTATGTCCTAGGCTTTATGTGAGATTATTGATTCAAGAGAAAATCCATTAGTTTTGATTTAATTTGGATAGGATTTGGACAAGTTCAAGGAATTGGCTTAAAGGGTAAAAAATTGGATTTTGGTTTGATTTTGGATTTGGTTTTGACTATTTGAATTTATATTTCATTTATATTTTGGAATATAAATGAAGATATAAATAATTCATGAGAAAACACTTGAGTTTGGAAGCAAATTTGACCAAGCTCACAGATGTAGGTCAAAAGGGCTTAAGTAGGAAATTTGGTCAAGTTTGGATTTGATCATGGGATTGAATAATTTGAAGTTGGATTTGAATTAAAAATTGATAGTTTGATTGAAAGATTGAATTGATATTTGTGAAAATCAAATGAATTGGGATTAATTTGAATTTGGTTAAGGCTAAGTCCATAAGATGAAATCAAAAGGCTTAGGAAGGGTTTTGATTTTGGATTTGATTATGGGCTTCAATCATTTGGTTTGAAATTTGGAATTAGATTTCATATTTGAGTTGAATTTGAGGTTTAGTTTTAGATGGAAAGCATGGATTGAGTTTAGGCCATAGGGTAGGCAAGTTTTCCTAACTCCTTAAGGCATGACCTATTCTTATGGCTAACCCTTCTAAGTCTCTAAGCTTAGGTTAAGTGTTCACCTAATCACTAGAAGTGTCTTAAGACTAAGGAACTCTTAGTTTCTACAAGAGTCTCAGATCTATGTCAAGGGAGTTGAGAACTCACTCCAAAAGTGAGGTCAACACTCCCATATTGCCGAGGAGGGCTCTTCATGTGAGGTTTCACCTTTCTTAGGTGGTAACATATTCCACTCCCTCTCTGGATGGAGAGGAAGATGTCAGAAGGATTGCAACATTACCTCCCCCTCCTGCTTACTATGAGGCACCAGCTAGGGATAGGAGGAGGCCCTATGTTGGTCTCAGGATAGTTATTCACCAAGTCAAAAGAGCTTATGGATGCTAAGATTCTGGTACACTATTTGATCTGAGGTCAGTGATTCCCCATAGTGTTAGTAGCCAGATTCATAGGGAGAGGGCCATGGAGGCCCGAGACGCTGCAGGCGAGAGAGACATAGGCATGCAGGCATGCCTCTTGATTTTCTCAATCGACGTGATACTCATGCCGATCACACTGATAGTATTGTGTTGAATGACACCACCTACCACAGGAAGAGAGCTCCAGTGGAGAGGCAATCGGTGTCACCTCCATCACACCGCTCCACTCCTCGTCCATTGTCACCCATTCAAGTTCCCCCTTCCACAGTTCCTTCCAAGATTCAAAAAAATGCATCTATGGAGAGAAAATTCCTATTGGTGATTTGGCTATGGCCTAAGGATCCCACTCCATCATTGCCATTAGCTGAAATAAGGTCGAGCTCTCCTATTTGACCTCCCACTTCAGCCGTGGCAAAGAGGGAGTGGTGACCCAAAAGTGTTGTCATCGTGCCACCACCACAGTCACCAACATTAGTAGAAGAAGGGGGAGATGACAGCATAGTTCCCATGGATTAGAACCTCTTAGTGAGAGTATCCAGTCATTAGGCAGTGTCAGATGCTAAAATCAGATGAACATAGCCTTACAATCAGTAGTCAGTGGATGTTTGTGCCAGTCCAGCCTAGTAGAGTAGGAGACCGTTCTTTAAACCTCATCCTAGAAAACTACTTTACCGAGAAGAAGTAGCTTCTTGATAGCGATCACTTAGATCGAGAAGAGGGTAGGGTAGCCTTCAACCTTGATGAGGTTGACCTATTCGAAGACTTAGCAGAAGTCCATATGGTTGATACCTGAGGATCCCTTCTTAGAGACCAGCATAGTAAGAAAGGTATTATGGTTGAAGAGGATGACACCGCTCATTCAACCCAACACCTCCTCCAATCACTCAAGCATAAGGATGAGCAGGTTAGTAGGATGGAGAGGAGGATTGAGGATTTGTTGGCAGTAATTCTTGCACCACAAAACCAAATTTCAGTCTCACAACCCAGTCCTATGGAGGCCGATCGGCTCGAGCTCCTACATATTTTATATCCTCCTGTTGACCTCATTTTTAGGATGAGCTCTCAACCACTCCATCTTAGACATAGGAATTCTCTTAGACTTTAAGAGTTCCTTAGTCTTAAGACACATCTAGTGGTTAGGTGGACACTCAACCTAGCTGTAGAGACTTAGAAGAATTAACCATAGGAATAGGTCATGGCTTAAAGATGTTGGGAAAATTTGCCTACCCCATAGCTTGAACCAACTCCTCACTTCCTTCCTTCAAGTAAAATTCCAAATCAAGTCTAAATCAACTCCAAACTTCAAATCAAATCAATCTCAAACTCAAATTAATTCCAACTTGATGGATTTTCTCAAACTCAAATCAATTCCAAATGATTGAAATTTCGAATTTCAAAAATTTTTCCTAAGCCACTTTGATTCTATCTTATGGACTTAGCCTAAATCAAATCCAAATCAATTCAAATTCAAGAAATTTTCTCATAAACCATTTATATTTTCATTTATATTCATAAATATAAATTAAATATAAATTCAAATATCTAAAAAATAAATTCAAAATTCAAATCCAAATTCAACCCAAAATTTAACCTAAGCCTTTCAAGTCAAATCTTGAACTTAGCCAAATCAAATTCAACTAAAATCTTGATTTTTCTTCATGATTCAATCAATCCTTCAATCATGAATCCAAATATAAATACAAAGTTTAATCATCAATCCAAAAATCAATTCAAAACTCAAACTCAAATTTAATCAGAATTCAACCTAAGCCTTTCAAGTCAAAATCTTGAACTTAGCCAAATAAAATTCAAATCAAGCTAAACTCTTGATTTTTCTTCATGATTCAATCAATCCTTCAATCATGAATCCAAATATAAATACAAACTTCAATCATCAATCCAAAAATCAAATAAAAACTCAAACTCAAATTCAATCAAAATTCAACCTAAGCCTTTCTAGTCAAATTCTTGAACTTAGCCAAATCAAATTCAAATCAAGCTAAACTCTTGATTTTTCTTCATGATTCAATCAATCCTTCAATCATGAATCCAAATATGAACACTCATCAAATTAAAGCTAAATTCAAAAATCAAACCCAAGTCAAATTGATGTTCACCCTTTTGAACTTGAAATTGTCAAATGAATCAAAATCCATTTGACTCCAAACCACTTGAAAATGGATTTATATTACAATCATAGGTCCATATGTGGGTTCAACCAAACTTGATTCAAGCCTTGATCAAGTCAATTGACCCATTTAGGCTCACTTGACCCAAAGTGACCTAAAGTATCCCTTTTGAGCCAAATTCTAATCCTACCTAAATTGGATTGAACTAAGCCCAACTAAGCCTAATATTGCAAGCAACAATCATCATGAGATGATCAATCACTCAAATTGGGTCAAACCAAGTCAAACCTAAAGGTTGACCAAGTCAACACTTAGCCAAAATGAAACCTAAACTAGTCAAAATCCACCATAGGTCAAATTGATTGAAACCATTGATCAAAACTCATTCATGATCAATATTTGAACTTGACCAACTCATCATTTGAGCCTAATCTAGCCCAATTGGCCACTTGACCCAAGTTGACCCAACTTGACCTAAAAAGTCAAAACGTGTTAAAACTTGATCTAAGCCAAATTGATTGAAACTAATGGGACAAGTTCATTCCAAATCACTTGTTGAACTTGACCAAAGCCTCAATTGGCCAACCCCAACTAGCCTCTGATTCTTTGAACCCAACTTGACCTAAAAGGTCAAATTGAGCCAAAATCATATTAAACCAAAATTGATTGGAAACAATGATACCAATACATTTCATATGACCAATAAAGCCTAAACCAACCCATGACCTAACCCAAATAGATCAAATGGGTCAAATTGGTCAACTTGACCCATTTGACCTAAATGAAATCAAATGAACCAAATTCAAATATAAATCAAATTGAACCAAACCAATGATGCCAAAATATTTCAAATGGTCATATGAACTTGACCCAACCCTTAGTTTGACCCAATTTGACTAATTGGTCAACTTGACCCAAGTTGACCCATTTTTTCCTAAATGGGTCAACATGAGCCAAATCATATCAAACTAACTCCAAATTCATTGAAACTTGGCCTAACCCATTTTTTAATCATACTAAACATATTCAAACTAAAATCCAAGCCAAATGGCCATTTTACCCCTAGGTCAAGGGGTAACCTATGGCCAATTCCACTTAGAATTTGGTCATATCCTTCTAGTGGCCACTTGGCACTCTCTTAGTGGACCAAGTGGACACTAGTGAGCATGGTGCACTTGACCCATTGGGTTTAGGTCAGCCAAACCCAACCCAAGGTCAAAACTGACCACTCTCATTTTGAGCACATGGGAATCACTCTCACACCTTGTTTTGCACATGGAAACTTCTTCACTACCCCCTCTGGCCAAAATGAACCACATGCAACCCTAAATGGCCTAACAAACCCATTGCATAGGGTGAATTGGATCAAAATGGCAAAGGGATGCTAGGCCATCCGATTCACCTTTGGGGAGATATTCTCCCCCTAATTTCACTTCATTCCAAGACATTGACACTCGATTGAGCTTAGGAAACTCAGGGCAAGCAATTGCAAGCCTCCCCAAGATACCTAGAGCCATGTCCAATTCTCCATTTCTCGATTTCTTCAAACTAAAAATAAGGGAGCTCCACCATATTTTCCAACTTACTAAATACACGAAATTAGCTCAATTCCTCTTGCAAGCATCTTCAGAGGAGTCAATCGAGTTGATCCAAAGCTTCTCCCAAGTTTCAAAGGCAAGGGAGGTGGTGTATAGACCAAGGCCGAATCCATTTGAAGGTGACCTTGGACAATAGAAGGATCTACCCAATACCAAAGCCTCAATTCTTCAACAAGGCTTCATCTCTATTAGACGAAGCTACCTTGATGGATTGGAGCACCGCTGATAGCCTCCAGCAAGGTATGTCTTCAAACCAAGCTTAGGTATAGGAGTTCTTGGTCCTTTGTGAAAGAAATTTTCACCCCATGCAAAATTGACCGTTGGGTTTACTTAGGCTTGCTCTTAGATGGTGTGGGTTGAGTTTGAGCTCAATCTGAGCTCAATTTAGCTCGGATCTTGCCCTAAGGGATGGGCGATCTTCGTCTCCAGTAGGAGAACTCAGGGACGAATCATGGACCATATATCTGCGCATTTTAGATGGATGATCCTGATCAAGCAGCATAGTATCTCTAATTTAATCCTATAAGAACTGTGAGCTCAATCTCTACCATCCAATCTCTGATTGGATGATCCAGAGAGAAAGCATGTAGTGCTGCCGCTGACACAGCTTCGGATGTGATAACTTAAATAACCAATCCCATGTGATGTGTCACAACATGGCGCAATGGATTAGTAATTAGGGTTTTAATTAATTATTAATCACTGAATCTTCAAATATTCATAACTAAATATAGAAAAAATCAAAAAAAAAAATACACAATAAAAAAGCATTGTGAAGATAATTCAAAGGGGAATAATCTAAAATTAATTTCAATTGATTTTGAACAGTGATATTTTTTGATTTTGGGTTTTATTGGGAATGTGATTAGGTTAATTACTTTCTAATTATCCCACTGATTAATTCTAAACTTCTCTTATACATTTAGGGGGATGACTTCTGCCTCCCCTAATTTCTTTGGAATTTCTTAATGATTTTATCAGGGTAATTGCTTGGTTCATTCCTAATTACCCTCTTAATCAATTAAATGATTAATTAACCTTTTAAATAGTGATAAATCCATTAATTAAGTTTTAAAATCACTTAGAATAGTGAGTGGACTTAGGGAATGAGATTAGGGTTCTTTCCCATATCTTCTTTTCCTAAGTTTATTTCATTTGGATAAAAATCTAATTAAGATGCAAATTAATTAAATAAGTTTAATCACTTAATTAAATGGGTTAATTAATCAAGTTTTAAAATCAAATCAATCTGAACTTAATTATTTTCTTCTTGGGTAGGTGCTCAGGTGTTCAATAACCTAAGTAACTTAAGAAAATCAAAATCCAACCCAATGTGTGGGAAGGGTTATGAAAGTACTTAAATTAAATCCTTTAGTTTAATTAATCACTAATTATGAACTAATTGCATTAGGTCCATTCTTTCCTAGGTGCATTGCTGATTTAAATTTCTTGTGTGGTTTTATATCATACATTGGCTCATAATTATTTGATTAAATATGTTAAAGTGGTGTAGGTAAGGGGTAATTAATGCACTTAATTCACACCTTAACCTAACAAAAATATAAAATTGATCTAATCACCTAAAAATTAAACTAAAACAACATATGCATGTGGGAAATGGGTCAGGGCTAGCAAACTCTTTCACATTTCCTAAATTCAAATCAAACCCAAACAAAACTAAAAATCTCTTTAAAACAAATTTGATTTGCTTTAAATAATTCTATTTCATAAGATTGTCTTTAGGAATTAATTAGGGTGAATGAATTTACATGCTTTCATCACTTCATTTCTTTCCTAGCATGCTAAATGTGAATGTCATATGAAAATCATGCATTCATTCTTTTTAAAAATCAAATTTAAAATGAAATAGTTTCTTTATGTCAAATTGCATGTTTTGGCTAAACTAAGAATATGATTGGATGTTATCACTATTAAATCCAAAATTATTTTAAAACCTATGAATTAAACATCAAAACTAAAAGGTATGCTATTTATAATTATTTATGAGCTTGCATATGAATAGTATAGAATGTGTTATGTGATTCTCCCTCTCTTTCTTAACATAGAGTTGTATAGGATTTGCAAAGTATATAGTCCATTTGAAAAGGACATAACATTTGCATAAATACATTCCTATACACTCCTATGTGATGACTTAAGAAGGGATTCCACATTACACATATAAACTAAACAATCAAACAAAAACCAAACAAACATAAACTTTTACAACTTTCTTTTTCCATTAATTTCTTTTTGTACATGCACATGCATTTAAGAAAAGTGGTATATTATTTTGGACAACCTCGAGGTTGTGAGGCTTTAAGTAGCCCTAAGTAGGTCTTGTACCTTACACCCCTGGTGTTAACAATGGCACCGTACTCACTTATGTCCTTTATACTTGTAAATGTACATATGAAAAATGGATAAAAGAATCACTCTTTTCTACTTAATGAAAACCATGCATCATAAAGCATCCAAATTTTCTTAAGTAACACTACTTAGAATTCATCATTAAGGTGTGCTAACCATTCCCATTTGTATGTATAGATATGCTTAGGATTCATCCATATGCATGTTACACATGTTGGGAAAGAAATGAAGTGATGTGTGATAGTATTTCACTTTACTTAATCTTAAAAATGCCATTCTTTTTGAATAGGTTTGTTTAGAGAAAATCTAAACTTAGGATTAATTAAAACACATAACAAAACATTTACTAAACAAAATTAAAATATGAGTCTACCTTATAAATTACTTAAGGTAGGGAAGAAAGAGAAGTTCTCTTCTCTTTTCCTCTCTTTATAACTTAGTAATTAATTGTAGGATTCATTTAAACCAAATCAAAATAAAAAATAAAATCAACCAAAGAAACTAAATCACTTACATAAAACAAACCCTCTAAGTTGAACACTTTCATACTTAGAAAACTTCAACCTTAAAACCTAGCTAAGCATACCACACAAACATTAAATGGCACACACATTAAGCTAAGTCACCATTTCTAGCTTTAGGTTAGCACGGTGCATGATTTGATGTTTGCTTTTATTTTTTGATATTTTATTTTAGTTTGGATGTTAGGGTGTATGTGCGTAGACTGAATGGTAGGGAGATCTGAGTCTAACTATTATCTTCTGCAGGGGATTGTGCTTAAGGGGTGTTGTAATAAAATATAAAGTTGTTTTTACTGTGGAGGTGCTTATACCACTAAGTATAATCCAAAATAGGCTAGGTGGACTTGGTTACCCATGTGTGGGGTGCTAAGTCCAATTTATACATATGCATGCTTGGGATTGTATGGCTTGTTTAGATAATTTCTATTTGTAAGTTTTAGTTAGTTTTTCTTTTTCCCATTTTAATGTAATTTTACAATTAAGATTTTGGAATGATTGTTATGGGGTATTAGGATGAACATATGTTATAAGACCATGTCTTATGTACCATGTGAAGCCTTTGGAGCAACCACATTCCAACCATCCAAAAGAAGGAACCAAAAGAAGAAAGAAGAAAGCAAAAAGAAGAAAGAAGAAAGAAGAAATGAAGAATGAAGACCCCCATAACATGAATTCCTTGCTTAATTGTAATTAATTCATTTATAATCTAGGTTGTATAAGGGTAGAGCTCAGCTACCCAATTTTTTTTCGGGTTTGTGCGGTGGAGCCCAACCACAAATGACCTCTTATTTTTTTGTGCTAACTTTATAAATTGATTGATGTTTGTTTAGCTTATGCATTAAGATAGCATCTTTTCCTAGTTTATTCCTTGCTTTGATGTATGGCCCGGATGATAATTAGACTGTTAGAAAAATAAATTTTCTATCCAAATAATCAATTCAAACTAAAAATTAAATAACTCAAAACCTCACCTAAAGCCTAGGTAATAAATCAAGATAAAAGAACTAGCAACCCCTTAGCTGGATGTTGTATTACTTTTCTCACATCATGCATAAAAAACATATTATTTCACTCTTGACTTGGAGGGCTTCCACCTTTGCCAGAGAACTTGGCTTGACTTTTGAGAGTCATGGTGGAAACACACCTCTTTATCTTGCTGATTTCGACCCATAATCTAATTTCTCTTGCATTAGGCATATGAATCCTAAAGCATGTGTCAAATTGATTGTCCAAAAATAAAAATAAAATATGACAAAATTTGCATTAGATCAAAGTCATTAAATCATGCCCTACATGATCTAATCTCTTAAGGAGTGTGTTTAAGGACTTAACATCTTTCTAAATAAATAACAACCTAGCTATCTTGCAAAAACATATGACTTGCCTACATGTTTTAAAATCATAGGAAGATTTAGTTGGCGGCCTCCCCCAGCCAGTTGTAAGTTCAACAATCGGGTGGTTTATCCTCTCTTATGGAGGTAAACCAAATGCCCATTTTCAACTAAGATTTAGGTCGTGCTTTTGGCCCTCACCTAAGCTCCCTAGATTTAGGTTCAGAGATTGCTACTTCCCTTTGTAGGCTACGAGCATAAATCCTCACCTCTTAGGCATTTTCATGACCTTGTATCATGGAATTGTAAGCCCTAACTTTCTAATAAAAAATTCAACTCAAATAAATCAATTTAATTTCAAAAATATAAAGCCCAATCATAGGATAGTTTGGGGTGCTTACTAGGCTTCCTAGTATCATAAGCATCCTCTACTTATTCTCCTTTTGGATTCGATAAGAACTCCCTCCTCTTGATCGATCCCACTTGACTTTTCTAAAATTAAACCAATTGATTGATAGTCCTACCTTTCTAAATCTTTGGAGATAATGATCATTTACCTTAATTGAGAGTATTCCTAAAGAATCCTCTTCCTTAGGATGTAATTAACAATGGGGGCTTGCCCGTGTAGGGAACTTAATGAACTCAATTTAAAATAAATCCTACTTTACTTTTTCATGTAAAGTAAGGGAAGAATCTCTAGTACATTTTGAAGACCCATAGTCCTTATTAAGGTGATTAGGTTCATTGTAGGGTGGTGACTTCTATCTTTCGAGATAGTACACATCTCCTCAATGTCATACCCGATCACCCTAATAAGAACAACTGCAGATTTGCATGGTGTTCCAACAAAGGTGTTATATATTATTATTTTCATTTATCCTTTTTCCCAAAAGAGGGGATAGATGATGGAAATATCTAATATAAATATTTCACCACATATTTTTTTGGCGACGCTGGGGATGGTTCCTCTCTCCATCTTTGGTAAATAATCATTGTCTCCAAGTATCGATAGTGGGTTTGTACTTTTGTATGAACCCAAGACTATCTTTATTTTCTTTTATTTTATCCTTAAGTTAAGCTAGCCAACATCTTTAGGTTTTAGACCTCACCCTCGTTGGTCTTAAAATCTCTGGTTCAATG
This sequence comes from Cymbidium sinense, assembly GCA_021442155.1. NCBI lineage: Eukaryota > Viridiplantae > Streptophyta > Magnoliopsida > Asparagales > Orchidaceae > Cymbidium > Cymbidium sinense. Next base: position 39,284,110 of record CM038228.1, read on the forward strand.
TGTGAAAATAAAAATTTAATAAAAAGAAAATAATTAAAGACTTCCTCCTTACCATTTTTTATGGTAAGGAAAGGTTCATTCCAAAAAAAAAAAAAAAAATTTTAAAAAAACAAAATAATTCCTTCATAAAAGTCTTGCTTTTCAAAAGCACTTGTTCAAATTACACTTAATAAAATATTTACACTACATCTAACAATTTTCATAATTGTTACATGTAGGAACATTTCAAAAAAATAAAACCAACAATCATATTTTTCAAAAGCACAAATGAATACCTTCACTCAATTTACTTGAATGAAGATTTCATCTTCAAATAAAAACAACAATTATCTTTCCAAAAATAAAATTCCAACAATCAAGTTTTCAAAAAGCACCAAAATTTAAAGACGGGTCTTTCCATTCAACACAACCAAATATGTTGGATGGATGTTACATCTTCAAGCAAAACCATAACTTTGAAATTCCACTCAACACATTCCACATGTGTTAGGTTGGAATTTTCACCTTTTCAAAAAGCACATATGAAACCTCTCCATTCAATATACCCACATTTATTGAATAGAGGTTTTATTTTCAATCAAAATCAAAAATAAACTTTCAAAAAGCACATATGAACATCTCCATTCAATATACCCACATTTATTGAATGGAGGTTTCATTTCCAATCAAAATCAAAAATAAACTTTCAAAAAAGCACATATGAACATCTCCATTCAATATACCGACATTTATTGAATGGAGGTTTCATTTCAATCAAAATCAAAATAAACTTTCAAAAAGCACATATGAACCTCTCCATTCAATATACCCACATTTATTGAATGGAGGTTTCATTTCCAATCAAAATAAAAAATCAATTTTCAAAAAGCACAAATGAAACCTCTCCATTCAATATACCCACATTTATTGAATGAGAGGTTCATTTCCAATCAAAATTAAAAATAAACTTTCAAAAAGCACAATTGAACAGCTCCATTCAATATACCTGAATTTATTGAATGAAGATTTCATTTCCAAATAAAATAACACTATTTTGAAATCCCACTAAACATATTCCATATATGATTAGGTTGGGATTTCCTCTTTCAAAAAAATTGATTTTCGTCTTACATACCCAAATTTCTTAAATGGAAATCTCTCTTTTCAAAATCAACAAAACAAAAAATTTCCAAAACACATTTGAAATTTCATTTTTAACATACCGCATTTGCTAAAGTGAAGTCTCCATTTTGAAACAAAATTTACAACACATTTTTGGAATTTCATTTAGCATACTCAAAATTTGCAAAGTTAAATCTTCATTTCATAAAATTCAAAACACACTGAAACTTCATTTTAGCATACCACATTTGCTAAAGTGAAGTCTCCATTTTCAAAACAAAATCTAAAACAAAAAGAAACACATTAGGATTTCCATAGCATACCCAAATTTGCAAAGAATCCTATTTTCAAAATCAAATCCAAAATAAAAAGAAACACATTAGGATTTCTTTAGCATACCCAAATTTGCTAAGAATCCTATTTTCAAATTAAAATCAAAATCAAAAGAAACACATTTGGATTTTCTTAGCATACTCAAATTTGCTAAGAATCCTATTTTCAATAATTTACAAAAAAAAAAACTAAACACACTTGGATTCTTCATTTAGCATACCTAAATTTGCTAAATAAGGATTCCATTTTCAAATCACAAATGATTCACAAAACAAAGCAAACAAATAAAAAGAAGAAATTGTTTTCGAACACCTCACTTAGCATATCCGAAATTGCTAAGTGAGTGAATTCCAAAAATCCAAAAAATAAAACAAATAAAAAAAAATCAATTGACCCTTTACTTTAACATATCCAAATTTGTTAAATAAAGGGTCCTCAAAATCAAGAATCAAAATTCAAATATGAACTTATGAAAGCATCTCTCCTAAAATATTTGAAGCCATTTTCGACATACTCAAATTTGTTGAAAGTGGATTCTACATTCAAAAATTCCTCTTTCCAATCAAATCTCAAAATCTCTTCTAAATCCATTTGAGCCCCAGTTAACACTTTCAAGATGTTGAGTGTGGGTTCAAATTCTAAAATCAACAAATCAGGAATCTGATTCAAGTTTGTTTTCAACATTGCACTTTTCGCCAGAGCTTGCTTGATTACAATGGCACAAGAAAAGTATGTGTTAACGTTTCCTCATGGGATGGACTTGGCCCTGGATCAGGCCAGCCTTCCATGATTTGACTATGCCCACATCATCCACTTTGGTCTAGGCTTCGAGGGGGACATAATTACATGTGAGGGAACCCCCTTACTACAGTTAGTAGGAGCACGGTGATAAGGCAGAAGCCTGTTAACCAGATTGACATGCCATCTGACTCGAATATTCCCTCACTTAAGAGGAAGGCAGTGGCATTTCCCACAATAGTAGTGTTAGTGACAGTGCCAGTGCGCCCGGTTATTCGCCATGCTGCCCTAGTTAGGGCTAGCACCCACTTACTAGCACCCCGCTAATCCCAGGGATTGTCTCCCTTGCTTTTGAGGTTGGGTCTAGCTCATACTCTGCTCGCCCTACTAGGACCCAGTAAAGAAACAAGAACTGCATGATCAAGCGGTACCACACTCGCATTGCAAAAGAGTTGGAGGCAGCTACTCAGTCTATTGTAGAAGAGTTTCCTAAGATGGTTTCCCTGCTGGTTATAGAAAATCAGTTTCATCCTCTACCTGGATTTGATAGAGAGGATGCCAAGAGGATTTATGCTTCACCTTCGCCAACGATTCAGTTTCAGGCACTGGTCAGTGAGAGGAGGAGATCATACACTGGCCTTCGATCAATTTTATGCCAAGTAGGCAGAGCCTACGGATGATCTGAGTCTGTGGCTCAATTTGATTTGAGATCGCCATTCCCAGGTGTGGGGGTAGCTTTAGGAGAGAGCTAGAGATACACAGTCATGTTACTCCGAGAGGAGGTATAGCCGACAGTCAGCGGCCTCCGCACTTATGGATTTTCCATCGATGCTCACCCACCATGTGTAACATCTTACTCATGGGGACCACACATCATAGGAGAGTAGCTCTTACCTTGAGAGAGTCGGTGGTGCCTCCACCACACCGCTCTTCTCCCTGTCTGCCATCTCATGTACATGTTTCAACATCTAATATTCTAGCTAAGGCCATGAAGGCCACATCGGGAGAAGACCCCTGGTGATTGACCACAGAGAGCCCCCCCATCTACACTACCTATCAAGGATGAGCTCTCGCCGACCTTCAAGTAGTGGTGAAGAAGGAATGACAACCTCGAAGTATCATAGTCTTCTTGTCACCACCACCACTGTAGCAGGAAAGAGATTGTTGCACCAGATGAGGGAGGTGGAGACAATTCAGTCACCCATATGGCTATAGGTCCTCCTAGGAGTACCACTCCACCTAGATCCAGTAGTAGTCAGGAGTACCTCTCCTCTAGTGAGCGTAGTCCTCACATGATAAGCTCGCTAGCAGCTTTAGAGTTTAGGTGCCTATCTCACGATGATCCCATAGGTCAATCATTTGTGCCTATTCTATTAGCCAATCCTAGATGACATAGCATCTAGTGGAGAGAAGAAAATCTTAGGATATGCTTCCTCTGATTTAGAGAATGAAAAGACCAGCTTTGATCCGAATGAGGATGACTTGTTAGAGAATTCAGTGGGGGTACATATGGTAGATACCTGGGGTTCTCTCCTCCATGAGAAGTAGACTATGGAAGGTGCTGAGGCCGAGCAAGAATACACAACCTACTTGACCCAACACTTCCTTCAGCAGTTAAAGTAGAAAGATGATCAAATAGATAGGATGGGGAAGCAGCTCGAGGACTTGTTTGCAGTAGTCTTAGCACTTCAGAAATAAGCACCGATAGTTCATCCTACTATAGTTGAGACTAGTCGAAGTTGGTGCATGTCTTGGATCCCAAGACTTTACCTCCAGAAAGCAGCACCATGTATAGGAAGGTAGTGGATAGTACCTCCATATAAGAAAAGATATCAAAAGCATGGTTGAGCAGGAGAGAAGCATTGGCTCAAGCCCAAGGAGGATCATCAGTTCCAAAGGGTAGACCCTACCCAGAGGAATTTGATGCCATCCAATATCCTAAGGGTTTTGTGCCACATTCTTTCAAGAGCTTCGATGGTAGTAGGAACCTGAGACAGCATATTGCGCACTTTAGAGCTAGTTGTTGCAATACCAGTGGCAGTGACGCTTTAATCTTCTATCTCTTGGTTAATAGCTTAGTAGGCATAGCCTATGATTGGTATGCTGAACTTCCCAACAGTTTAGTGAAGACTTTTATTGAGTTGGAGCAACTCTTCATTAAGAGGTTTGCTAGAGCTCAGCAAAGGGTGAATGTAGGCGATCTCGTTGTGGCTCAATAAAACCCCAGTGAGTCCCTCATTGATTACATTCTCAGATGGCATAATTTGAGTATGAAATGCGAACCACAGCTGTCTGAACAGCATGCCATTGAGATTTTGCTTAAGAATATCTATGGTCTGGTCACCTTCATGCTCAAAGGTCTCACTATCAAAACTTTTGAGAAATTAATCAAAAAGGTGGCTAACTTACAAGGAGAAGCAAAATAGTCACCTTTTCTAGACCAATCAACAAAGCATAAGCCACAAAAAGCTTTTGTGAAGAAGCCCGGGGCAGTGATAGCAGTAGACAAGGGGATACAGAGAGCAGTTTGAGAGACCTTGTGCTCCATAGCCATCACTTTCACCTCCTCTACCACCATCGAGGTAGCCCTACCAGCCGCCATAGCAGCCTCCATGACCTGCACTTCCTCCTCCTCAGTCACATCATTAGCAGTAGTGGTACACATACTTGCCTCCAGGTAGCTATGGTCCACTTACTCTTTTAGATAAACTTAACAAGCCTTATTCATTTAAGAGGGAGATAATCAGGAAGATCTTTAAGAATCTCTTAAAGAAGTCTAATTTTTAACTACCCGAACCTAGGTGACTAGAGGAAGTGGGCAAAAGCAATGATCCTAACTTTTGCCCCTACCACCATATGCTAGGTCATGTTTTGGAAGATTGCTTCACATTCAAGGACCGCTTGAACATAGCTTCAAGACGGTATAGTTATCCCAAGGAATACCTTGTGGAACAACCATCCGCCCATTAGAATGGTAATCCTTGAGGATACTGATCCTTCCAAAACCAAAGAAGGTTGGGATATCTCTTATCCATACCTCTAAGAAAATTGTCTAAAATCAAGAAACTTTCCTTGGTGCACTAAGACATCTCAAACCTCCAACATCAAGGAAGGTTTACAAGTTGCAAAAACTTCGGGAAAGGGGAGCTCAGTAGTAGCCTATGCCAGATAGAGTAGCTCAACCCATTGAGTTCTCCAGTCCACGACTACTACATCGGTGACTACTACTTGACTAGCTCTTCTTCTAGTAGACATCTTGTATCGGTGATGAGGCAAATCCCTCACCCCTCTTGCTTTACTTGATTTCTACTATGTACCTCCTATCAAATCTAAGAAATTGAAGAATAAAATGAGCTTGAATTATATCTGTGTCACATCTGATGGGTTGTCTAAATCTACTCCTAATGAAAGTCTTCAAGTCTAAATAATAATTATAATAACTCTAATCTACCTCTTTCTGATTCAGAGTTGGACCTTCCTTCTCTGAATACTATGGGTTTGCCTCTTGAGATAGACTTGGAATCATCGATTACGGTCCCATAGGAGAAGGCTGGGTGAGCTGATGCGAGTAGAATCTTCCATTACCATGGCACAAGAGATCACAAGTCAACCTCGTGGCAAGGTTCTACCTCCTAGGCGACACCTCAAGATGAAATAAGTCATTGGTTCAATGGATCGAAGCCCTCCACAAGATGCTCCACCCTTGGATATGCTTGTGGAGGATCAGCCCAAGGTGGACTATGTCCTCTCACCTAAGAAAGTTGCCATCTAAGCTAAGCATATATGATGCCCTTATCTTATCCAAAGAGATGAGAGAATCATTAATCAAGGCTCTCCTTGATCCAGAGATATACTTAGCTCAGCTGATCACTATTGGAGAGGAGGCACATTATTCCAAAGAAGCCTAGGGGATCACTTTCATTGATAAAGACCTACTTCTGAGGGGCATGGAGCACAACCATCCCCTCTACATTATAGTGGACATGGGCAGATTCAGACTTGCCAGAGTTCTCATCGATCCAGGTGTATCGGTGAACATTATGTGTCTAAAGACCCTTTCCTATTTGAGGATCAACATCTCCATACTCTGAGGAGACCAGTTGATGTTGAGAGGATTCAATGAACAAGGTGAGAGGGCTTTAGGTTCCATAGTGTTACCTTTGGAGATAGGTGACTGGAAGACTGAAGCTAAGTTTTATATCATTGATTTGAATACTTTGTTCACAGCTTTGATTAGTAGGCCTTGGATATATTAGAATATGATGATTTCATCCTCCCTTCATCAGTACATCAAATTCAGGAAGGATGGGATTGAGTACTGTGTCAAAGGAGATGAAAAGCCATTTTCAATTAGAGATGTTGAGATATATGAGGATGTGACTTACTATCTTCCTCAAAATATCCTTTCTCATGAACTTGGGCAAAATTCAAATTCAAATACAAAAGAAAATAAAGAAAATGAAAATAAAAATGAAAATCCAAGTGAACAAGAAAGAGAAATTGAAGAAGAAATAGAGCCGCATATCACATTCCACCTGCAGTTCATTCCATCATATGAACATGTGGGTAGGATGACTCACCTCCACCGTAGAGGTAGGTAGAAAGCAGAGGATAGTTCAGGTGGAAGACCCGGTTGGCCATCGATAGGGGTTATGTTAGTTCATGAGTACCCTACTATTCACATAGACTTAGAATCCTTCGAGGATGAGTCTAATGTGATTAGCATACCAGCCAACCCCTCTCAGTGAGTTTTATTGGAGGTGACACTTGAGCCGGATAGTGATGAAGACCAGGCTTCTAGATAAAGCATGAGAGCATTCGAATCAAATGTATGTGAAATTATCAAGCAGTTGTTAGGAACCTTAGCTCTAACCTCACTTTCATCTCAAAAAGTTGAAGGTTTAGTAATTAAGGAAGCCCCTCAGTCTTCCAAAGATGCCAAACTCAAGAGATTCTTTTGGGATCCTCATCCTCAAGTACAAAACCTAATGTATGACTTGAGGACATTTCAAACAAAGAATTAATGGAATTGCCTTTTAGCTGGTACTCTCATTATGTTCTTAATCTTGCAAAGAAGGGTTTGATTCCTTATTCATGGTCTAAGTACAAGTCAGAGTACTTTGAAAAGCTATGGAACAACAAAGGGGCACAATCAAGATCAAGACTAGGATTTATATGGGTCTAGTCGATGATGATGATTTAGTTGACCAATCATTTGGAGTCTGATAGGTTCTTTTCACACCTCAGCAACTCTTATGAAGATGTGTGTTTAAAAACTTTAGATGATCCAGATGATCTCCAAATCAAAGATGCACTGCCAGAATTTGAAGAGGAGATCCATTCGATAATCAACAAGCTTAAAGAAATCAACCTGGGAGAGAAAATCCGCGACATACATCATTCTTGAATGAAGAAGAAACCAATGACTTAGTTAGGCTATTGGCGAGTTTAAAGACTACTTTGCATGGAGTTATGAAAAGATGCGATTATCTCTTTTGTAGCGGTCCACAAAACTAGCAATAGATACCTAATTATCATGCAAGCTTTTAGATGCATGCGATTACAAATCTAATGATAGGTCATTTCTAAAGTCAAGAAATTGATCGATGCTAGTTTCATCGGGAAGAAAAAAACCATTGTCATACCAGTTAAGAAGAAGAATGGCCAAATTTGCATATGTGTTTTTGAGGACTTAAATAAGGCATGTCCAGGATGAGTTTCCTCTTCTATACGAATTAATGGTGGACATCGCCTCATCTCATGCAATTTTCTCCTTCATGGATGGGTCATCTGGCTACAACCAAATCAAGATGGCCCCCGATGATGAAAGAAACACTACTTTTTGAACCCTGATTAGAATATATTATTATAGGGTCATGCCTTTCGGCCTTAAAAATCTGGTGCTATATACCAATCGGCCATGACTCAGATCTTCAACGAACTCATCTATCATCAGGTTGAGTGCTATGTTGATGATCTAGTAATCAAGAGCGGAGAAAAGAAAGACCATCTCATTGACTTGAGAGTAGTTTTCAAAGCGGTTAAGATAATATAACCTCAAAATGAATCCCAAAGTGTGCATTGGAGTAGCTTAGAAAATTCCTTTGGTTTGTTGTCGACACAGATAATAGATCTAGAAAAGATCAAAGCTATCTTAGAAATGTCACCTCCTAAAAGTTTAACTCAACTAAGATCTTTTCAAGTATGGTTGGTGTATATAAGATGCTTTATTTCTAACCTATCAATGAGATGCAAGCCATTCTTAGCACTTGTCAAAAAGGATGCCAAGTTCAAGTGGGATGATAAGTGCCAACATGCTTGAAGATATATAAGAGTAGTATTTGGTGAAGCCCGGTTTTAGCGACCCCTATCTCCGGGCCCACATCTTATACCTTTGCATTGAACAACTCCCTCAGCGCTCTGTTGTCCCAAGCCAATGAAGAAGGGAAGGAGAGTGCTCTCTACTACCTCAGCATCATCTAATTCCTGCTGAAGTGAACTACCCACCTATTGAGAAACATTGCCTAACTTTGATCTTTGCATCCCAAAAGCTATGACACTATATGCTTTCTCATAAGGTGAACTTGATTTCCAGAACCAATCCACTGTAGTATCTCATGACATGGCCAACACTATCCGAACATTTGGCATGATGGTCCATGATTCTCTCATAGTTTAATATCACGTTCATACCCCTCCATGCAAAAGGATAAGCACTAGCATATTTCTTAGCAGCACACTCACTGCCTACTGATTCCCCACTTAGTGATGATCTCCATGATGAACAAATCATGAACCTAGTGGAGATCAACAACTACCGATGGGAGATGTATTTTGATGGTGTAACTTCCTTTCATAAAAGGAGAAGCACCATGATCTACTCTTCCAGGAAAGGTAGGGGTAGGAATAGTTCTCTTAACTCCAGACCGCAATGTGATGAGATTCTCATACTATCTTTCCAATCCCCCCACCAAGCTGAGTATGGGGTTTTGATTGTTGGTTTAGAGTTAGCCATTATAGTGTGTGTCAAGAGCATCAATATTTATGGGGATTCTTAGTTGGTCATCAACCACATTGTCGTATCCTACTAGGTTCTCAAACCCAAGCTTCGTCATTACCACGAGTATACCATGAAACGGTTGGCCCAAATCCACAGTTCACCATCTACAAGGTTCCAGGTAGAGAATGTAGTAGATGCTTTTGGCCAAACTTGCCAAAGAATTGGCATGTCTGGAAGATGAGTCCATTCCAATAAGGGTCCAAAATAGACAAGTCCTATCCCTTATTGATGCTGAACTCATTAAGAGACTTTCTCTTGAAGGGGAGGTTTTCATTGCTTATAAGGACAAGGAGCTGGATTGGAGGCAACCGTTCATAGACTATTTAAACACTGGCAAACTACCTGAAGAAAAGGCACAAGCCCTTTGCTCTCGTCCGACGGTCTTTCAATCAAATGTGGTTACATTGTTTGGACAAACACGAAGCCCATCAGATTATCACTGAGGTACATTTAGGCCTATGTGGAGCACATCAATCTGATTCAAAGATGAAGATGAAAATCAAGAGACTAGGATACTCTTGATGATTACACATGGATGTAGCTAGGAGATGCCATCGATGTCGTGCGGTGCGACCTACATCAACCACCCAACATTCTACACCTACATTGGCTTCATGGCCATTTGAGTGTTGGGGTACAGTGGGTATCGATCCTCCTTCTTCCAAGGGTCATCGTTCATCTTAGCTGCCACCGACTACTTTTCCAAGTGGGCAGAGGCAATCCCACTTAGAGAGGTCACATCTCAGCATGTGCTTCAGTTTTTCAAAAACCATATCATATATAGGTTTGGGGTGCCTCGATGAATTATATCTGATAATGGTATTATATTCAAAAGCACCAAGATCAACAGCTTTGCTAGAAGATAGTATAGATTGGAGATACTCCACCATCTACTACCCTAGAGCAAATGGCTTAGCAAAAGCATTCAACAAATCTCTCATCCAATACTAAAAGACTCTTGATGATAACAATAGTGGAATGAGCGGTTGGTTGAAGCCTTGTGGGCATACCACACCACATACGAACTCCAACTCAATCTATTTTCCTTAGTGTATGGGTTGAAGCCATTTCTACCTTTAGAAGTTCAACTCTCACTAAGGATAGCATTGGGTAGCAAGATCACTATAGCAGAATGCAAAGTTGTTAGAAGAGCTTCGAAGGTTTGGAGGAGAGTCACTGCATGCCACCTCGAGTTGTACAAAACCAAAATGATTCAAGCTCACAACAAGCTAGTTTGCCTTAGGTCTTTCCAAGTAGGAGAACTTGTGTTAGTCCTAAGAAGACCAATTATTGCCCGTCGAAATATGGGAGGTAAGTTTGAACCCACTTGGGAAGGCCCCTGAGTTATAGATAAGGCCTACCAAGGAGGATCATATCAACTCATTGATTATAAAGGGGAACACCTGATGCTTCTAATTAATAGGCTCTATTTAAAGAAATATTACCCATAAAATATGTTTGAAAATAATTATCAATAAAAGAATAAAATTTGATTCCATTTCATCAAACTCTTCTCTTCTTTTGAAGAGTTGTTTTCTTGTCTTGCGAATCCGCCATGACTTATCCAGGATAGGTGTAAGAGAGCCCAAGAGGCATCCTATCCCTCTTCCACAACACAAACACAATCAAACACAATCTCCCAACGTTATTAGAATATGTGTGAGAAAACTCAAGAGGCATCCTATTTTGATTAGCACAACTGAGTTAGGTGTAAGAGAACCCAAGCGACATCTTTTCTTATGGGAACCCTAGTTGCCATCCGTGGCACCATTTCATCCAAACCCCTAAGAGTGTTTAGGGTAGGTGTGAGAAAACCCAAGAGACATCCTATTCTCATTAACACAAGCACAAGCACAAATACATATTTTTTTTATCTTGGGCTACTTTGATGTGGGAGCAAGACCCCTGTGGCACTCACTCATTAGCTGCTCTAGGTCAGGTCTACATGCTACCTCACTAGTATGTCATCCCAGTGGTCACTTGTTTGAAAGATGTGAGTCTCTGTGCTTTCTTCCTAACTTGATCATTGTAAACTAGCACCTTGTCAGTTTGGTAGTCTTCACTGCTCAACTAGTAAACTACCTCATGTTGACTTTGTTCAAGAAGATGTGAGTCCCCAAACTTTTTTCTTGAACTAATCATCATGTACTGGCCAGGTCGTGTATATTTGAGGTTTAGGGTAAGTCCCCACGAGGCTTTTTTCCTCTTGACTACATTTGAGTTGATATAAGTCCTCAGCATTCACTCGATGTCAGGTCGGATCACTATTGGAGAAGGCTATCCCAATCAATTCACTATAGGAGGATGTGAGTCCCCACTTTCTTCTAGGCGATTGTTGCAAATGGAGGTTGGTTGATGTTTTCTATCTTGTGTGACTCACCCTGTGGATACACCACTCTTGGCAGATGTGAGTCCCCTCGCTTTCTCCTTGAGTTGGCTACCAAATACCTATTTAATATATGACTAACCATGTCATCTTCTCCAGGGTTTTGGATCAAGCCCTTAGCGGCCCCTCTCCCTGTGGGCAATCTATTTGGATCATGTCCTTGGCGAGCCCTAGTCACTACCCAGGTTACTTTTGGATTGGACAGTTCCCCTTTCCTAGTAGCCATCCCTATGGTTGGAGAATTTGTTCAATGGATGTGCAGATTCTCTCTTGGTTCAATAAATTTTAGATATGTCTAGACTGATATAAGCTCCTTCTTAGTCCCTCGCAAACTAATAAGGTCCACAATAAATAAACTAAACAAGCAAATAAAATTTTTGCTTGTGGATTAGGAATTCAAGCCCCCAAAGGGCCCCATTTCCCAAGCAGACGTCTTATTTTTAACGCAGTGTCAGCAGAACTCCCTATAGGAATTGCCTGACTACCTGAGTTGAGATAAATCTTCAGGTCGATACTCACTCTGTAGTCGCCCTTAGGTCGGGTTCAATCTATTTTGCCACAAGCAGGTTACCTTAGCAGTCATTTTAGAAGATGTAAGACTATGTTGCATTTTTTCTAGCCTGACTGCTGTAAATCGACGAGCAGACCTATCTCAATTTATTGCCCAAGCAACCGATCATTCTAGTGGTCTTTTGTAGTGGAAGATGTGATTCCCCAAGCTTTCTTCCCTTGAATTGATCATTGCAAATCAAAAGGCACTCCTTTGGTTGGATAGTTCTCCCATCGACCGAGAAGTTACTCCCTTTAGTTCAGTAAATCTAAGATATGTCTAGGCTAATATAAGCTCCTTCTCAGTGTGATCCATCACAAACCAATGTAATCCATCAAAAATAAATTTAAAAATGAAATTAATCTTGACTATTTTTGAGTTGATTTAAGTCCCCCAGTGGCATTCACTCAATAGTCAGCCCTAGGTTGGGTTCAATTTATTTCCCAAAGAAACCGATCACCTCAGTGGTCTTTTTTAGTAGAAGATGTGAGTCCTCATGCTTTCTTCAAATTGAATTGATCATTGCAAACTGAAAGGCACTCCTTTGGTTGGATAATTCTCCCCTCGGTTGGGAAGTTACTCCCTTTGGTTCAGTAAATTTGAGATAGGTCTAGGCTAATATAAGCTCCTTCTTAGTGTGATCCATCGCAAACCAACAGAATCCATCATAAATAAATTTAAAAATGAAATTAATTTTGACTTTTTTTTGAGCTAATTTAAGTCCCCTAGTGGCATTCACTCAATAGTTAGCCCTAGGTCAGGTTTTACTTGTTGCCCAAAGCAATCGATCACCCTAGTGGTCTTTTGTAGTGGAAGATGCGAGTCCCCATGCTTTCTTCCCCTGAATTGATCATTACAAATTGAAATGCACTCCTTTGGTTGGAGAGTTCCCCCCTAGGCTGGGAAGCTACTCTCTTTGGTTAGGTAAATTTGAGATAGGTTTAGGCTGATATAAGCTCCTTCTGAGTATGTTCCATCGCAAACCAACAGAATCCATCAAAATAAAAAAATTAAAAAATGAAATTAATCTTGACTATTTTTGAGTTGATTTAAGTCCCCCAGTGGCATTCACTCAATAGTCAGCCCTAAGTCAGGTTTGATTTGTTGCCTTGCCAACCAATCACCCCAGTTGTTCCTTATTTTGGAAGATGTGAGTCCCTGTTCTTTCTTCCTAAGTTGACCATTGCACACCGAAAGGCATCCCTTTGGTTGTTAGTCCTACCTATGTGGTCGGTAGACTAATCCCTTTAGATTGGTAAATCTGAGTTAGGTCTAGGCCTCCATGGCCTCTACTCAGTGCAGTCCATCGCAAACGATGGGATCCATCATAATCAAAATAATTAAAAAATAAAATTAATCTTGACTATCCTTGAGTTGATTTAAGTTCCCCAGCGGCATTCACTCAATTTTCAGCCCTGGGTTGGGTTCAATCCGTTGCCTTGCCAATGGATCACCCCAACAACTAGTCCCTACTTTGGAGGATGTAAGTCTGCTATACTTTCTTCCTAGTACAGCTGCTGCACACCGAAAGATATTCCCTTTGGTTAGTTTGTCCTACTATGTGTTTGGTGGACTACCCCTTTGGATTGGTAAATCTGAGTTAGGTCTGAGCCACCATGGCTCCTACTCTGTGCGATCCATCGTAAACCAATAGGGTTCATCTCAAAATCTAAAATCTAAAAATCTAAAATAAATCCAACCCTCCTCCCTCAGTGGAGCCTAAATAAATCAAAACTAATCAAATCAATCAAACAAATCAAATCGATTTCTCTCCCTAGTGAGATTCAAATCAAATCAAACCTCTCATCCCCTTATGGATGACTTGAGCCTACTTCCCTAGTAGTTCACATACTCTATCCCTAATGGATTTTTCTTTCACTCTCTTATGTTCCTAACATGAGTAGAGTCACATTGCACTAAGCTCTGGATTCCATCTACACCTTGGGTTAGGAGTAGATCATTTCTGTTAGTGCTTGTGATCGTTCGGTGTTGTTGATCATCTTGCCAACACCACGCGGTGTACTTGGTCAATCACACACCTATTGGGCCTTGTTGAACCTTATTTTTAGGATGATCTCAAGCCTCCATCTTAGAAATAGGACTTCTCTTAGACTTTAAGAGTTCCTTAGTCTTAAGACACATCTAGTGATTAGGTGGACACTCAACCCAACCCTAGAGACTTAGAAGAGTTAGCCATAAGAATAGGTCATGCCTTAAAGATGTAAAGAAAATTTGCCTACCCCATAGCTTGAACCAACTCCTCACTTCCTTCCTTCAAGTCAAATTCCAAATCAAGTCTAAATCAACTCCAAACTCCACATCAAATCAATCTCAAACTCAAATTAATTCCAACTTGAAGGATTTTCTCAAACTCAAATCAATTCCAAATGATTGAAGCTTATGATCGAAATTCCGAGTTTCAAAATTTTTTCCTAAATCACTTTGATTCTATCTTATGGACTTAGCCTAAATCAAATACAAATCAATTCAAATTCAAGAAACTTTCTCAAGCCCATTTATATTCTCATTTATATTTACAAATATAAATGAAATATAAATTCAAATATCCAAAATAAATTCAAAATTCAAATCCAAAATTGATCCAAAATTCAACCTAAGCCTTTCAAATCAAATCTTGAACTTAGCCAAATCAGATTCAAATAAAGCCAAACTCTTGATTTTTAATCATGATTCAATCAATACTTCAATCATAAATCTAAATATAAATATAAATCATCAATCAAAAAAATCAATTCTCAAACTCAAATTCAATCAAAATTCAAACTTTCAAGTCAAAATCTTGAACTTGGCCAAATCAAATTCAAATCAAGCCAAACCCTTGATTTTTCTTCATGATTCAATCAATCCTTCAATCATGAATCCAAATATAAATACAAACTTCAATAATCAATCCAAAAACCAATTCAAAACTCAAACTCAAATTAAACCTAAGCCTTTCAAGTCAAATTCTTGAACTTAGACAAATCAAATTCAAATCAAGCCAAACTCTTAATTTTTCTTCATGATTCAATCAATCCTTCAATCTTGAATCCAAATATAAACACAAACTTTGATCATCAAATCAAAACTAAATTAAAAAATAAAACCCAAGTCAAACTCATGTTCACCCTTTTGAACTTGAAATTGTCAAATGAATCAAACCCATTTGACTCCAAACCACTTGCAAATAGATTTATATTTCAATCATAATTTCATATGTGAGTTCAACCAAACTTGATTCAAGCCTTGATCAAGTCAATTGACCCACTTAGGCTCACTTGACCCAAAGTGACCTAAAGTGCCCCTTTTGAGCCAAATTCTAATCCTACCCAAATTGGATTGAATTAAGCCCAGCAAAGCCTCAAATTGAAAGCAACAATCATCATGAGATGTTCAATTACTCAAATTGGTTCAGACCAAGTCAAACCTAAGGGTTGACCAAGTCAACACTTAGCCAAAATGGAACTTAAACTAGCTAAAATCCACCATAGGTCAAATTGATTGAAACCATTAAGCAAAACTCATTCATGATCAATGTTTGAACTTGACCAAGTCATCATTTGAGTCTAATCTAGCCCAATTGGCCACTTGACCCAAGTTGACCCAACTTGACCTAAAAACTCAAAATATATCAAAACTTGATCTAAGCCAAATTGGTTGAAACCAATGGGTCAAGTTCATTCCAAATCACTTGTTGAACTTGACCAAAGCCTCAATTCGATTCAACTAGCCTAGTTGACCTTGAACCCAACTTGACCTAAAAGGTCAAATTGAGCCAAAATCAAATTAAACCAAAATTGATTGGAAACAAAGATACCAATACATTTCATATGACCAATGAAGCTTAAACCAACCCATGACCTAATCCAAATAGGTCAAATGGGTCAAATTAGTCAACCTGACCCATTTGACCTAAATGAAATCAAATGAACCAAATTCAAATATAAATCAAATTGAACCAAACCAATGGTGCCAAAACTATTTCAAATGGTCATATGAACTTGACCCAATCTTTGGTTTGATCCAATTTGACCAATTGGTCAACTTGAACCAAGTTGACCCATTTTGACCTAAATGGGTCAACATGAGCCAAATCATATCAAACCAACTCCAAATTCTTTGAAACTTGGCCTAACCCATCTTTCAATCATACCAAACATATTCAAATAGAAATTCAAGCTAAATGACCATTTTACCCCTAGGTCAAAGGGTAACCTATGGCCAATTCCACTTGGAATTTGGCCATATCCTTCTAGTGGCCACTTGGCACTCTCTTAGTGGACCAAGTAGACACTAGTGAGCATGGTGCACTTGACCCATTGGGTTTGGGTCAGCCAAACCCAACCCAAGGTCAAAATCGACCACCCCTCTCATTTTGAGAACATGAGAATCACTCCCACACTTTGTTTTGCACATGGCAACATCTCCACTACCCCTCTGGCCAAAATTGAACCACATGCAACCCTAAACGGCCTAACAAACCCATTGCATAGGATGAATTGGATAAAAATGGCAAAGGAAAGCTAGGCCGTCCGATTCACCTAGGGGGAGATATACTCCCCTTTATTCCACTTCATTCTAAGACACTGACACTCGATTGAGCTTAGAAAACTTAGGGCAAGCAATTGCAAGTCTCCCCAAGCTTCCTAGAGCCATCTCCAATTCTCCATTTCTTGATTTCTTCAAACTAAAAATAGGGGAGCTCCACCATATTTTTCAACTTACTTAATACACAAAATTAGCTCAATTCTTCTTGCAAGCATCTTCAGAGAAGTCAATCGAGTTGATCCAAAGCTTCTCCCAAGTTTCAAAGGCAAGGGAGGCAGTGTCTAGACCAAGGTTGAATCTATTTGAAGGTGACCTTGGAAGAATTCACCCAATACAAGCCTCAAATCAGCAGGCTTCATCTCTACTAGGTGGCTACCTCGATGTATTGGAGCAGTGATAGCCTCCACAGGTATGTCTTCAAATCGAGCTTAGGTATAGGAGTTCTTGGTCCTTTGTGAAATAAATTTCCACCCCATGCAAAATTGACCATTGAATTTACTTGTGCTTGCTTTTAGATGGTGTGGGTTGAGTTTAAGCTCAATCTGAGCTCAATCGAGCTCAGATCTTGCCTTAAGGGATGGACGGTCTCCGTCTCCCATAGGCTAGCTCAGAGATCGATCATGGACCATCCATATGTGAATTTTGGATGGGTGGTCCTAATCAAGCTGGATAGGATCTCTGATTTAATCCCTTAAGAACCGCAAGTTCAATCTCAACCCGTCTCATTCGGATGATCGAGAAAGCGCCATGGCGCCGGCAACTTGGTGTCTTAAATAACCAATCCCATGGTGCCATGTGGAAAGCGCTCGTGGCCATTGGCCGTATGTCTTGATAATTAGGAGTTTTAATTAATTGTTAATCACTGGATCTTCAAATATTCATAACTAAATATAAAAAAAATCAGAAAAAAATAAAATAAAAAGCATTATTTAGATAATTCAAAGGGGAGTAATCTAAAATTAATTTTAATTGATTTTGAACATGTTATTTTCTGATTTTGGGTTTTATTGGGAATGTGATTAGGTTAATTACTCTCTAATTATCCCACTGATTAATTCCAAACTTCTCATGTGCATTTAGGGGGATTACTTCTGCCTCCCCAAATTTTCTTGGAATTTATTAATGGGTTAATTAGGGTAATTGCTTGGTTCATTCCTAATTATCCTTTTAATCAATTAAATGATTAATTAATCTATTAAATAGTGATAAATCTATTAATTAAGTTTGCTAATCACCTTAGAATAGTGAGTGGACTTAGGGAATGAGATTAAGGTTCTTTCCCATATCTTCTTTTCCTAAGTTTATTTCATTTGGATAAAAATCTAATTAAGGTGCAAATTAATTAAATAAGTTTAATCACTTAATTAAATCAAATCAATCTAAACTTAATCATTTTCTTCTTGGGTAGGTGCTTAGGTGTTCAATAACCTAAGTAACTTAAGGAAATCAAAATCCAATGCACATGTGTGGGAATGGTTATGAAAGTACTTAAATTAAACCCTTTTACTTAATTAATCACTAATTATGAGTGAATTGCATTAGACCCTTTCTTTCCTAGATGCATTGCTGATTTAAATTTGTTGTGTGTTTTATGTCATACATTGGCTCATAATTATTTGATTAATATGTTAAAGTGGTGTAGGTAAGGGGTAATTAATGCACTTAATTCACACCTTAACCTAACTAAAATATAAAATTGATCTAATCACCTAAAAATTAAACTAAAATAACATACATATGTGGGAAATGGGTTAGGACCAAAAAACTCTTTCACATTTCCTAAATTCAAATCAAACTCAAACAAAACTAAAAATCTCTTTAAAATAAATTTGATTTGCTTTAAATAATTCTATTTCATAAGATTATCTTTAGGAATTAATCAGGGTGAATGAATTTACATGATTTCATCACTTTATTACTTTTCTTGCATGTTAAATGTGTATGTCATATGAAAATCATGCATTCATGCTTTTTAAAAATCAAATTTAAAATGAAATGTTTCCTTTATGTCAAATTGCATGTTTTGGCTAAACTGAGAATATGAGTAGCTATTATCACTATTAAATCCAAAATTATTTTAAAACCTATGAATTAAACATTAAAACTAAAAGGTTTGCTATTTACAATTATTTATGAGCTTGCATATGAATAGTATACAATGTGTTATGTGATTCTCCCTCTCTTTCTTAACATAGAATTATATAGGATTTGTAAAGTGTATAGTCCATTTGAAAAGGACATAACATTTACTTAAATCCATTCCTATACACTCCTAGGTGATGGCTTAAGAAGGGATTCCACATCACACATATAAACTAAACAATCAAACCAAAACCAAACAAACATAAACTTTTGCAACTTTCTTTTTTCCATTCATTTCTTTTTGTACATGCACATGTATTTAAGAAAAGTGGTATATTAGTCTGGACAACCCCGAGGTTGCGAGGCTTTAAGAAACCCTAAGTAGGTCTTGTACCTTACATCCCTGGTGCTAACAATGGCACCGTATTAACTTATGTCCTTTATACTTGTAAATGTGCATATGAAAAATGGATAAAAGAATCAATATTTTCTACTTAATGAAAATCATGCATCATAAAGCATCCAAATTTTCTTAAGTAACACTACTTAGCATTCATCATTAAGGTGTGCTAAATATTTCCATTTGTATGTATAGATATGCTTAGGATTCATCCATATGCATGTTACACATGTTGGGAAAGAAATGAAGTGATGTGTGATAGTATTTCACATTACTTAATCTTAAAAATGCCTTTCTTTTTGAATAGGTTTATTTAGAGAAAATCTAAACTTATGATTAATTAAAACACATAATAAAACATTCACTAAATAAAAATCAAATATGAATCTACCTTAGAAATTACTTAAGGTAGGGAAGAAAGAGAAGTTCTCTTCTCTTTTCATCTCTTTATAAGTTAGAAATTAATTATAGGATTCATTCAAACCAAATCAAAATATGAAATGAAATCAACCAAAGAAACTAAATCACTTACATAAAACAAAACCTCTAAGTTGAACACTTTCATACTTAGAAAACTTCAACATTAAAGCCTAGCTAAGCATACCACACAAAACTTAAATGGCATACACATTGCTAAGTCACCATTTCTTGCTTTAGATTAGCACGGTGCATGATTTGATATTTGCTTTTATTTTTTGATATTTTGTTTTAGTCTGAATGTTAGGGTGTATGTGCGTAGATTGATTGGTAGGGCTATCTTAGTCTAACTATTATCTTTTGCAGGGGATTATGCTTAAGGGGCTCTGTAATAAAAATATAAAACTACTTTTGCTGTGCAGGTTCTTATACCCTTAAGCATAATCCAAAATAGGCCAGGTAGACTTAGTTTCCCATGTGTGGGGTGCTAAGTCCAATTTATACATATACATGCTTGGGATTATATGGTTTGTTCAGCTAATTTCTATTTTGTAGGTTTTAGTTAGATTTCCTTTTCCCTATTTTCATGAAATTTTGTAATTATTATTTTGGAATGATTTTTATGGAGTATTAGGATGAACATGGGTTATAAGACTATGTCTTATGTACCATGTGAAGCCTTTGGAGAAACCACATTCCAACCATCTAAAAGAAAGAACCAAAAGAAGAAAGAAGAAAGAAGAAAGAAGAAATGAAGAATAAAGACCCCCATAACTTGAATTCCTTGCTTAATTGTAATTAATTCATTTGTAATCCAGGTTGTATAAGGGTAGAGCTCAGCTACCCAATTTAAATTCGGGTTTGTGCGGTGGAGCCCAACCATAAATGACCTCTTATTCTTTTGCCAGCTTTACAAATTTGTTGATGTTTGTTTAGCTTGTGCATTAAGATGACATCTTTTCTTAGTTTATTCCTTGCTTTGATGTATGACCTGGATGATGATTAGGCTCTTAGAAAAATAATTTTTTTATCCAACTAATCAATTCAAAATAAAAATTAATCAACTCATTATCTCACCTAAATCCTAGGTTATAAATCAAGATAAAAGAATTAACAACCCCTTAGTTGGATGTTGTATTACTTTTCTCACATCATGCACAAAGCATATTATTTCTTTCTTGAATTGGAGGGCTTCCACCTTTTTTAGAGAGCTTGGCTTGACCTTTGAGAGCCATAGTGGAAACACACCTCCTTATCTTGTTGATTTCAGCCCATAATCTAATTTATCATGCATTAGGCATATGAATCCTAAAGCCTGTGTCAAATTGATTGTCCAAAATTAAAATAAAATGTGACAAAATTTGCATTAGATTTAAGTCATTAAATCATGCCCTACATGATCTAGTCTCTATGGAGAACTTAGCCTCTTTCTAAATAAACAATAGCCTAGCTATCTTGTAAAAATAAATGACTTGCCTACATATTTTAAAATCGTAGGAAGAGTTAGTTGGCGATCACCCCCAGCCAGTTGTAAGTCTAATAGTCGGGTGGTTTATCCTCTCTTGTGGAGGTAAACCAAATGCCCATTTTTGCCTTAGATTTAGGTCATGCTTTTGGCCCTCGCCAAATCTCCCTAGATTTAGGTTCAGAGATTGCTACTTTCCTTTGTGGGCTACGAGGATAAATTTTTACCTCTTAGGCATTTTCATGACCTTATATCATAGAATTGTAAACCCTAACTTTCTAATAAAAGAAATTCAACTCAAATAAATTAATTTAATTTCAAAAATATAAAGCCCAACCATAGGATTATTTGGGGTGCTTACTAGGCTTCCTAGTATCATAAGCATCCCCTACTTATTTACCTTTTGGATTTGATAAGAAGTCCCTCCTCTTGATCGATCCTAGTTGACTTTTCTAAAAATAAACCAATTGATTAATAGTCCTACCTTTCTAAATCTTTGGTGATAATGATCATTTACCTTAATGGAGAGTATTCCTAAGGAATCCTCTTCCTTAAGATGTAATTAACTATGGGGGCTTGACCCTGTAGGGAACATAATGAACCTGATTTAAAATAAACCTAGCTTTACTTTTCCATATAAAGTAGGGGAAGAATCTCTGGTACATTCTGAAGACCCATAGTCCCTATTAAGGTGATTAGGTCCATTATAGGGTGGTGACTTCTATCTTTTGAGATAGTACACCCCTCCTCAATGTCGTACCCGATCACCCTAATAAGAACATTTGTGAATCTGCATGGTGTCCCAACAAAGGTGTTATATATTTTTGTTTTCATTTATCCTCTTTCCAAAAGGAGGGGATAGATGAAGGCAGGAATATATAATATAAATATTTCACCATGCCTCCTAAAAGTGCATCTCCTGTGGATCAGGATAGTGGAAGCCTGCACTGGAAGGTCATAGATAGTACCTCTGTACAGAAGAAGGATATCAAACAAATGATGGAATAATAGGTGAAAGAAGCATTGGCGGAAGCCTGGGGTACCTCATCCGTTCTAAAGGGTAGACCCTGCCTGAAGGAATTTGACACAGTTCAGTATCCCAAAGGGTTTGTGCCACCTTCTTTCAAGATTTTTGATGGCAGTGGGAACCCTCAGCATCATATAATGCACTTTAGAGTTGACTGTTGCAATACTAGTGGTAGCGATGCTCTTCTTTTTCATCTTTTCATTAGTAGTCTATTAGGGATTGTGTTTGATTGGTACGTCAAACTTCCTAACGGTTCAATGAAGACATTTGCTAAGTTGGAGTAACTCTTCATCAAGAGGTTAGTTGGAGCTTAGCAAAGGATTACTGTGGATGATCTTGTTGTGGCACAACAAAATCTCAATGAGCCTCTCATTGATTACATTCTTAGGTGATAAAACCTGAGTATGAAATGTGAATCGCAGTTGTCTGAACAGCACACCATAGAAATTCTTCTAAAGAATATTCATGGCCCACTCACTTTTATGTTCAAGGGATTTACTATCAAAATCTTTGAGAAGCTAATTAGCAAGGCGACTAGTCTACAAGGAAGCCAAACAGTTATCTTTCCAAGACCAATCATTCAAGCCTAAGCCATAGAAAGCATATGAGAAGAAGCCAGGAGCAGTAGTGTTAGTTGATAAGGGGAAGCAACAGGCTAAAGTTCAGTTTGAGAGACCTCGAGCTCAGTAGCCTCCACTTCCAGCTCTTCTACCACCGCCTCGGCAATCATATCGACCACCTCAGCAACCTCCATAACCATTATCGCCACCTCTTCAGCCATATACTTAGTACCAATGCACATATCCGCCACCAGGTAGCTACTATTCACCTACACTTTTGGGTAAACTAAACAAGCCTTATTCATTTTAGAGGGAGGTAATCAAGAAGATCTTTAAAAACCTCTTAAAGAAGCGTGATTTTCAGCTACTCGAGCCTAAGAAGCTGAGGGATGTGGGCAAGAGTGATGATCCTAACTTTTTCCCCTACCACCACATGTTAGGTCATGTCTTAGAGGATTGCTTCATCTTCAAAGACTGACTTGAGCACGGCTACAAGTCAGGCACCATAGTTATCCGCAAGGAATATCTATTAGAACAACCATCCATTTATGCTAGGGTAATCCTTGGGGATACATGTGATCCTCTTAAGATAAAAGAAGATTGGGATATCTCCTTATCCAAAACCTCTAAAAAAATTATTTCTAAGATCAAGAAACTCTCCTTGCAGGTGCCTGAGGCAGCTCAAACCTCTAACATCAATGAAGGTTTGCAAGTTGCTAAGGATAACTCAGGGAAGATACGAGCTCAACAATAGCAACAGTCCTCACTTGCCCAGGATAGGCTAGTAGTGCAACCACTGACTAAGTTGAGCATGCCCTCCACTGTTGCAGCTACCACCTCATCCAACTCTTCTTCTTCTTCTAGTAGAAACATTATATCTGGGGATGAGGGCACTAAACCCCTCACTCCACTTACTTTACTTAATTTCTATCATGTTCCTCCATTTAAAAAGAAATTAATGAAGAAGGCAGATTCCACTTATATCTTCTCTACTTTTGATAATCATGATGACTTCATTTCAATTGAAAGCTCTCCAAGTCTAAATAATAACAATAATAGCACAAATAATTCTGATCCTTTCTCTTATGATTCAGAATTGGACTTTCCTTTTCTAAATCAATCGGGTTCTCCCATTGAGATAGACTTAGAGTCATTTGACTTCAAGAGTCCTATAGGAGAAGCTATAAGTATACCCGAAGAGCAGGTATAACTTTCCACTAACCTACCACATGAGATAACCGAAGTTAACCTCCATAGTGGCAAAGTTTTACCTCCTAGGGTAGCACCTCAGGATAAGGGTAAGCAAGTCATTGGTTCTAGAAAGCAGATGATGCCTCCACAAGATGTTCCACCTATAGACATGCTCATGGAAGATCAGCCCAAAGTTGACTATAATATCCTTGCCCACTTGAGAAAGTTTTCAGCTAAGCTAAGAATATATGATTCCCTCATCTTATCCAAAGAGATGAGGGAATCTCTAATCAAGACTTTACTTGATCCTGAGATTTATTTGGCTCAGCTGACCACTACTAGAGGGGAGGCTCATTACTCAAAGGACGTACTATGAGTTACATTTAGTGATGAAGACTTGCTTCTAAGGACGACCGAGCACAACCGTCCTCTCTGCATCACAGTGGATATAGGCAGATACAAGCTATCTAGAGTGTTGGTTGACCCAGGTGCATCAGTCAATATTATGAGCCTAAAAACCCTTGCCTACTTGAGGATCAACATCTTTAAACTCTAACAAGAAAGAATGATGTTGAGAGGATTCAATGAATAAGGAGAGAGGACCTTAGGTTCCATACTGTTGCCTTTGGAGATAGATGATTGAAAGACTGAAGCTAAATTTTACATTATAAACTCAGATACATTCTTTAATGCTTTGTTTGGGAGACCATGGATACATAAAAACAACACTATCCCATCCTCTCTACATCAATGTATGAAGTTTGTAAGAGGTAGAATCACCTACTGTGTTAAAGGAGATCTCAAGCCATTTACAGTCCAAAAGATCAGCGTATATAAAGATGTGACCTACTACCTCTCTCAAAATCAACAAGTCTATTCCCGTGAACTTGGCCAAAGTTCAAAAATAAAAGAAAAAGAAAAAGAAGAAGAAAAAGAAAGAGAAAAATAAAATAAAAAAGAAATAAACAAAAAAGGGAGTGAGAAATAGACTTAGAGGAGGAAGTAGAGCCTGACATTAGATTCCACCCACAGTTCATTACTCCATTTGAACACATGGGTAGGATGACCTGACCTCCACCAGGCAGAGGAAGAGGCAAGTCCATAGGTAGTCCTAGGGGAGAAAGACCTCCTTATTAGCCACCCAATAGGAGATACATCCCATCCACCAAGAGTACACATGCTATCCATATAAACTTAGAATCAAGTTCAAAGGATGAGTCTTCTATGGTTAGCACACCAACTGACTCTTCTCAGCAATAGATTCCTTTGAGGTGACACTTGAGCCAGACAGTGATGAAGACCAGGCTCCAAAGCAAAGCATGAGTGTATTTAATTCTATACATGAAATAATTAGGCATCAGTTGGGAATCTTAGCTCTAACCTCACTTTCCTCATAGAAAGTTAAGGGTTTGGTAGTTAAGGAAGCCCCTAAATCATCAACAAATGCAAAGGTGTAGAGGTTCTTCCCTGGAGCATCATCCTCAAGTAAAGAAGTAGATGTTGAACTTGAGGATGATTCTTATAAAGATTTAATAGAATTGCCTTTTGATTGGCACCCACCGTGTTTTAAATTTAGCAAAGAAAGGATTGATTCCACATGCTTGGTCTAAACATAGGTCATATTACATCAAGCGGTTATGTGACAATAAATGCAAACATTCTCAATCAAGACCAGGACTGGGATTCAGTACGGTGGGTCCTGTTGATGATGATGACTGCTACTTAATCATCACCAATCATTTAGAGTCTGATAGGTTCTTTTCAAATCCCATTAACTCTTATGAGGAGGTGTGCTTAGAAACTTCAGATGATCCAGATGAGTTTCTAGTCAAAGATGCACCGCCAAAATTTAAAGAAGAAATCAAGTCAACCATTGACGAGCTCAAAGAAATCAACGTAGGAATTGAAGAAAATGCATGCCCGACATACGTCAGTTCTTTGTTGAATGAAGAAGAAACCAATGACTTAGTTAGGCTATTGACTAAGTTTAAAGACTATTTTGCATGGAGTTATGAAGAGATGTCAGATTTATCTTCTGATGTAATAGTCTACAAACTAGCAATAGAGCCTAGTGTTAACCATATCAAGTAAGCTCTTTGACGCATGTGATTAGACATTGAACAACAGGTCATTTATGAAGTTAAGAAACTGATCAATGTTGGCTTCATCAGGAAAGAAAAATATCCTATTTGGTTGGCCAGTGTCATCCCAGTTAAGAAGAAGAATGACTAAATTTGCATATACTTTGACTAAATTTTCATAAGCATGTCTAAAAGATGAAATTCCGCTACCAATATCAAAACTAATGGTGTACATTGCCTCATCTTATGTAGTTTTCTCTTTCATGGATGGCTCATCTGGGTATAACCAAATAAATATGGCCCTTGAAGATGAAAGAAATATTGCTTTTCGAGCCTTGATCAAAATTTATTACTATAAGGTCATGCCTTTCAACATTAAAAAAGCTAGTGCCACATACCAGCGGGCCATGACTCAAATCTTTGATGAACTCATTCATCATCAAGTTGAGTGTTACATCGATGATCTCATAATCAAGAGTAAAGAAAAGAAAGCCATCTCTTTGACTTGAGAGTAGTTTTTGAATGGTTAAGGTAATATAACCTCAAAATGAACCCTAAAGTGTGCATTTGGAGTAGCTTCAGGAAATTTCTTTGGTTTGTTGTCTGACATCGGGGAATAGAGATCGATCAAGAGAAGATCAAAGTTATCTTAAAAATGTCACCCCTAAAAGTCTAACTCAACTCAAATCAATTCAAGGGTAGTTGACATATCTAAGACGCTTCATATCTAATCTATCAAGAAGATGCTAGACATTTTCAGCACTTATCAAAAAGGACTCCAAGTTCAAGTGGGATGATAAGTGCCAACAAGCCTTTGACAGCATCAAGCAGTACTTGATGAAGCTGCTAGTTCTAGCAGCCCCTATCCCGAGCAACCATTGATCATCTACACTACTGCTTTAGACGACTCCCTCAGTGATTTGTTGCCCCAAGCCAATGACGAGGGAAAAGAGCATGCACTCTACTACCTCAGTCGTTGTCTGATCCCTGCTGAAGTGAATTATCCACCCATTGAGTAACATTGCCTAGCTTTAATCTTTGCATCCCAAAAGCTACAACATTACATGCTTTCTTATAAGGTGAACTTGATCTCTAGGATCAGTCAACTGTAATATCTCATGACACGGCCGACACTATCCGGATGGTTGGCACGTTGGTCCATGATTCTCTTATAGTTTAACATCACATTTGTACCCCTTCATGCAATGAAAGAATAAGCACTAGCAGATTTCTTAATAGCACACCCACATCTTGATGACTCTCCGCTTAGTGTGACCTCCCTAATGAACAAATGATGAACTTAAGGGATATTAATAATCATCGATGGGAGATGTATTTTGATGGTGTGGCTTCCTCTAAAAGAGGAGAAGAACCATAATCAACTATCTGAGGAAATGCAGGGGTAGGGATAGTTCTCCTAACTCCAGACTATAATGTGATGAGATTCTCATATCACTAGTCAAATCCTTGCACTAACAATGAAGCTGAATATGAGGCTTTGATTGTCGGTCTGGAGTTAGCAGTTATGCTATGCATCCAAAACATCAATATCTTCAGGGATTCTTAGTTAATCATCAATCAAATTGCTGGATCCTATAAGGTTCTAAAGCCTAAGCTCCATCACTTCCACAAATATACTATGGAGTTGTTGGCCCAAACCCCAAAGATTACCATCTATAAGATTCCTCAAGGAGAAAACACTATTGTAGATGCTTTAGCCAAGCTCGCAAAGAGTTGGCATATTTGGAAGATGAGTCCATATCGATAAGAGCCCAAAATAGACAAGTCTTATCTATTATTGATATGAACTCATTAAGAGAGTCTCTCTTTAAAGGGAGGTTGCCATTGCCAAAAAGGATGAGGAGCTAGATTAGAGGCAACCATTCATAGATTACCTAAATATAGGCAAACTATCTTAAGAGAAGTCACTAGCACATCAGGTGAAGGAGAGAGCACTTTCCTATGCTCTCATTGATGGCACCTTATACTAACGGTCCTTTGATTATATGTGGTTGCATTATAAACATGAAGCCCATAATATCTTGATTGAGGCACACTCAGGTCTATGCAGAGCTCATCAATCTGATATGAAGATGAAAGCCAAGATCAAGAGACTAGGATACTACTGGCTGTTGATGATTACCTATTAACCTCATGACCATTTGAGTGTTGGGGTACCAACATAGTGGGTACGATTGATTCTCCTTCTTCCAAGGGTCATCAATTCATCCTAGCTACTACTGACTACTTTTTCAAGTGGGCAGAGGTAATCCTGCTTAGAGAGGTCACAGCTCAGCATGTGCTATAATTTTTTAGGAACCATATCATATATATATTCAGGGTGCCTTAAAAAGCAATACGTAACCGAACGAAGTACCCAAGATCAATAGTTTTGCCCGTAGATATAGTATAGATTGGAGATATTCTACCATATACTATCCGAGGGAAAATGACTTGGTAGAAGCCTTCAATAAAACTCTCATCCAAATATTAAAGAAAATGCTCGATGACAACAAGCGATGGTGGCATGAGTAGTTACTTGAAGCTTTGTGGGCATAGCGCACCACATATAGAACTCCAACTCATTCTACTCCTTTTTTCTTAGTGTATGGGTCTGAAGGCATTCTACCATTAAAAGTCTAACACCCATTGGTAAGAATAGCTATGGGTAGTAAGATCATAATAGAGCAGAATGCCAAGCTGTGGTTTGTAGATCTCAAAGGTTTGGAGGAGAGATGCCTACGGGCATGCCAGAACCTCAAGCTATATAATGCAAAAATGATTCAAGCTCATAATAAGTTGGTCAGTCCTAGAGCTTTTCAAGTATGAGAGCTTACTTTAGTTCTAAGGAGACCAATTGTTGCCCGTCGTAAGATGGGAGGCAAGTTTGAACCCACTTAGGAAGGCCTACCAAAGAGGATCATATCAATTGATCAACCATAATGGAGAGCACTCGATGCTTCTTATCAACGGGCTCTATTTAGAGAAATATTATCCTTAAAATAATGTTTGAAAACATTTATCTTCAATACAAATTCTATCTTTCCATCCTTCAAATCTTATATTCATTTGAAGTAATATTTGCTTGTTTGCAAATCTGCCACGATGTGTTTAGGATAGGTGTAAGAGAACCCAAGAGGCATCCTATCCTTCCATGACACAAACATAAATTACACACAGTTCCCCGGTGCTATTGAGATAGGTGTAAGAGAACCCAAGAGGAATCCTATTTCCACTAGCACAACTAAGTTGGGTGTAAGAGAACCTAAGTGGTATCCTTTCTTGGTGGACTCACAACTGCCATTTGTGGCACCATTTCATCCATTATTTAATGTGTTTAGGGTAGGTGTAAGAGAACCCAACAAGCATCATATTCCTTCTTCCATAACACAAACACTACCATCACACAAACACAAACAAAAATACACATATTTTGTCTCAGGATACTTTGAGGTGGGATAACGCCCGCTGTGACACTCACTCATTAACTGCTCTAAGTCGGGTTGATGTGTTACCCTGTTAGTGCATCACCCTAGTGGTCTCTTGTTCAGGAGGATGTAAGTTTGCTACATTTTCTTTCCTGACTTGACCGCTACAAATTGATGAGAACCTTGTTAGTATGGTAGGCCTTACTGCACGGTCTGTAAGCTATCATCATGACTGGCTTTATTTAAGAGGATATAAATCTACACACCTTTTTCTTAAATTTGACATCATGAACTAACTTGGTTGAGTAGAAGATTAGACTAAGTCCCCCAGTGGCTCCTTTCCTCTTGACTACTTCAAGTCTGGGTCCAGTCCTTCTTTATGACTCTCTACTTGGTAGTCTCCCTTAGGTCGGGTTGATCTGTTGCGCCATCAACGGGTCACCCTAGTGGTTTCTCTCTACTTTGGAAGATGTAAGTTTGCTACGCTTTCTTCCTAAGTACAACCATTGCAAACCAACAACCATCCCAAGGTTAGATAGCACCTATCGAGCCGACGATAGACTATCCCAGCAATCAGTTCTGCTTTAGGGAGATGTAAGTCTACAAGCCTTCTTTCTAGACTGATTATCACAAACTAACAGGTACCTTAGGTTAGTTAGTGTTCGCTATGCTAAAAATGACCCACCCGGTGGATATACCACTCTTGGTAGATGTAAGACTACTATGCTTTCTCCATGAGTTGGCGATCTAATACCTACAAGCATTATTTCTTTATGGATCAGGATAACACACCTAGTGGCACCTCCCCTGTGGGTACTCTACTTGGCTCACATCCTTTGCGACCCCATTTAGACACTACCTAGGTTATTTTTGGATTGGACAGTCCTCCTTTCCTGGTAACCACCCCTGTGATTGGAGAGTATATTCAACAAATACGTAGATTCTCCTTTGGTCCAGTAAATCAGAGATAGGCCAAGGCCAAAGTATCCCCTTTCAGTGTGGTCCATCATAAACCAACAGGGTCCATGATAGCAAACAAACAAAATATTTTCACTTCAGGATTAGGAATTAAAGCCCCCATGACACCTTTCCAAAGTATGCATCCTATCTTTAGGGAAGTATCAGCAAAACTCTCTATAGGAATCACCTGACTACTCTTGAGTTGAGATAAGTCCCCGCGGTACTCTCTCAATAGTCGCCCTTAGGTCTGGTTCAATCTATTTTGCCACCAACAGGTTACCCCAGCGGTCGTCTTGCTTTGGAAGATGTAAGTCCGCTACACATTTTTTCCAACACTACCATTGAAAACCGACGAGTAGCCCTAGGTCAGGTTCGATTTGTTATGCATTCAACAGGTCACCCCAATGGCTGTTCTTTGCTTTGGAGATGTAAGTCTGCTACGCTCTCTCCAGTATAGTCATTGCAAATTGAAAGGCGCCCCTTAGGTTGGATAGTCCCACCCTTTGGCTAGTAGACTACCCCTTTGGATCGATAAATCTGAGGTAGGCTAAGGCCGACATAGCCCTTTCTTAGTGCGATCCATCATAAAATAATGGGATCCATCAAATGAAATCAAATGAAATTAATCTTGACTACTTTTGAGTTGATATAAGTCCCCTAGTGGCATTCACTCAGTAGTCACCCTTAGGTCAGGTTGATCTATTGTGCCATCAATAGATCACCTGAGTGGTTGGTCCCTACTTTGGAAGATGTAAGTTTGTTATGCTTTCTTTCTGAGCACAGTTGTTGCACACTAGAAGGAAACCCCTTAGGTCAGATAGTCCTACCATGTGGCCGGTAGACTACCCCTTTGGATCGGTAAATCTAAGATAGGCCAAGGCCAACATGGCCCCTTCTCAGTGCGGTCCATCGTAAACCGACATGGTCCATCTCAAAATTCAAAATTTAAAATTTAAAATAAATATCCTCAGTGAAGTCAAATTAAACATATCGGACACACCGAACTTCTCCCCAGTAAGGAATAAATCAAATTATTCTTCCCACAGATCCATAAGAAATCCCATCAAACTCTTACCCCCAGCGGATAGCCCGAACTTACTTCCACAGTAGAAGGTTCACATTCTCAATCTCCAGTAGATTATAGATTCTTATCCCCAGCAGATACACACACAAACAAATCATATTCAAAATCAAATTGAAATCCATTACCCAGATAGTTTGAACTTGCTTCCCTAGTGGAAGGTTCACATCTCCAATCCCTAGCTGATTTGCTCCTTTATGCACTCGGCATAAACCCCTCACATGTCATACCCAATGTATGTGCGATCCCCTAACGGATCTCCCTCATGTCCTTGACAAGGAATTCTTATCAAATTTCTTCTCGCTCTCTTATGCCCATGGCATGAGTTGAGTTGCATTGCACTAAGATCATGATTCTACTTACCTTTTGGGTTTAGGTATAGATCATTTACGTTAGTGTTTGCAATCCATTGCACATTGTTGATCATTTTGATCAACGCCAATACGTGTGGTGTGCCTTGTCAATTACACCATGCCTATTGGGGGTCCTTTTGTTGACCTCACTTTTAGAGTGAGTTCTCAACCCCCTCTTCTTAAACTTAGGGATCTTCTAAACACTAAGATTTCTTAGTCATAAGATGGTTCTAGTGATTAGGTGAACACCTAACCTAAGCCTAGAGACTTATAAGGGTTTATCATAGGATTAGGACGTGTCTTAGGGACTTAGGAAAATCACTTATCCTATAGCCTAAATCCAATCCGTGTACACCTTCTTAAATCCAATTCAAATTCAATTGATTTTCTCAAACCTCAAATTCAAATCCAAATCCAAATACCAATACCAAATCCAAATTCCAAATCAAATGATTGAAGCCCTTGATCAAATCCAAGCTCCCAAAATCCTCCTTAAACCTTATGATTGCATTGCATGAACTTAGACAAATTTCCATCCAATTCAATTCAAACTTGCTTGATTTCTTCATGAATAAATCATATCTTCAATCACTTCAGAAATATAAATGAAATCTACACTCAAATCATCAAAACTAAATCAAATTGAATGAAATCAAATAAAATCCCCTTTTAAGTTCCTTGGACCTACCTCCATGGACTTAGCCAAATTTGCCTTCAAACCCCTTCAAACTCAATTTCTTATAAATCAATCATACCTTCAATCATATTTACAAATATAAATTTAATCCATAATTAAATAGTCAAAATTAAATCAAATCAAATCAAAATACAAATTTGAACCCTTTAAGCCAATTACTTGGACTCAACCAAATGACGTCCAAATCAAGACAAAACCAATGGATTTTCTCTCAAATCAATCATTCCTTCAATTACCTATCCAAATATAAATGAAATCTACAATAATGAGCTAAACCAAAATCAACCCGTCAAACCCAACTTAGCCCATTTGACTTGAAATATTCAAATGAACCAAAACTCATTTGACCAGAACCAATTACAATTGGATTTATATATCAATCCCAAATACATATATAAACTCAACTAAATTAAACTAAACTCAAAATCAAGCCAACTAAACCCAATTGGCTCACTTGACCCAAAGTGGCCAATTTGACCTATTTGAACCAAAATCCAATTCAATCCAAATCAAAGTGAATTAAGCCAATCCAAACTTCATGACATGATTGTTGATCATCCTAGGTTAATCAATTATCATAAATTGGGTCAAACCAAGTCAACCGATCCTATTGACCAAGTCAACCCTTTAACCGATATAGACCCAAACTAGCCAAATTATAACCCAAGCCAAATCCATTGAAACCAATTATTCAAATTAACCCAAAATCAATATTTAAACATGACTTGACCTTCAATTGAGTCAAATAAAATCCAATTGTCCCTTTGACCTAAGTTGACTCAAATTGGTCTAAATAACCAAAGTGAGTCAAATCAAAATCTCATCTAATTTAATTGCAACCAATGACTCAAGTTCATTCAAATTGATTGTTGAACTTGACCAAACCCATAATTGAACCTAATTTGACCAATTGAATCCAATTGACCCACTTAGCCCAAATTGACCTAAAGGGTCAAATTAGCCTAAACCTAAATTAAATCCAAATTAAATTAAGCCAAAACCTTCAATCCTCTCCAATTGACCAATTAAACATGAACCAACACTCAACCCAAGCCAATCTAGTCAATTTGGTCAAATTAGTGAACTTGACCTATTTGACCCAAATGAACTCAAATGACCCAAAACCAATTATAAACCAAATTGAACCAAACCAATGACACCAATCCACTCAAAATAGTCATATGAACTTGATCTAACCCTTGATTTAACCCAATTTGACCAATTGGTCAATCTAACTCGATTTGACATAATTTGACCCAAATGATTGAGTCAAATTGAACCAAATGAACTCCAAATGACATGAAATTTGGTCCAACTCACTTTTGACTCATTTTAAATTTGCCCAAATCAAACCCAATACCAAATGACCACTTTTCCTTGGGTCAAGAGCATCCCATGGGAAAAGACACTTGTCCAAATGGTCATTTCTCTTCCTTGGCCACTTAGCACTCATCCATTGGTCCACATCGGCACCAAGGACACTGACCAACCATGACCCAAGAGGTGGTTGGGGCAGCCATGACTCATGGGAAGGTGAATTCACCTCACATCTCCCATTAGAACACTTAGCATGAAGGACTTCCACCTCCCCTTTCTAGGACACCCATTAGTCCTTCATGGAAGCCACCTCCTATGCCTTGGCCACTCAAATCAAGCCACCTAAGGAGAATCCCAACCACCCTAAGCCAAAACACCCACTAGAAGCCAAAATCATAAGGAATGAGGTGACTTTCATCCATTCCAAAAACACATAAAGTAGAGACGCAAAGACTCTTACTCCCACTCTCATTTCATTCTTCTAGAGCTCCCAAACCAACAAGGAGGCGGTTTTGGAGAATACATTATTTCAAAGTGAAGCTAGAGCCCGAACTCATTCCATAGCTTGTTCTTGCACTCAGGAGCATGCTCGGATCATCACCGTCACTAGAAATCATCCCCGATAAGGTAATTTTCAAGAACCGTAGCCGGCCTTAGGTGCTTTTGTTTGTGATGATTTTTATATGATTTTAGGAATTTTGCTTAGATAAATCATACATTTTTCATTTTATATCATCCCAATATGAAAATAGGGGTTTTCTATTGAAGATCGCTAAAAAACTGAGCCTAAAATAAAGTTTTCCATTCAATTTTTTTGAAAAATCCTGAAATCCTCTCATTTTCCTTATGCTCCGCTTATCTCTTTCACTATTTTTGGGAGAGAGCACCCAGCCACCATCTGATCCAGTGTTCAGGGTATTGGACTAGCTAGATTTTTCACTAGATCCACTTGATTCTATCGATTAAATCTTTAGGTGCAATCTGGACTGTCTGATCTGTGATCGGACGGTCCGAACTGATCCATGTGAACAAACCATTTTACTGCTCCTTTGCTGACGCGACAATGTGCCAGCCAATCATGCTACGCCACATGGCACCACATGTCATGCGGCGTGTGGAATCAAATGGCGTGGCAGCGTTTACATCTACAAACGCGTTATCGGGTTAAGTAGAAAATTTGAATTTTTTGGTTGTTAAAATTTTTTTAATCATCTGAAACTTCAAAAATTCATAGAAAATAAAATACTCAATGAAAAATTACAAACAAGGATCATTGGATTCCTCTTTCTAAGAGGAATCCAATAAATCTGAAATTCTTAAACTTACTGAGTATTCTAAGCTTAATTTAAGTTTTATTAAAAATTAAATTTCATTAATTAAACCAAAAATATACATCAGATTGATTTGAAATTTTTACGTATTTAAAGTGATGTTAAAGTACACCAACCATAAAAATTTCAAGTCAAAATGATCTCTGGATTGGAAGATATTGCATTTTGAAACTCAAATAATCTATTTTAGCAAAAAAATAAATCAATAGATTTTATAGAAATTTTGAAAATTTTGTTAAATGAGCAGAAACTTTGAAAAATAATAAAAAATCATAGAAAAATCCAAAAAATACAAATAAACACTCATTTTAAAGGTATTTTAGAGGAGATTAATTCAAAATTAATCTTAATTGATTTTAATAGTAATTAAGGCTTAATTTGGGTTTATTTGAAAACTTATTTAACTTAATTACTCCCAAGTTACCTAAGTAATTAATTTCAAACTTTCTGAGGTTGATCAATGGGATGACCTCTGCCTCCCATAATTTTCTTGGGATTTATTACTTGGTTAATTAGAGAAATGGGTTGTCATAGCCTTAACTACTTCCTTAATTAATTAAAGTGAGTAATTAACATAATTTAATAATATTAATTATCATAATCATAGAAATAGTGAATGAACATAGAATGAGATTTGGATTTAGGTTAATTAATGGTTTAATATATTAATTAAATGATTTAATTAATCAAATTAAAATTATAATTATTCAAGATCTCATCTAATTAAGTATCTTAGGAAGATTCTTAGGGTTCAATAACCTAAGAGGATTCCAAGGAAATTATAACTAGCCTACATGTGTGGGAGGGATATAAGAGTACTTAATAAAACCGATTAGCTTAACTAACCAATAATTATGAGCCAATTGCATCAGACCACTTTATTTTCATAGGATCATTGCTGATTTTTATTTCCAAAGCATGTGCATATCATGTTGGCTCATAATTACTTGTATAATTATGCTAAGGGATCATAGGAAAAGGGTAATTAATGGACTTAACTCATATTACAACTTAATTAAATCATAAAATCAACTTAATTTATTTTGCATTAAACTAAATTAGTTCAAAAACATGGGAATGATTTAGGACTAGCAAACTCTTTCTCTCATTTTATTAAATCAAATCCAAACATAAAGTGAAAAATGGCATTAATATGCTTTGGTTTTCTTTAAATATTTTTATTTGATATGATTGTTCTTAGGAATTAGTTTGGTTGAATGAAATCATGTATTTATATTTAGTAATTCCTTTCTGATCATGTTAAATGTTGTATGTCATTTAAATCATTCATTCATGTCTTTCAAAAATAAATCAAATGAAGTTTTCTTTATGTTGAGCTTGCATGTGTTGAACTTAATTTAAAATATGTGTGACTATTATCACTATTAAATCAAAAAAATTATTTTCAAAAGCTTATAAATCAATTACAATATTTAGAGTGATATTAGTCATAAGTATATGTAAGCTTGCATGTGCTCTAGTTTAAACATATGATGTGGAGTTCTCTTTCTTTAATACACATATAGATTGGCATAAGTTTGAACATTCATAAGTGTATAGTCTATTTAAAAAGACACAACACTTATTTGAATTCATCTTTACACATTTATACATTAGAATTTGGATAGAACTTTAACTTATATGTATAAATAAATTCAATTAAGAGAGTCACAATCTTTGTATGATTTCTCATTCTTGTAGTCATTTGTACATTCATGTGTATTTAAGAATAGTGGGTATATCTAGTTTGGACATTCTGGGGATGCAAGACTTTAAGTAGCCCCAAGGAGGTCTTTATCTTACTCTCCTGGTTTAACAATGGCGAAGTATCCACTTAAAACTTTTATACAGTTGTATGTGTATTTTACTAATGAATGAAACTATTCTTTCCAACTTAATGAATTTTTACATGATTTTCCATTCTTATAGTCACTTATACATTCATATGAAGTTAAGAATAGTGAGTATATCTAGTCTGAACATTCTGGGGATGCACGGCTTTAAGTAGCACTAAGGAGATCTTTACCTCACTCCCCTAGATTACTTAGAACTTTTATACACTTGTATGTGCATTTAGCTAATGAATGAAAATCTTTTTTCCAATTTAAAGAATTTTTGCATGATTTTCCATTCTTATAGTCACTTGTACATTCATGTGTATTTAAGAATACTGAGTATTTCTAGTTTGGACATTCCGGGGATGCACAACTTTAAGTAGCCCCAAGGAGGTCTTTAACTCACTCCCCTGGTTAACAATGGCGAAGTACTTACTTAAAACTTTTATACGCTTGAATGTGCATTTAGCTAATGAGTGAAAATCCCCTTTTCTACAAAATGCACATATGCATCTTTCATTTAAAGTGTGTTAAAAGAAACATATTTCATATATTAGTTATACTTAGGATTCGATCATATGCATGTTACATGTGATGAAAAGGAATAACTTGATCTATGTCATGTGTTAGTAGTTTACTCAAATTAATCTTACGAAGCCTTTCATGCTGAATGCAATCATTCAAGGTGAACCTAAACTTATGATTAATTTAAAATATTAATCTTAATAAGCCTTTCATGTTGCTTGCATGATGCTTAAGCACCTAAGCATAATCCAAGTTAGGATAGTGGGCTTGGTTAATCATGTGTAGGGTGCTAACTCCTTA
Source organism: Cymbidium sinense (assembly GCA_021442155.1). Classification (NCBI taxonomy): domain Eukaryota; kingdom Viridiplantae; phylum Streptophyta; class Magnoliopsida; order Asparagales; family Orchidaceae; genus Cymbidium; species Cymbidium sinense. The sequence goes on from CM038228.1 coordinate 39,321,876, forward strand.
TAAATATAATTGTTTTAGTGGAATGTATGTTTAGCTAACCTCTATTTTATAGGTATAGTTAGATTTAATTTTTTCATTTAAATGTAATTTTATTGCAATTAGGAATTAGGATTAGTGCTATGGGGGAATCAAGATGAGCATTGGCTAGAAGACTATGTCTTATATGCCATGTGATGCCTTGAAGTGAGCCAAATCAAAGGAGGGGAAAAGAAGACATGAAGTTTGAAGAGATGAAGATCCCCATAGCATGTATTCATTCTTAATTGTAATTATTCTTTTGTAATCTCGGTTGTATAAGGGTATAGCTCGACTACCCATTTTTATTTTTGGGTTGTACGGCGGTACTCGACCGCACCGACCTTTTATTCTTTTGCATTAGTTATAAAATTATTTGATATTTTGTTTTGCTTGTGCAATAGAAACATCATGTTCTTCCTTATTTCTTGAATGATTGATGTTTGAATATGTGGCCTAGATGCTATTAGGCTCTTAGGAAAAAATAAAATTTCTACCCAACTATAACTCATAACTCAAGTTTTAAGTAATTCATAATCTCACCATAAAGCCTAGGCATTAAATAAGATAATTAAAATATTTAGCAACCCCTTAGCTGAATTTTGTATGTCTCACATCATACATGCATATTCCATCTTCCTTGAAGTTGGGGGGATCTCCAACCTTACACGATAGGAAAATGCTTGACCTGTGAGGGCATCCCTTATGGTGGAGAACACCTCTTCTTGCTAATTTAGCCAATACCTTACTTTTATCATACAAATAGGCATCAAAATCTTAAAGCCTTTGTTTAATTGAAGTGTCAAAAAATAAACTAAAATTTGAAAAGATTTGCATTAGAATAAGCCATAAACTCATACCACTCAGCTCTAGTCTCTTAGGGAGTGAGTTTAAGGATCTTAGTCTCTTTCTAAATGAATAACTGCCTAACTATCTTGCAATACATAAGACTTTGCCACATAGATTTAAAGCATAGGTGAAATTAGTTGGCGGCCACTCCAGGCAGTTGTAAGTCCAATAATCGGGTAGTTTATCCTCTATTGTGGAGATGAACTTTATGCACATTTCTATTTAGATTTTGGTCATGTTCTAACTTATGTTAGAACTCACTAGTTTAGGATCTGAGATAGCTGTTTCTTTCAGGCTACTATCATAAATCCTCACCTCTTAAGTATTTCTATGATCTTTTGTTGTGGAATTATAAGTCCTAGCAATCTAATGAAATGTCCACTCAAATAATTTACTCTCTTCAAATTCAAATATTTAAGGCCTCACCATAAGTTAGTGTGGATTGCTCACTAGGCTTTCTAGTATCATGAACATTCCCTACTCATCTCCTTTGGATTCCAAAATAAGTCTCTCCTTTTGATCTATCCCATTTGGTTTTCCAACATAACAAATCCTTTGATAATCTAGCCTTGAAATCTTTGGAGACCTTAATTTCTACTTTAATCAAGAGTATTCTTAGGGAATTCTATTCCCTATGATGTAATTAACTATGGGGGCTTGCTTCCATAGGGAACTTAATAAACTAGGCTTAAAATAAACCCTGCTTTACTTTTTCATGTAAAGTAGAGAAATATCTCTGGTACATTCGAAGACCCATTAGGCCTTATGAGTCATTATTAGGTGATTAGGACCATTATAGGGTGATGATTTATATCTTTTTAGATAGTGCATCATTCCTTAATGTCATACCCAATCATTTAATAAGTACCCCCTAAGATCTGTGTGGTGTCCCACGTCCAAAAATAAACACCACATCATGTAAGGAAGGAAATCCCCTATTTTCAGGTGCGAAATAATATGGTATGCATGTTGTGAAACATTTAACCATACAACTAATAGGTTGCTAAATCTTTTAATTATCTTGATTTACATCCTAGGCTTTATGGTGAGGTTATGAGTTGTAGAAAATTTTAATTATGAGTGATTACTTGGGTAGAAAATTTAATTTATCCTAAGAGCCTAATTGCATCCAGGCCACACATTAAAACATCAAGCATGAAGAAACTATAAAGAGCATGCCATCCTAATGCATAATTTAAACACAAAATCAATCAATTTTATAAACTACCATAAAAGAATAAGAGGTTAGTGTGATCGAGTGCCGCCATACAACTGAAAAAGAGAGAACATGGATAGCTGAGCTCTACCCTTATATAACCAGGAATATGAAAGAATAATTACAAGTTTATTAAAGGCTATGGGGGTCTTCTTTTCTTCATTATTTCACTTGATTTGATTTTCTCCACTTCAAAGGCATCATAGGACACCTCAGGACAAAGCCTTCTGGCCACTGCTCATCCCAATCCCCCATAGCAATAATCTTAATTCCTATTATAAAATTACATTTGAAAATTAGGAAAATAATTCTAACTACACCTGTAATATAATGGTTAGCTAAACACACATACATTCCCAAGAAATTATATTTATGATTTGGACTTAGCACCCTACACATGGGTAACCAAGCCCACCTGTCCTAACTTGGATTATGCTTAGGGGTTTAAGCAATCTGTAAAGAGAGCATTTATATTTACTTTTGAGCAACCCCTTAAGCACAATCCCCTGCAAAAAATATGATTAAGCTAATATCAACCTATCATTCAATCTACAAAGCATACACCCTAACATCCAGTCTAAAACATTACATTATAAAATAAAACATTCATCACATCATGCACCATCCTAACTTAAGACTAGAAGTAGTGACTTAATTCTAATGTGTGTGTTAAGGCTTGTATGGTATGTCTTACTAAGCATTAGAGTTATATCTTCTAAGTGTAGAAGAATTCAATTTAACATAAAAGGTTGATTTCACTTCAAGTTGTTTAATTGATTTGTGAATTTTAAGTTATATTTTGTTTTGTTCCATTTGATTACACTTAGCAACTAAGTGTTATAAAGAGAAGAAAGGCGATTGCCCTCTTTCACCCCTAACTTAAGCCACTTATAAAGCCTATTAATTTAATTTAGTTTTCTTTAGCGAATGGCTTATTAAATGATTCTTAATTAATCCTAAGTTTAGGTTTAGTTTAAATAACTTCATTCAATATAAAAGGTATCTTAAGATTAATTTAATCGAATTACTATCACATGGCATACATCAAACCATTCCCTTCCATCACATGTAACAGTCATATGATTCAATCCTAAGTGTATCTATACATACAATATATTTTAGCACATTTAAATGATGGATGTATGTGTACCTTTAAATTTTATATTTTTTATTTATTGAACTATTTAATATGTGTAAATTTAAAACTATATCAAAATTCTTATATAAAGGTACATAAGAATGAAATTAAATAGGTACGTGTCATTTTTAAACTAGGAAAGTAAGGTAATCAAATGACCTCCTTGGGGCTACTTAAAGTCTCGTATTCCTGAGATGTCTAGAATAAATACCCATTTTCATTCAAATATATGTAAATTTGTATACATGAACATAGGAAAGAAAGCTCCAAATCACATTATTAAATAATTCAATCACTTGAATAATTGCACTTTAGTTGATCCTTGAGCAAATGGGAGTGAGAGGAAGGTTTGGGTAAGTTCAATTTTTGGATTTTTGGTGATAAGATAGCTTGGGGATCACTGGGAAAGCTCTAGGGAACTAAAAAAAACCCTAAAGAAGCTCACTGAATGCTTGACAACTTGATTTTAGTCGAAATGAGGGAGGGGTATACCCCCTCATTCCTTGGATCAAATGAATGGGATCCATTTGGCTATTTATGGTTGTCCGGTTGCCATAGGTGGCCACAGTGGCTGAGAATCTCCATAGGTGGCTTGTCTTAGTTGGATGAGGCTAGAGGGTGGTGCCAAGAGGGATTAGTGGTGTCTATGGTGTTTCAAGTGCACCAATGGGGGAGGTGAGATAATTTTACCTCCCCTTGGGTCATGGCCAACCCAACCACCCTTGGGTCAGGTTGGGCAGTGTCCTAGGTGCTTAAGTGGACTAATAGAGGAGTGTCAAGTGGCCAAGGAATGAAAATGATCACTTACATGGGTGATTTGTCTCATGTGATACTCTTGAGTTAGGGTATAATGGTCATTTAGCATTGGATTTGATTTAGGCAGATTTAAAATGAGTCAAAATAGGGTTAGCCCAAATTTCATATTATTTTGAGTTCATTTGGTTTGATTTGGCTCAATTTGACTCATTTGAGTTAAATTGGGTTAGGTGGGGTTAAGTTGATCAATTGGTCAAATTGGGTCAAACTAATAGTTGAGTCAAGTTCTTATGATCATCTGGGATGTATTGGTGTCATTGGTTTGATTTGGTTTGGCTTAGATTTGATTTTGGCTCATTTGAGTTCAATTGGGTCAAATGAGTAAAGTTCACCAATTTGACCCAATTTGCCAAATTAGCTTGGGTCATGGCTTAGTTTGGGTTTAGTTGATCATTTGGAAGATGTTGTAAGCTTTGGTTAAGTTTAATTTGGATTTGATTGGGTTTTAGGTTGGTTTGACCCTTTAGGTCAATTTAGGTTCAACAGGTCATTTGGGACTAGTGGGTCAATTGGGTTCAATTAAGGCTTTGGTCAAGTTCAACAATCAATTTAGAATGAACTTGAGCCATTAGTTGTCATCAATTTAATTTATATTTTGATTTGATCTATTTTGGCCATGTAGGTCTATGGTGTTTTTTTTTAAATTATGTGTATACGGAGAGACACCACACAAATCTAAGGGTGTACTTATTGAGGTGATCGGGTACGATATTAAGGAATAGTACACTATCTCAAAAAATAGTAATCACTACCCTACAATGGATCTAATCACCTAATAAAGACTCCTAAGGCATGATTGGTCTTCAAATATACCAAAGATATTCCCCTACTTTACATGGTTGAATAAAGCAAGGTTTATTTAAACTTGGTTCTAAAGTTTCCTATGGGGGCTAGCCCCCATAGTTAATTACATCCTAAGAAAGAAGAGTTCCTTAGGAATACTCTCAATTAAAGTAGGCAATTGTTGTCTCCAAAGATTGCAAAGATAGGACTATCAACAAATTAGTTATGTTTGAAAAATCAATCGGGATAGATCAAAAGGAGATACTTATTATCAAAGCCAAAGGAGATGAGTAGGGAGTGCCCATGATACTAGGAAAACTAGTGAGCACTCCAACTTATTCTACGGTTAAGCTTTATATTTTTGAAATTGAGGAGATTTATTTATTTGAGTTTATTTTTATTAGAAGATTAGGACTTATAATCCCACTATACAAGATTATGGAAATGCCTAAGAGGTGAGGATTTATGCTTGTAGCCTAAGAGGAAATAATAACCTCAGATCCTAAGTCTAGGGAGCTTTAGTGAGTGAAAAAGTACGTGCTAAATCTAAGCGAGAATGGGAATATTATTTACCTCCATAAGAGATAGTAAACTACCCGGCTGCTGGACTTATAACTGTCTGGATTGGCATCCAACTAACTCCTCCTACATTTTAAAATCATGCGGTCAAGTCATATGTTTTACAAAATGGTTAGGTTATTATTATTTAGAAAGAAACTAAAGTCTCTAAACCCACTCCCTAAGAGAGTAGAGCATAAGCAATACGAATAATCACTTAATTTAATACAAATATTTTTAATTTTTATTTAATTTTGACTCATTATTTTGACATAGATAATAAGATTTTTATATGCCTAAATGCATGATAAAGTAGGTTATGGGAAAAATCAAAAAAGAAGAGGGTGAAGCCCCGTCAGTATGAGTTGCTCACATAGTTTAAGTGGTTCCCATGAGTGCAAGGATGGGGGCCCTCATTTTACAAGAGTGGTAGAAGATGCATGTATGATATTAGACATACAACATTCAGCTAAGGGGTTGCTAAATCTTTTAATTATCTTGATTTAATACCTAGGCTTTAAATAAGGTTATAAGTTATTTTAGAAAATTTAGTTCTAAGTTGTGATTGGGGTAAAAAGTTTATTTTTTCCTAGAAGCCTAATCGAATCCAGCCCACACATTAAATTACCAGATATGAAGAAATTAAAAAAGACATCACATTTCTATTACACAATTGTAAACAAAATATCAATCAATTTATAAACTCAACATGAAAGAATAATAGGCCGGTGTGATTAGGTACTGCGGTACAACTTGAAAAAAGAAATGGGTAGTCGAGCTCTACATTTATACAACCTGGTAAATAAAAGAATAATTACAATTACAAATAAATGAATGCTATGGGGGATCTTCTTAATCTTCATATCTCCTTCGTTTCTTCATTTGGTTTGCTTGCTTTGAAGGCATCACGGGGCCTCCCAGGATAAAGCCTTCTTGCCTCCGTTGATCCTAATCCCCCATAACACTAATCCTAATTCCTAATGCATAATTGCATTAAAAAAATTGAAAAAGTAAATCTAACTACACCTATAAAATAAGTGTTAACTAAACGCACCATACAATCCAAGCAGTTATATGTAATTTGACTTAGCACCCTGCACATAAGTAACCAAGTCTACCTGTCCTAATTTAGATCATGCTTAGGGGTTAAGCAACTTGCAAAAGAGAGCATTTATATTTATTTTTATTTTTTTAAGCCCCCCCCCCTTCCTTAAGCACAATCTCTTGCAGAAAATATGATTAGGCTAATCACGGCCTAATATCTAGTCTATGAGATATACTCCCTAACATCCAGTCTATAATAATACATCATAAAATAAAACATGCATCAAACCATGCATTGCCCTAACATAAAGCTATAAGTGGTGACTTAATCTAAGGTGTGTGTGTTAAGGCTTATGTGGTATACCTTACCTAGACTTTGTTATAATTTTCTAAATAAGAAAGGATTTAATTTGAAGGGTGGTTTCACTTTAGATTTTTTAGTTAATTTAGTAATTTTTACTTAATATTTTCCTTTATTTTATTTGATATACACTTAATAACTAAGTATTATAAAGAGAAAGAAAGAGAGGATCACTCTCTTTTATCCCTACCTTAAGTCACATCTAAAGCACATTAATTTAATGAATTTTCTTTAGTGAATGGCTTATTATATATTTTTAATTAGTCATAAGTTTAGGTTCACTTTAAATAGTCTCATTCAATAAGAAAGGTATCTTAAGATTAATTGGAATTAACTACTATTACACAACACATGTTTATTCATTTTTTCCATCATATATACATGCATATTATTAAGTCCTAAACATATCTATGCATACAATATATTTTTGGCACACTTAAATGCAAGATGCATAAATGATTTTTATAGAAAAAAGAACTCTTATTCATTAGCTAAATACACATTTAAATGTATGAAAGTTCTAAGCAAGTACTTTGCCATTATTTTGCACCAAGGGAGTGAGGTAGGAACCTCTTGGGGCTACTTAAAGCCGTGCGTCCCTGGAATTTCCAGACTAATATACCCATTAACATTCATACTTATGCAAATCAACATATGAATGAAAGACAAAAACTTCACTTCATACACTAAGCTTATATTCACATGCAGCTTCTATGTATATATAACTAATGTTACAACATATACTATTATTCATTAATAAGCTTTTGAAAATACATTTGAGATTTAATAGTGATAATAGCCACACATATTTTTGATTAAGTCAACACATGCAAATTTGACATAAAGGAAATCATTTTTATTTAATTAATTTTTGAAAGAAATGAATGCAAGAATCAAGTGGCATACAACACTTTAATATGATTGGAAATAAATAAAGAAACACGAGCATGTAATATCATTCGATCCAACTAATTCCTAAGAATAATCAAATACAATAAGTTTATTTAAAATAAACCAAAGCTTCATAATACCATTTTTGCTTTATGTTTAAATTGATTTAAGAGATGTGAGAAAGGTTTGCTAACCTTAATCCCATTCCCCAAAATGTGTGAATTAATTTGATTTAATGAGAAGCAATTAGATGATTTTTATGGATTGATTAAGTTAAGCATGGATTAAGCCAATTAATTAACCCTTACTTAAGTTACCTTAAGGTAATTGATTAAATAATTATGAGCTAATATGATATGCAAACACATTGAAAAGTAAATAGCAATGCTCTTATGAAATAAAAGGGGCCTAATGCAATTAGCTCATGATCATTTAATAATTAAGCTTAAGGAACTATTTAATTACTTTTATGATTTTCTCACATATAATCAAAATCTCTTTTTAGCACACCTAAATTTGCTAAGTGAACAGTTTCTAAAGCAAAACTTTCAAATGAGACATACAATACAAATATCTTTAAAGGTCTCTCCAAATATGTGAACCCCACCCAACCTACTTGAATTGGTTGAGTATGGGTTCTAAATCAAAATCTTATGGCAAAGTCTCTCCTCCAATTATCAAAATCTCTCCAAAAATTTAATGAACCCCACTTAGCATACGTAAATTTGTTAAGTGTGGGTTCAAATTCCAAATTAAATATAGAAGTCAATGATTGAAGATAAACATCAAGGTAAGGGTCTGACTCAAATTATATTTCAAACAAATGCAGTGATTTTAGTACACTCCGTCAGTCCAGCTTCCAATTAGTGCAGTGATCATGGCTCCTAGCACGTTCATCTTTTCTTTTCCTTCTAGTGTAGATCTGGCCTTGGATTAGGCCAATCTCATCACGATAGATGCCACACACTTAATGTATTTTGGCCGTGGCTTTAAGGGGGTCTGTATTACTTGTGAGGGGACATCCCTCACACCGTTAGCAGGGAGAAGGTGGCAGGATAGATGCCACTCATTCACTTGGATATCCCATCTGACTTTGAGTTTTCCTCACTAAAGAGGAAGGATGCAGTGGTTCCCATGCCCTATTCAGTGTCAGTTTCTGTACATGCCTATTCAGTTGTCCCTACTATAGCTCTAGTGAGAGCTGCTACCTCCTCATTAGTCACCCCAAAGGGGTAGGCTGTCTTAGCTTCTGAGATAGTCTCTTCCACTTTCAAGGTAGGTTCCAGTTCTCACTCTACTGCTCACTCACATGTAGCACTGCAATAAAAATCAAAAGTTAAGTGGGAGCATGAGTGAGTAGACAGAGAGCTTGACGCAGCTTCCCATATAACTGAGGAGGGTTCTCCCCGTGAATCCTCTCCACTTCTGAGTGGTAGTAAGTTCCACCCACTCTTAGCCTCAGATGGAAAGAAAAACTACCAGAGGATCACTGCATCTCCTCCACTATTGGCATACCATGAGACACCAGCTAGGGAGCATATGAGGCCCTACAATGAACTTAAGACTGTTCTATGCCAGGTCGATAAAGCTTATAGATGCTTAGAGTCTGGTACCTTATTTTACTTGTGATCCATGATCCCTAGGAGTGTTAGGGGTTAGATCCATAGAGATAGAGAGAGATAGAGTCACGGAGGCTCAAGTATCTACCTAAATAGGCAAGAGAGAGCGACAGAGGTATGTCAGGTAGTTGATAGCCTCTGCCTTGATGGATTTTCTCGATCGTCGCCCTGTTAGGGCCAATCATTTAAATAAGATTATTCTTATTAGCATAGTCCACCACAAGAGGACATCTCCAGTTGAGGGATAGTTGATGTTGCCATCACACCGCTCCCACCATCACCTATTCACTTCATTCATCTACCATTCCAGGTTTGAAGCCCCCATCTAGGGAGAGACCTTCCCCTCTGGTGTCCGTATATTGCCCAAGGGTCCTGCTCCATCTGTTCCACCTATTGAGGTGAGATTGAGCTCCCCCCGATCTCCAACCGGTGGAAGGAAGTGGCAAAAGCATCATCGGCACCACCGCAAATCTGAGATAGAGAGGGTAGTGGACACAGACATAGCCCCCATGATAGTTGATCTTCCTAGTGAGAAAGTCTTGATAGTAGGCTATTGCATTGAGAGAGACTACCTGATTAGCGATCAACGTGTATTTGTCCCAGTCCAGCCAGTCATAGTAGACCGATTGATATATGACATATTAGCAAACAACTTTATCGAGAAGAGGTGCATTCTCAGGATTGACCACTCAGATTAGGTTGACAATAGAGTCAGCTTCGATCCTGATGAGGATGACATGTTGGATGACACAGCTGAGGTCCACATGATTGACACTTGGGGATCCATATAGCGAGATCAGATTAGCCAGGAAGGTGTTGTTCTTTAGAAAGGTGACACTTCTCACTCGACTCAACACCTCCTCCACCAACTTAGATAGAAAGATGATTACATTGATAGGATGGAGAAGAAAATTGGGGAGTTGGTGGCAGTAGTCTCAACATTCCAGAACCTTGCCCCAATTTCACAGCCTTCTCCTATGGTAGCCGACAGACCAGAGTTGGTACATAACCCAGATCATCCTAGATACATCCTTATAGATGAAGATGCTGGTAGTTTGTATAGGAAGGTTATAGATGACACCTCCATGCATGAGAAGGATATCAAGCACATGGTAGAGTATAGGTGAGGGAAACGATGGTGCAAGCTAGGGGGAGCTCATCCATTCCAAAGGGTAGACCATACCCAAAGGAATTTGATGTAGTTAAATACCCCAAGGGTTTTGAGCCACCTTCCTTCAAGATCTTTGATGGCAGTGGGAACCCACATTAGCACATTGCACATATATATACCAAATGAGAATGTTTAGTATACTTTATCATGCATGCTAAGTAAGTCACTTAAGAAAATTTAAGTGTCTATGATGCATGATTTTCATTAAGTAGAAAAGGGGTTTCTTATCCAATTTTCACATGCACATATGAGTGTATGAAAGGCATAAGTGAGTACGACGCTATTGTTAGCACCATGGGTGTAAGGTACAAGACCTACTTAGGGCTACTAAAAGCCTCACAATCCCGGGGTTGTCCAGACTATTATACTACTTTTCTTAAATACAAACATGTGTACAAAAGAAATGAATGAAAAGAAATAATGCAAAAGTTTGTGTTAGTTGATTTATTTTTGCTTATGCCATTTATATGTGCAAGTGTAGGTGTCCTTCTTAAGTAATAACATAGGAATGAATAGGAGATGGAATTAGGCAAGTGTTAGGTTCTTTTCAAATGAACTAAATGCAAAACTATACTAAAAAAGAGGAGAAGGAAAACTACATTAAACACATCCTTTTATTTTTACTCACATGCAGGCTTTTAAGTAAGATATAAGTAACACACTTTAAATTTCGATAATTGATTCATATCATTTGAAAATAATTTGGATTTAATAGTAATAATAGCCACTCATATTCTTACTTTAACCAAGGCATGCAATTTGACATAAAAGAAACATTTTCATTTTAAATTTGATTTTTGAAAAGCATGAATATATGAAATCACATGACACACATATTTAGCATGTTGGGAAAGAACTAAAGCAATGTAAGCATGTAAACACATTCACCTTAATTAATTCTTAAAGACAATCTTATGAAATAAGAAAGCTTAAATCAAATCAAAGTTTGTTTAATGTGATTTTTATTTGATCTTGAGTTTGATTTAATTTGGAAAATGTGAATTGAGTTTATTATTCCAAACCCATTCCCACATGTGTTTGATACTTTTGTTCAATTTTTAGATGATTAGATTCATTTTATATTTTGATTAGGTTAAGGTATGAATTAAGCATGTTAATTACCCCTTACCTACACCACCTTAGCATAGTCAACCAAATAATTATGGGCCAATGAGATGACATAAAACCTCACAAGAAATTTAAATTTGCAATGCACCTATAAAGAAAAGGGGTCTAACTCAATTTGACTCATGATTAATGATTAATTAAGCTAAGGGGTTTAACTTAAGTAATTTCAAAATGCCTCTCACACACATGAGTTGAATTTTGATTTCCTTAATTGTACTTAGGCTCTTGAACACCTAAGCATATATCCAAGATAGATTAATTAATTTTTAGAAAATTTTAGAATTTTATGAAATCAATTTAGGGGATAGTTAGTGAATTAACCCTTAATTAAGAGAGGATTAAATAAGAAAAGGGGGTTTAAAGAATAGCTTTGGGGAAATGCCCCAAAATTACTCCCTAAACTTCCTATTCACTGAAATAGACCTTAATCAACTTTAATAAAGGATTAAATCACTAATCAAACCCTTAATTATCCTTAATTACATTAAGGGGGTAATTAGGAAATGAATTAGTAATTTCCCAATTAAGCCACCAATAAATCCAAAGAAAATTAGGGGAGGCAGAAGTCATCCCTCTAATTACACCCAAGAAGTTTGAGATTAATAAGTGGATTAATTAATTAGAAAATTAACATTCTCAATAAAACTCAAAATTAGAGAAGAGAACTATTCAAAATTAATCAAAATCAATTTTAGACTATTTTATGTTCAATTATCTTTCCAATGCAATTTATTTCAAATTTTTCTGATTTTTCTATGTTGAGATATGAATTTTAGAAGCTTAGGTGATTAATTAGAATTATTTAAACCCTAAATAAATCCTTAATCCCAACGAGAACCACGCGTACAACTGACACGGTTGCGATTTTCACATGGTGCACTCTGATTGGTATTTTAAATTATCACATCGTAGTTCCTCATGGTGGCGATGTTACGCGCTTTTCCCTCAGCAGTTTGATCAAGATTTGACAACTAAGATTAAAGCAGATCAAAAGATTAAAAATAAATATATAGCGTGTTTTATTGTCGACCATCCATCCAAAATGTGCGGATGGATGACCATAGATGATTCCTTGATCTCCCCTGTGAACAATAGAGGTCATCCATGTTCTAGGGCCTAATCCGAGCTCAATTGAGCTCGGATTGATCCCAAATTTTACCCACACCATCAACATGCATTGAAGATCACATCCAACTATCAAGATCCTATGAGATTAACATTTCTTTCACAAAGCTCCACACCACAATGAGTTTAGTGATCAAAAAATGGCTAATCTCATTGGAGGTGATCACCGGCGCTCGATTCCTTTGGAGATGTTTCGTCTAGTTGAGACGAAGCTTTACTGAAAGTTTGAGGGGCTAAGGTTGAGTGGATCTTCCTATGGGTCACCTCCTTCTTAGCTTGAGCCTGGCTTTGATCGAATTGGATCTCCCCTTGCTTCAAGAACTTCGAAGAGAGCTTGGGTGCACTCGACTTGGTCCTCTCATGAAGTTTGAAGAAAGAATTGAGTGGAGTTTGAGTGTAGAGAAAGTTGGCAACTCAGTTGGCCTCCTCTATTTTTACTTAAGAAAAATTGAGAAGATGCTAATTGAATCTTCCTCTAGGAAGCTTAGGATCACTTGTAGAAGGCTCCTATGACTCCCCTCTTTTCATGGAATTGGGTGAATTAGGGAGTATATCTCCCTTAATGACAATCGGACGGTCGAAGCTTCTCTTGCCATTTTGATCCATTTGACCTATTTGAGCTTAGGTCATGGGTGGGTTTAGGTTTGGTTAATCATATGAAGTGGATTTGTATCTTTGTTTCCAATCAATTTTGGTTAAGTTTGAATTTGGCTCAATATGACCCTTTACGTCAAGTTGGATTCATGGTCAATTGGGCTAGGTTAGGTCTAATTGGCCAATTGAGACTTTGGTCAAGTTCAACAAGTGATTTAGAATGAACTTGACCAATTGGTTTCAATCAATTTGGCTTAGATCAAGTTTTGACATATTTTGACTTTTTAGGTCAAGTTGGGTCAACTTGGGTCAAGTAGCCAATTGGGCTAGGTTAGGCTCAAATGTTGACTTGGTCAAGTTCAAACATTGGTCATGAATGAATCTTGATCAATGGTTTAAATCAATTTGGCTTATGGTGAATTTTGGCTATGTTGGGTTTCATTTTGGCAAAGTGTTGACTTGGTCAACCCTTAGGTTTGACTTGGTTTGACCCAATTTGATTGATTGATCATCTCATAATGATTGTTGATCATGATGAGAGGCTTAGGTGAGTTTGATTAAATCCAATTTGATTAGGATTAGAATTTAGCTCATAAAGGGTACTTTAGGTCACTTTGAGTCAAGTGAGCCTAAGTGGGTCAAATGGCTTGGTCAAAGCTTGATTTGAGTTTGATTGAACTTGTATATGGGCTTTTGATTGAGATATAAACCATTTGCAAGTGGTTTTAAGTCAAATGGGTTTTGATTCATTTGATAATCTCATATTCAAAAAGAACATGAATGGATTTTGGCTTAATTTTTGAATTGATTTTTGATTAAGTGATTGAAGTTTGTATTTATATTTGAATTCATGATTGAAGGATTGATTGAATAATGAAGAAAAATCAAGGGTTTGGCTTTATTTGAAGTTGATTTGGATAAGTTCAAGATTTTGACTTGAAAGGCTTAGGTTGGATTTTGAATAAGTTTGAGTTTGATTTTTGGAATTGGTTTGATTGATTTGAATTTATATTTCATTTATACTTGTGAATATAAATGAGAATATAAATGGGTCATGAGAAAATTTCATGAGTTTGAAGTGATTTGAACATGTTCTATGCAAAGTCCTTAAGAGGAAAATTAAGGATTTAGGAAAGATTTTGGAATTTGGAATTTGAATTTTAGATTTTATTTGATTGATTTGAATTTATATTTCATTCATATATTTGAATATAAATGAGTTATGAGAAAATTCCATGAGTTTAAATTGATTTGAAGATGATTTAGGCTAAGTCCTTAAGACGGAATTAAGGGCTTAGGAAATATTTTTGAACTTTGGATTTGATTGTTGGATTTAGTTTGATTGATTTAAATTTATATTTCATTTATAAATGTGAATATAAATGAAAATATAAATTAGTGGTGAAAAAATTTCATGAATTTGAATTGATTTAAATATGCTTTAAGCTAAGTCCTTAAGAGGAAAATTAAGGATTTAGGAAAGATTTTGGAATTTGGAATTTCAATCATGGGTTTCAATCATGGATTTAAACCATGGATTTCAATCATGTAATGTTGATTTGAGTTTGGAGAAAATTAAATAAGATTGATTTGGAGTTTGAGAAATTCAATTAGGATTGATTTAGAGTTTGACTTTAAGGAAGGAAGGTGAGGAGTGGTTCAAGCTAAGGGTATGACATATTCCTATGGCTAACCCTTCTAAGTCTCTAGAGATAGGCTGAGTGTTCACCTAATCACTAGATGTGTCTTAAGACTAGAAATCTCTTAATGTCTAAGAGGAGTCCTATGTTTAAGATGGAGGGGTTGAGAGCTCATCCTAAAAAAAAGGTCAACAAAGGGTGCCCAATAGGTGTGGTGTGATTGACAATGAACACCGCACATATTGGTTTTGACCGAAATGATCAACAACACTGAAAGATCACAAGCACTAATATAAACTATCTACCCCTAACCCAAGGTGTAGAAGGAATCTAGAGCTTAGTGCAATGTGGCTCTACCTATGTCCAAGACATAAGAGAGAAGAAGTTATCCACTAAGGGATAAAATAGGTGAACCTTCCACTAGAGAAGCAGGTTGAAGTCATCCACACAGGGATGAGAGGTTTGATTTGAGTCTCACTGGGGGAGAAAAAGATTTGTGTGAATTCCATTGAGGAAGAGGGTTGAATTTGTTTCAATTTGTTGTTTGTTTAATTTGTGTTTGTTTTGACTCCACGAGGGATAGAAAAGTGAACTCTTCACTAGGGAAGCAAGTTTAAGTCATCCACATGGGAGGGGTTGTGAAATCTGCTAAGGGATTAGAATTCTAGATCGGGCTTAAGGACTAGAAAGATTTACATCTCACTAAGAAGAGGCAAAAGATTTGATTTAGATTAATTGATTGATTATTTTTTATTTCATTGGATTTATTTGTTTCAGATTTTTAGATTTTGGATTTTGAGATGGGCCCTTTTGGTTTGCGATGGACCGCACTAAGTAGGAGCCACAGAGGCCTAGTCCTAACTCAGATTTACCAATCCAAAGGGGTAGTCTACTAAACACATAGTAGGACAAGCCAACCAAAGGGATGCCTTCGATATGCAGTAGCTGTATTAGGAAGAAAGCATAGTAGACTTACATCCTCCAAAGTAGAGACCAGTTGCTGGGGTAATCTATTGACAAGGAAATAGATTAAAGCCAACCTAAGGCTGACTATTGAGTGAATGCCACTGAGAGACTTAAATCAACTCAATGATTGTCAAAGGTATATTTCATTTTTTATAGATTATTTTGATTATGATGGATCCCATCAGTTTGGGATGAACTGCACTGAGTAGGAGCCATGGAGTCCTAGACCTAACTCAGATTTACCAATCCAAAGGAAGTAGTCTACCAACCACAAGATAGGACTATCCAACCAGAGGGGTGCCTTTTGGTTTGCAATGGTCAAGTTTTAAGAAGAAAGTGCGGGAACTCACATCTTCTAGAAACAAGGAATCACTGGGGTGATCAGCTGACAAAGCAACAAATTGAACCCGACCTAGGGCTGACTATTGAGTGAATGCCACTAGGGGACGTAAATCAGCTCAAGGTGTTAGGAATTGATTTCATTTTTTTAGTTTATTTTGATGGATTCCATTGGTTTGTGATGGATCAAACTGAGAAGGAGCCACGAAGACCTAGACCTATCTCAGATTTACTGAACCAAAGGGAGTAGCTTCCCGGGCGATGGGAGAGCTATCCGACCAAAGGAGTGCCTTTTGGTTTATAATGATCAAATTAAGGGAAGAAAGCTCAGGGACTCACATCTTCCACTACAAAAGACCTCTAGGGTGATCGGCTGCTTTGGGAAACAAATCGAACCTGACCTAGGGCTGCCCGTCGATTTGCGACAATCATGCTAGAAAGAATGCATCATAGTCTTACATCTTCCAAAGTGGAATAACTACCGAGGTAACCTGCTTGTGGAAAAATAATAGAGTGAGTACCGACCTGGGGACTTATCTCAACTCAGGTAGTCAAGCAATTCCTATAGGGAGTTCTACTGAGATTGATATAAAGATAGGATGTCTGCTTGGGAAAAGGGGCCCTTTGGGGGCTTGAATTCCTAATCCACAAGCAAATTAATTTTATTTATTTTATTTAATTTATTTTATCGTGGACCTTGTTAGTTTGCGAGGGATCAAACTATGAAGAAGCTTATATCTGTCTAGACCTATCTCAGATTTACTAAACCAAGGGAGAATATATGCATCCGTTGAATAAATTCTCCAACCACAAGGGCGGCTACTAGGAAAGGGGGACTGTCCAATCCAAGAGTAACTTGGGTAGTGTATAAATGGGGTCACAAAGAACGTGATCCAAATAGAATGCCCATAGGGTATGAGGCCACTAAAGGGCTTAATCCAACACCCTAGAGAAGGTGACATGGCTAGTCATATATCTAATAGGTATTCAGTGTCCAACTCAAGAAGAAAGCTTGGGGACTCACATCTGTTAAGAGTGGTGTACTCACCGGGTGAGTCATTGTCAACATAGCGAACATCGATCAACCTAAGGTGCCCATCAATTTGCAACAATCAGCTTAGGAAGAAAGCTCAGGGACACATCCTCCTATAACGAAACTGATTGTTGGAATTGCCTATCTTCAGCTCGATAAGTGCCATCCAGCCTAAGGCAACTATTGAGTGAATGTCATTGGGGGCTTGTATCGACTCAAGCATAGTCAAGAGGAAAGGGGCCTCTGGGGGACTTACCCTAAACCTCAAATATACTCAACCTAGTCAGCACATGATGGCTAGTTGAAGAAGAAAGCTTGGGGGCTCACATCTTCTTAAACAAAGTCAACATGAGATAGCTTATTGGCTGCATAGTGAAGTTTACCAAACTAATAAGGCACTTGTTGGTTTGCAATGATCAAGTTAGGAAGAAAGCACAGGGACTGACATCCTCCAATAAATGGCCACTAGAGTGACATACTAGCGAGGTAGCATGTAGATCCGACCTAGAGCAGCTAATGAGTGTCATAGGGGGCTTGCTCCCACATCAAAATTAGCCTGAGACAAAAGGTTTGTGTTTATTTTATATATGTGTTAATAGGAATAGGATGCCACTTGGGTTCTCTCACACCTATCCTAAACACACTAGAGAGTTTTATGAAATGGTGCCACGGATGGCAGTCCAGAATTCCCACTAAGAAAGGATGTTGCTCAGGTTCTCTTACACCTAACTTAGTTGTGCTAATCGAAATAGGATGCATTTTAGATTCTGTCACACCTATTATAATAACACCAGAAGGTTGTGTTTGTGATGTGAAAGAGGGATAGAATGCTGCTAAGGGACTCTTACACCTACCCTAAACATGTCATGGTGTATTTGAAAGATAAACAATCAACGCTTCGAAACAAGAGAAGATTTTGATGAAATGGAATCAGATTTTTGTTCTTTTTATTTATAATTGTTTTTATAGATGATTTATTTTATGGGTAATATTTCTTTAGGTAGAGCTCATTAATTGGAAGCATTGGGTGTTCCCCTTTACAATCGATGAGCTGATATGATCCTCATTGGTAGGCCTTCTCTATAGCATTGGGGCCTTCCCAAGTGAGTTCAAACATGCCTCCCATCTTTTGGCGGGCAACAATGGTCTCCTTAGGACTAACACAAGTTCTCCTACTTGGAAAGACCTAAGGCAGACCAGCTTGTTGTGAGCTTGAATCATTTTGGCCTTGTACAACTCAAGATTTTGGCATGCCCATAGACGACTCACCTCCAAACATTTGAGCTCTTCTAACCGCAACTTTGCATTATGTTCTTTAGTGATCTTGCTACCCAGTGCTATCCTTAATGATGTGAGTTGAACTTCTAGAGATAGAATGACTTCAGACCCATACATTAAGGAAAATAGAGTAGATTGAGTTGGAGTCCGGTATCTAGTGTGGTAGGCCCACAAGGCTTCAACCAACTGCTCATGGCATTATCATTAATTATCATCAAGTGTCTTCTTTAATATTTGGATGAGATTTTTGTTGAATGCTTCTGCTAAGCTATTTCCTTTGGGTAGAAGATAGTAGAGTATCTCCAATCTATACCATGTCTTCTAGTGAAGCTGTTAATCTTCATGCTTTTAAATGTAGTATCATTATCATATAATTCATCGAGCCACCCCAAACCTATATATGATATGATTCCTGAAAAATTGAAGCACATGCTGAGCTGTGACCTCCCTGAGTGTGATTGCCTCCGCCCACTTGGAAAAGTAGTTGGTGGCAGTTAGAATGAACCGGTGACCCTTGGAAGAAGGAGGATAGATCAGACCCACAATGCCGATACCCTAACAATCAAATGGCCATGAGGCTAGGGTAGGTGTAGAATGTTTGGTGATTGGTGGAGGACCACACCGTTACCTAACATTGATGAAATCTTTTAACTATATCCATGCAGTCTGTATCATCGAATTCCAGTAGTATCCAAGTCACTTGATCTTCATCTCCATCTTTGGACTGGACTGATGTGCTCCACATAGATCTGAATGTACCTCGGTTACAATGCCATAGTATTTATGTTTGTCTAAACAACGTAACCACATTTGGTCAAATAGTGGTACAAGGTGCCATCAATGAGAGCATAAGAGAGAGCTCTCTATTTTACCTTATGGGCTTGTGACTTTTCTTGAGGTAGTTTACTAGTATTCAAATAGTCTATAAATGGTAGCCTCCAATTTAGCTTCTCATCCTTTTTAGAAATGAAAACCTCCCCTTCAAGAGAAAGTCTCTTGATGAGTTCAACATCAATAAGGGATAAGACTTGTCTATTTTGGACCCTTATTGAAATGGACTCATCTTCCGGACATACCAGCTCCTTGGCAAGTTTGGCCAAAGCATCTGCTACTGTGTTCTCTACTCGGGAAACCTTGTAGATGGTGACTTCGATAACCTAGGCCAACAGCTTCATGGCATACTCGCGGTAATGACGAAGCTTAGGTTTGAGAACCTTGTAAGACCCAACGATTTGGTTGATGACCAATTGAGAATCCTCATAGATGTTGATGCTCTTGACACTGATTATGATGGCTAACTCTAGACTAGCAATCAAAGTCTCATACTCGGCTTCATTATTGGTGTAGGGTTGGATAGATAGTATAAGAATCTCATCACATTGTGGTCTGGAATTAGGAGAACTATTTTTATCCCTACCTTTCCTAGGAGAATAGATCGTGGTGCTTCCTCTTTGTGAAAAGAAGCTGCACCATCAAAATACATCTCCCATTGGTGGTTATCAGCCTCCTCTAAGTTCATGATTTTTTCATCGGGGAGATCGTCTCTAAGCAGAGAATCAGCAAGAAGTGGGCGTGCTGCTAAGAAATTCGCTAGTGCTTGTCCTTTTACTACACATAAGGGTACGATTGTAATATCAAACTATGACAGTGTCATGGACCAGCATGTCAAACATCCAGATAGCATTGGCCGTGTCATGAGATACTGTAGTGGATTTGTTCTGGAGATCAAGTTCACCTTATGAGAAACCATATAAAGTCGTAGCTTTTGGGAAGCAAATATCAAAGCTAGGCAATGTTTCTAAATAGGTGGGTAGTTCATTTCAATAGGAATCAGATGATAGCTGAGGTAGTAGAGCACTCTCCTTTCTTTCATCATTGGCTTGAGCCAATAAAGCACCGAGAGAGTCATCCAATGAAGTAGTGTAGAGGATGAGTGGCCTGCCTGGGATAGGGGCTGCTAGAACTAGAGGCTTCACCAAATACTGCTTGATGTCTTCGAAGGCATGCTGGCACTTGTCATCCCACTTGAACTTGCATCCTTTTTGACAAGTGTTGAAAATGTCTTGCATCTCCCCGACAGGTTGGAGATAAAGCATCTCAGATATGCCAACCATCCTTGGAATGATCTGAGTTGTGTTAAGCTTTTAGAAGGCAACATTTCTAAGATAGCTTTGATCTTTTCAGGATCTATCTCTATTCCCCGATGTCAGACAACAAACCCAAGGAATTTCTATGAAGCTACTCCGAATGCACACTTCAGGGAATTCATTTTGAGGTTATATTATCTTAACTGTTCGAAAACTACTCTCATGTCAAAGGGATGATCTTCCTTTCCTCTACACTTGACTACTAGATCATCAACATAGCACTCAACCTGATGATGGATGAGTTCATTGAAGATTTGAGTCATGGCCCATTGGTATGTAGCACCATCATTTTTAAGGCCGAAAGGCATGACCTTATAACAAAAGATTCTGATTGGGGTTCAAAAGCGGTGTTTCTTTCATCTTCATGAGACATCTTGATTTGGTTGTAGCCAAATGCTCCATCCATGAAAGAAAATACTGCATGAGATGAGGTGATGCCCACCATTAATTCTAGTATAGGAAGAAAAAACTCATCCTTAAGACATGCCTTATTTAAGTCCCTGAAATCGATGCAAATGAAAATTTGGCCATTCTTCTTCTTAACTGGTATGTCATTGGCTAACCATGTAGGGTATTTTTCTTCCCTAATGAAACCAGCATCGATCAGTTTTTTGACTTCAAAAATGACTTATTGTTCAATTTCTAATCTCATGCGTCTAGGAGCTTGTTTAATAGGGGTAGTGTTAGGATCTATTGCTAGCTTATGGACTATTATGTCAAGAGATAATCCTAGCATTTCTTCATAACTCCATGCAAAGTCTTTAAACTCAGTCAATAGCCTAACTAAGTCATTGGTTTCTTCTTCATTCAGTAATAAACTTATGTACGTTGGGCGTGGATTTTCTTCTATCCTGAGGTTGATTTCTTTAAGCTTGTCTATTATTGAATGAATCTCCTCTTCAAATTCTGGAGATGCATCCTTGATTTAAAGATCATCTGGATCATCTAAGGTTTCTAAACATATATTCTCATAAGAGTTGGGGTTGTTTGAAAAGAACTTATCAGACTCCAAATGATTGGTAAACTAAGCAGTAATCATTATCATTGACCAGACCCACTGTACTGAATCCTAGTCCTTCTCTTAATTATGCTTCTCTACCTGTATTGTTCCACAACTTCTCCCAATACTCTAACCTGTGCCTAGACCATGTATGAGGAACCAAACCTTTTTGTATAATATTATGAACACAAGGCGAGTAAAAGTCAATTGATAATTCTATTAATTCTTTAAATGAATCCTCCTCAAGTTCTACATCAACTTCAGGACTTGAGGATGATGATCCTAAAAAGAATCTCATCGGCTCCATATCTTTGGAAGACTTAGGGGCTTCCGTAACTACTAAACCTTTAGCTTTTTAAGATGAAAGTGAGGAGCTAAGGTGATCCCTGTTGCCTACATAGTTTCACATAAACTGATTCAATACTTTGTTTTTGTCGGAGGCTGGTCTTCATCATTGTCTAGATCAAAAGTCACCTCCAATGGAACCTGCTGAGAGAGGTTTGCTGGTATGCTAATCACATTAGACTCATCCTTCGAGCTGGATTCCAAGTCTATGTGAATAGTAGGGGTACTCAAACTGGAACATAACCTCTCTTGGCTAATGGCCAACCAGGGGTCTTCCACCTCTAGAACTGTCTCTATTTCTACCTCTACCTCTGCCTCTGCTTAGTGGAGGTTGAGTCATTCTATCCACACGTCTATGTGATGGAATGGACTGTGGGTGGAACGTGATATGCAGCTCTATTTCTTCTTCGATTCCCCTTTCTTGTTCACTTGAACTTTCATTTTTCTTTTCTTTTTCTCTGCTTTTTCTTCATTTTCATTTTCTTTTGTGTTTGAATTTTGTCCAATTTCATGAGAAAGGGTGTTATGAGGAAGATAGTAGGTTACATCCTCATAAATCTCAACCTCTCTAACTAAAAATGGCTTTTCATCTCCATTGACATGACATTCAATCCTATCCTTTCTGAACTTGATGCATTGATGGAGGGAAGATGGGATTATCTTGTTCTGATGTATCCAAGGCCTACCGTGCAGAGTAGTGAATGAAGTATTCAAATCAATTATGTAGAACTTAGCTTCAGTCTTCCAGTCACCTATCTCCAAGGGTAACACTATAGAACCTAAAGCCCTCTCACCTTATTCATTAAACCTTCTCAACATCATCCAATCTCCTCAGAGTGTGGAGATGTCGATCCTCAAAAAAGCAAGAGTCTTTAGACTCATGATGTTCACCGATGCACCTGGATCGATGAGAACTCTAGCCAATCTGAATCTTCTCATGTCAATTTTGATGTAGAGGGGGCGGTTGTGCTCCAAGTCGCTCAGAAGAAGGTCTTCATCTGTGAAAGTGATCCCCTGGGCTTCTTTTGCATAATGTGCCTCTTCACCAATAGCGGTCAATTGAGCTAAGCATATCTTAGAATCAAGGAGAGCCTTGATTAATGACTCCCTCATCTCTTTGGATAAGACAAGGGCATCGTTAATGCTTAACTTAGATGACAACTTTCTTAGATGAGAGAGGACATTGTAGTCCACCTTGCGTTGATCCTCCACAAGCATATCTGAGGGTGGAGCATCCTGTGGAGGGGCTTCTCGATCCTCTGCACTAATGACTTATTTTCCTCTATCTTGAGGTGCTGCCCGAAGAAGTAGAACCTTGCCACTACGGAGGATGACTTTGGTGATCTCTTGTGGTAGGGTAATGGAAGACTCTACCTACATCAGTCTCACCTACAACTTCTCCTATGGGGCCCTCAGAATCAGATGATTTCAAGTCTATCTCAAGAGGCAACCGTAGTATTCAGAGTAGGAAAGTCTAACTCTGAATCAGAAAGAGGAAGATCAGAGTTATTATAAATATTTTGACTTGAAGAGTTATCATTAGGAATAGAAGTAGATAACCCATCAAAAGTGACACAGATGTAATTCAAACTAGCTTTATTCTTCAATTTCTTGGATTTTATAGGAGGTACAAAGTAGAAATCGAAAGTAAGTGGGGATTTGGTGCCCTTATCCATTGATACAAGAGTTCTACTAGTAGAAGAAGAAGAGCTAAAAGTGGATAAGTCTCTATGGTGGATATAACAGACTAGTGGACTCATGGTTGCTGGCTATCCATATGGCATGTGCTACTTCCCTTTTCCTTGAGTTGACACTGGCAACTTGCAAACCTTCCTTGATGTTGGATGTTTGAGCTGACTCAGGCACAAGGAAAGTTTCTTGATCTTCTGAATGATCTTTTTAGAGGTTTTAGATAAGGAGATATCCCAACCTTCTTTGGTTTTGGAGAGATCACAAGTATCCCCAAGGATTACCCTGATGGAACTAGATGGTTGTTCCACAAGGTATTCCTTCGGGATAACTATAGCATCAGTCTTGAAGCTATGTTCAAGCCTATCCTTGAAGGTGAAGCAATTTTCCAAAACATGACCTAGCATACGGTGGTAGGGGCAAAAGTTAAGATCATGGCTTTGCCTCCTCCCAGCCTCCTGGGTGAAAAAATCAGGCTTCTTTAAGAGGTTCTTAAAGATCTTCTTGATTACCTCCCTTTTAAATGAATAAGGCTTGTTAATCTTCTCTAAAAGAGTAGGTGGACCATAGCTACTTGGCGGTGGATATGTATATCACTGTTGTTGGTGATGTATGGCAGGGCAATGCATGGAGGCTATTATGGAGGGTGGCGTCGGTGGTAGAGGAGGTGGAAGTGAAGGCTGCTGAGGTCGTGGTCTCTCAGACTGATCTCTAGCTAGTTGCTTCCCTTTATCTACCGCTATCACTATTCCTGGTTTCTTCTCATAGACCTGTAGCTTCTGCTTAGGCAACTAATCATGAAAAGGTAATTGTTTGGCCTCTCCTTGTAGACCAGCCACCTTATTGATTAACTTCACAAATATTTTGATAGTGAAACCCTTAAGCATGAAGATAATCAGGCCATGGATATTCTTTAGAAGAATCTCAATGGCATGCTATTCAGATAATTGTAGTTCACATTTCATACTCAGGTTATTCCATCTAAGAATCTAGTTAACAAGGATCTCACTTAGGTGTTGTTGTGCTACAACGAGATTGCCCACAATAACCATTTGCTGAGCTTGAGCTGACCTCTTGATGAAGAGTTACTCTAACTCAGCAAATGTTTTTACTGAACTATTAGGAAGTTCAACATACTAGTCAAAAGCTAACCTTGCTAGGCTACTGATAAAGAGGAAGAAAAGCAAAGACACCTTGGTTGCAACAACTGAAGTGCAATATCTTGGGTTTCCACTACCATCAAAGCTCTTGAAGGAAGGTGGAACAAAACCCTTGGGATATTGGATTGTATCAAATTACTCTGGGTAGGGTCTATCCTTTGGAACTGATGATCCTCTCCGGGCTTGAGCCAATGCTTCCTTCACTTGCTGCTCAACCATGGATTTTATATCTTTTCTTATATGGAGGTACTTTCTACTACCTTCTTATAGATGCTAGTGCTACCTTTCAAGGTAAGGTAGGTCCAAGACATGCACTCGACATCTCGCCAGGATGATAGGATGCTGGGGCTTTTTGATCAACTGCAAATCTTCAAGCTATTTTGCCATCCTATCTAACTTCTCATCTTTCTTCTTTAATTATGATTGGAGGTGTTGATGTGAGTGGGCTGTGTCTTCCTATTCAGTATCATCACCTTCCATAGTCTACTGCTCTTTAAGGAGGGATCCTCTAGTATCTACCATGCAAACCCCAGCTGAGTCTCGCAATAAATCATCTTCATTGGGATCAAAACTAACCTTCTCCTCATCAGACCAATTGTATCCTAGAATTTCCTTCTGTTCCTTGAAATAATGAGCCACTATCTCATCTAAAGAATGATCAATTTGAATAGGAATGAATATCTTTGGCTGACTGGTGTGATCATTATCATGTACTAAGAGGCACCAGACCTCCCCTACTGTTGGAGAATCAATCCTATGAGGACTATACTCACTAGAAGAGACACACTCATGATTGCCACTAACTCTGAAAGTTGTGACAATCCTAGGAGGCTCTACAATCATTGGTGTAACAGGGCTATCATCTACTCCCTTTGCAATAGCTACCACCATCTCCGTGTCCTGCTGAATTGGTAGTGTTGGTGAAGGGATGACAACTATGCTTCAGGGTTGCCATTCCTTCAACCACCACTAGGGTAGAAGGTCGAGTAGGAGAGCTTGGCCTCGCCATAGTAGGCAGTGTAGATGGAGTAGGATCCCTCGGCCATAGCTGGATCACCAACGAGGTACACTTCTCCCCAGATATGGCCTTCATGGCCTTCGGTGAAACTGGAGATGCTATGCTGTGAATGGAAGATAATGGATGAGGTGTAGAGTGATGTGGTGGAGACACCACCGGCCCTTTATGAACAGGAGCTGCCCTCCTGTGATGAGTGGTCCCAGTAAGCAGGATGCTATCTATATGTCAGACAGAGTGGAAAGTTAATGAATGTGACCGCCACTAACAACCTCTCCTTGGTGATATGAACAGATGTATGGGCCTCTCTGGCCCTCCCCTATTGAAGCTATTTCTGCACGCTATGGGGGACGATAGATCTCAAATCAAATTGAGCTCCGAACTCAGACTGTCTGTAAGCTCCGCCAACCTCGTGTAGAACCAAGCGGAGGCTGGCATATGACCTCCTACCCTGACTGACTGCAGGCTGATGCTAAACCACTGGTGGAGGTGAAGTATGAATCCTCATAGCATCCTCTCTATTTGAGCCAACGAGAGGATGAAACGGGTTCGCTGTAACCAGTGGTGAAGTCAAAATAGGTGACTCCTCAATAACTGGATGGGCGGCTGCCTCCATCTCCCTATCAATCTGGTATTGTACTGCTTAATCATGCAATTTTTATTCCTCCTCTGTGTCCTAGTAGGGTGAGTGGAGTAAGAGCTAGACCCATACTCAAAAGTAGGGGAGGCAACCCCTTGGATCAGGGGAGCCTTACCCTTAAAGGGTACTGATGAGTGGGTGTTAGCCCTCACTGGGGCAGCACGGGAAATCACAGGGCACACTAAAATTGGGGATGTTGAGAATCACTACTATGAGACTGCCACCGCTTTCCTCTTCGATGAATTGACGATAAATTGATCAATGACCGCCGCCTATCGCAGTTCTTTGACCGGAGGGGAGTGCCCTCACAAGTGATCCTCACCCCCTCAAAACCTCTGCTGAAATGGATGAGTTGGGTGTGATCAGCTCGGGGGAGGTTGGCCTAATCCAAGACCAAGTCCATGTCATAGGGGAAAGTGAACACAAACTTCTGTGAACTTGCCATTTATGATCAACTAAAAACTAAGGAACCAACTGGTGTATCAAAATCGAGAATTTGCAATGTTGAAAATAAGCTTAGATCAGATTTCTATTTTTGTTTATTTCTGAGTTTGAATTTAAAATTTGAACCCACATCCAACATCTTGGAAGTGTTAATTGGGGTTCAAATGGATTTAGAGAAGATTTAAAAATTTGATTGAAAAGAGGAATTTTTGAATATGAATCCAACTTCAACAAATTAGGGTATGTTAAAAATGGGTACAAATATTTTTTAAAAAAGATGCTTCCATAGGTTCATGTTTGAAATTGGATTTTGATTTGAGGACCCTTTCCTTTAACAAATTTGAGTATGTTAAAGTAAGGGTCAATTGGTTTTGATTTTAATTTGATATTTTGGAATCCACTCACTTAGCAAATTTGGGTATGCTAAATGAGGTTTGAAAACAATTGTTTCTTTTCTTTTTATTTGCTTTTGTCTTGTGAATCTTTTGTGATTTTAAAATTTGGAATTCCCACTTAGCAAATTTAGGTATGTTAAGTGAAGAATCCAAGTGTGTTTTGTTTCTTTTTGAAACATTTTTGAAAATAGGATTCTTAGAAAATTTGAGTATGCTAAGAAAATCCTAAAGTGTTTCATTTGTTTTGGATATTTTGATTTTTTTTTTTTGAAAAAATAGGATCTTTAGAAAATTTAGGTATGCTAAGGGAATCCTAATGTATTTCATTTGGTTTTGATTAATTTTTAATTGAAAGTGGAGACTTCACTTTAGCAAATATGATATGCTAAAAAAGAAGTTTCGCTTAATTTTGTGAAATGGAAATTTCACTTAACAAATTTGAGTATGCTAAATGAAATTCCAAAATATGTGTTTAAAAATTTTTGTGTTTTAGAATTTGGAGACTTCACTTAGAAAATTTGAGTATGCTGAATGAAGTTCCAAATGTATTTGAAAATCTTTGGTTTTGAACTTGGAGATTTCACTTAGCAAATTTGACTATGCTAAATGAAGTTCCAAATGTGTTTGAAAATTTTTTGGTTTTTAATTTGGAAACTTCACTTAGCAAATTTGAGTGTGCTAAATGAAGTTTCAAATGTGTTTGAAATTTTGTTTTGAATTTAGAGACTTCACTTAGCAAATTTGAGTATGCTAAATGAAGTTCCAAATGTGGTTGAAAATTTTTTGTTTTGAACTTGGAGGCTTCACTTAACAAATTTGAGTATGTTAAATGAAGTTCCAAATGTGTTTGAAAATTTGCTTAGAAAAGTGGAGACCTCATTTTAGCAAATGGGGTATGCTAAAATGAAGTTCCAAATGTGCTTTGACATTTTTCATTTTTGAATTTGGAGACTTCACTTAGCAAATTTGAGTATGCTAAATGAATTTCCAAATGTGTTTTGAAATTTTGTTTTGGAAAGTGGAAACTTCACTTTAGCAAATGATATGCTAAAATGAAGTTCCAAATGTGTTTAGAAATTTTTGATTTTCGAATTTGGAAGCTTCACTTAGAAAATTTGAGTGTGCTAAGTGAAGTTCCAAATGTGTTTTAGATTTTGAAAACATAATTGTTAAGTTTTGATTTTTGAAAAGAAGTCTTCCATTTCACAAATTTGGGTACGTAGGAATGGAAGTCAATCTTATTTTTGAAATCTAAAAATTTTGTTTTGTGTATGATTGTTGCTTTTTGAAAGAGGGATTTCTAACTTAATCATATATGGAATATGTTTAAGTGGGATATCCAAATGATGTTATTTTATTTAGGAATGAAATCTTCATTAAATAAATTTGGGTATATTGAATGGAGATTGTTCATACGTGCTTTTAGAAAATTTAGTTTTGTTTGAAAATGAAACTTCCATTCAATAAGTGTGGGTATATTGAATGGAGAGGTTCATATGTGCTTTTTTGAAAGTTTTATTTTTAATTTTGATTTTGATTTTTAGAAAGATGATTATTCATTTTATTTTGAAAAAAACCTTTTAAAATTGAGGAAGATGTTCATTTCTTTTTATTTTGAAGATTTTAGAATAGAACAGTAATTGTGATGAATTTAAGAAAATTTTGTAAAATATTTTTTTAAGAGTGCTTTTGAGAAGCAAGAATTTTAAGAAAAATTTATTTTATCTTTATTATTTTAGAATGAACCTTTCTTTATCAAAAAGATGATAAAGATGAAGTCTTTAAATATTTTATTTTATTAGATTTTTACTTTTTTTATCCATTGGAGAACCCAATGGGGGTTTTAAATGTTGTTTGATGATTAAGAATGCAAAAAAAAGATAGATATATACCCCACTACTTAGATAGAAGCATCATTTAAAAGAGATGGAGAGCCATTTGGTGGTTATCTTCATCTATCCTACTTTCTATGTGGTGGAAAGAAGATAAATGAGAGCAGGAATATAAATCACCTTGGCTGGATGCCACACAGATCTGTAGAAGTACTTATCAGGGTGGTCGGATATGACATTGAGGAGAGGTGTACTATCTCAAAAGATAGAAATCACCACCCTACAATGGACCTAATCACCAAAATAAGGACTCCTAAGGATGTTGGGCCTTCGGGGTGTACCAGAGATTCTTCCCCTACTTTACACAGAAAAGTAAAGCAGGGTTTATTTTAAATTAGGTTCGTTAATCTCCCTACAGGGGGAAGCCAAAAACTCTTGATTAAGGTAAATGATCATTGTCTCTAAAGATTTCAATAGGGTAGGACTATCAATTGATTAGCTTATTTTTGAAGATCAAATGGGATTGATCAAAGAGAGTTATTATTGAAGCCAAATGAAGAAAAGTAGAAGATACTCACGATGCTAGGAAACCTAGCGAGCATCTCAAACTATCCTATGATTGGGCTTTACATTTTTTAAATTGATTTAATTTGTTTGAGTTGAATTCTTCATTAAAAATTTAGGGCTTATGATTCCATAACACAAGATTATGGAAATGCTTAAGAGGTGAGGATTTATGCTTATGGATCGCAAAGGGGAGAAGCAACCTCAGAACCTAAATCTAGGGAGCTTTGGCGAAGGCAAAAACACAACCTAAATCTAAGGCAAAAATGGGTATTTGATTTGCCTCCATAAGAGAGGACAAACCACCCGACTGGTTGGACTTACAACCACCAGGGGTGGCTGCCAACTAACTCCTATGATTTTAAATTCATGTAGGCAAGTCATATACTTTATGCAAAATAGCTCGGTTGTTATTTATTTAGAAAGAGACTAAGTCCTTAAACTCACTCCCTAAGAGACTAGATCATGTACGGGCATGAGTAATGACCTAAATCTAATGCAATTTATATTACATTTTACTTTCATTTTTGGACAATCATTTTGACTCAAGCTAATAGGATTCGTATGCCTAAAGCATGAGAAGTAAGATTATTGGCCAAAATCAGTGAGAAGGGAGGAGGTGTGTTTCCAACATGGCTCTCATAGGTCAAGCCAAGTTTCTTTGGCAAAGGTGGAAGCCCTCCAATCAAGAGTGAAGCAAGATGCATTTATGCATAATGTTATAGAAGAAATACTCATCCAGCTAAGGGGTTGCTAATTCTTTTATCTTAATTTTAAGCCTAAGCTTTAGGTGAGGTTATGAGTTCTTTATTTTAATTTTGAATTGTTAAATTTGGTAGAAGATTTATTTTTCAACTAAGAGCCTAATCATCATCCAGGCCATACATAAAGCAAGGAAGAAACTAGGAAATGGGTGCCACTTAATGCACAAGCTAAACAAATAATCAATCAATTTATAAAGCTAAGCGCAAAAGAATAAGAGGCCAATTGTGGTTGGGCACCACTGCAAAAATCCAAAAATAAATTGGTAGCCAAGCTCTACCCTTATATAACCTGTATTACAAATGAATTAAGTATAATTAAGCAAGGAATTCATTGTTATGGGGGTTTTCAACTTTATTTCTTCATTCTTCTTTTCTTCTTTCTTCTTATTTTTTTCTTTCTTCTTTGATTCCTTCTTTTAGATGGCTGGAAGGTGGATGCTCCAAAGGCTTCACATGGTGCATAAGGCATGACCTTATAACCAATGTTCATCCTAATCCCCATAACAATCATTCCAAAATCCTAATTGCAAAAATTAGATGAAAAGGGAAAAATGAAAATCTAACTATTGGATTAGCTAAAACAAACCATACAGTTTGGAGAAAATCAAATAAGATTGATTTGGAGTTTGAGAAAATCAATTAGGATTGATTTGGAATTTGACTTGAAGGAATAAGGTGAGGAGTGGTTCAAGCTAAGGGTAGGCAAATTTTTCTAACACCCCTAAGGCATGACCTATTCCTATGGCTAACCCTTTTAAGTCTCTATGGCTAGATTGAGTGTCCACCTAATCACTAGATTTATCTTAATACTAAGGAACTCCTAAAGTCTAAGAGAAGTCATATGTCTAAGAAGGAGGGGTTGAGAGCTCATCCTAATAAAAAGGTCAACAAGCACAACCATCATCTGAGTCCAACACTCCATCCATAGTTGCAACTACTACTTCTTCCTCCACTAGCTTCTCTTCTGCCAACAGGAGTGTTGTATCAGCAGATAAGGGAATTAAATCACTTACCCCACTTACTTTATTGGATTTCTATCATGTACCTCTACCTAAAAATAAATTAATGAAGAAATATTTCACTTACATCTCGTCTACTTCTAATACTTTAGATTTTATTACTCTCAAAAACTCTCCAAGTCTAGAAAATAATAATGATAGCTCAAGTCATTCCGATCCACTCTCTTCTAATTCAGAATCAGACTTTCCTTTTCTGAATCAATCAAGTTCACCTCTTGAGATTGACTTGGAGTCAACTGACTCTAAGGATGTCATAGGAGACATTGTATGTATACCTGGTGAGAAGGTATAACTTCTCACAAGTTCATCATTCCAAGAAGTCTCTGAAGTCAACTTGCGTAGTGGCAAAGTTCTACCTCCTAGGGTAGCACCTCTTAATAAGGGTAAACAAGTCATTCATTCTAGTGAGCAGATAACCCCTCCATAGGATGCTCCATCCATTGATATGTTTGTGGAGGACCAGGTCAAAGTTGATTATAATATTTTGGCATATCATAGAAAGTTGTTAGCTAAGTTAAGAATATATGACGCCCTTATCTTATCCAAAGAGATGAGGGGATCTTTAGTCAAGGCTCTTTTTGTTCTAGAGATATGCTTAGCTCAGCTAACTGCTATTGAAGAGGAGGCACACAGCTCAAAGGACATTCTAGTAGTTACATTTAGTGATGAAGACTTGCTTCAAGGAACGACCAAGCACAACCACCCTCTTTACATTACACTAGACGTTGGCAGATACAGGTTATCAAGAGTTCTGATTGACCAAGGTGCATTCATCAACATTATGAGTTTAAGAACCTTTGCCTACTTAAGGATTTGACATCTCCAAACTCCAAAAATAGAGGATGATATTGAGAGGATTCAATGAACAAGGCGAGAGGGCCTTAGGCTCCATAGTGTTATCATTAGAGATAGATGACTAAAAGACTAAAGCCATATTCTATATCATAGACTCGGATACATCTTTCAATGCTTTTCTTGAGAGACTGTGGAAACATGAAAATAATATAGTTCCATCCTCTATATCAGTGTATGAAGTTCATGAGAGGTGAAATTGAATACCGCATCAAGGGAGATCTCAAACCATTCATAGTTCATGAGGTTGGGAAATATGAAGATGCAGCCTACTTCCTTCCCCAAAACTAACAAGTCCATTATCATGAATCTAGTCAAGATCCCCAAGAGGGAAAAAAAGAAAGAAAAGAAAAAGAAAAAGAAATAGAAAAAGAAAAGAAAAAAAGAAACAAAAATATAAAATAAAAGAGAGCGAGACATGGACTCAGGGGAAGATGTAGAGCCTAACATTAGATTCCACCCACAGTTCGTTACTCCATTTGAATATATTGGTAGGATGACCTGGCCTCCACTAGGCAAAGGCAGAGGACAATTCAAAGGCAGCCGTGGAAAGACTCCCTATTGGCCACCCAATATGAGGTATGTCCTAGCCACCAGGAGTACACATGTTATTGACATAGACTTAGAATCTAGTTCAGAGGATGAGTTTTATGTGGTTAGCACACCAGCTAGTTCTTCTCAGTAGTAGATCCCTTTTGAAGTGATGTTAGAGCATGATAGTGATAAAAACCAAGCTCCAAAGTAAAGCATAAATGTATCCAAGTCTGTATATGAGATAGTTAGGAGTCAGTTGGGAACCTTAGCTCTAACCCCACTTTTCTCTCAAAAAGTTGAGGGTTTGGTACTTAAGGAAGCCCCTATGTCATCCATAAATGGTAAAATTTAAAGGTTTTTTTGGGAGCATCATCCTCAAGTTAGGAAGCTGATGTAGAACTTGAGGATGATTCATATAAAGATTTAATACAATTTTCTTTTGATTGGTATTCACCTTGTGTTCTTAATTTAGCAAAGAAGAGATTAATCCCACATACTTGGTCTAAATAAATGTTAGATTACTTTGAAAGGTTATGGGACAACCAAAGTAGATATCCTCAATTAAGACCAGGACTAGGATTCACATGGTCCAAATTGATGATGACAATCATTTCCTGATCACCAAATCATTTGAGTCATATTGTGATGAAATATTTCTCAATTTCTAAGATGTGATACTTCTATCTTCAATCTATGTAGATAAAATGAAGATAGAAATATACCCTTTATGCATTTTGACATCACATGGATCTACATATGTTCTTATTGAGGGTGATCAAGCACAACATTGAGGAGAGGTGTACTATCTCGAAAGCTAAAAGTCATCACCCTACAATGGACCTAATCACCTCAATAAGGACTCCTAAGGACAATGGGTCTATATGTACCAGAGATTCTTCCCCTACTTTATATGGAAAAGTAAAGTAGGGCTTATTTTAAATCAAGTTTGTTAAGTTCCCTACAAGGGTAAGCCCCCATAGTTATTTACATCATAAGGAAGGGCATTCCTTAGGAATACTCTCGATTAAGATAAATGATCATTATTTCCAAAGATTTTAATATGTAGGACTATCAATCGATTAGTTTATTTTAGAAGATCAAGTGGGATCAATCAATAAGAGGGAGTTCTATTCAAAACCAAAAGAAGATAAGTAGGAGATGCTCACGATGCTAGGAAACCTAGCGAGTATCTCAAACTATCCTATGGTTGGGTTTTACATTTTTGAAATTGATTTATTTATTTGAGTTAAATTATTATTAGAAATTTAGGGCTTATGATTCCATAATACAAGGTTATGAAAATGCATAAGAGGTGAGGATTTATACTTATGGCCCACAAAGGGGAGAAGCAACCTCGTAACAATCTAGGAGCTTAGAAAAAAGAATGACCTAAATCTAAAGCAAAAAATGGTATTTGGTTTACCTCCACAAGAGAGGATAAACCACCCAATTATTTGGACTTACAACTCTGGCCAACTAACTCCTCCTGATTTTAAATTCATGTAGGCAAGTCATATGCTTTATGCAAGATAGCTAGGCTATTATTTATTTTAGAAAGAGACTAAGTCCTTAAACTCACTCCCTAAGAGACTAGATCATGTAAGGGAATTAAAAATGACCTAGATCTAATGCAAATCATATTACAATTTTATTTTCATTATTGGACAATCATTTGACTCAGGCTTATAGGATTCATATGCCTAATGCATGAGAAATAATATTATGGGCCAAAATCAGCAAGAAGGGGGAGGTGTATTTCTACCATAACTCTCAAAGGTCAAGCCAAGTTCTCTGGCAAAGGTGGAAGCCCTCTGATCAAGAGTGAAATAATATGCTTTTATGCATGATGTTATAAAAGGAATACTCATCCATCTAAGTGATTGCTAATTCTTTTATCTTGATTTTTAGCCTAAGCTTTAGGTGAGATTATGATTTATTTATTTTTAATTTTGAGTTGCTTAATTTGGTAGAAGATTTATTTTTTTCAAAGAGCCTAATCATCATCCATGCCATACATCAAGCAAGGAAGAAACTAGGAAAAGGATGCCATCTTAATGCACAAGCTAAACAGAACATTAAACATTTTATAAAGCCAACATAAAAGAATAAAAGACCATTTGTGGCTGGGCACAACCGCAACCCGAAAACAAATTGGGTAGTCGAGCTCTACCCTTATATAACCCAGATTACAAATGAATTAATTTAAAATCAAGCAAGAAAATTCATTTTATGGGGGTCTTCATTCTTCTTTTCTTCTTTATTCTTTTCTTCTTTCTTCTTTATTCTTTCTTCTTTGGTTCCTTCTTTTGGATGGTTGGAATGTGGATGCTCCAAAATCTTCACATGGTGCATAAGATGAAATCTTATGATCAATACTCATCCTAATCCCCCATAATAATCATTCCAAAATCTTAATTGTAAAAATTACATGAAAATGAAAAGTAAATCTAACTAACACCTGCAAAATAGAGATTAGCTAAACAAATCATACAAATCCCAAGCATGTATATTGGACTTAGCACCCCACTAAGCCCACCTGGCCTATTGGATTATGCTTAGGGGTATAAGCACTTGCACAAAAGTAGTTATATTTTTATTACAGCACCCCTTAAGCATAATCTCCTACAGAAAATAATGATTAGACTAAATCATCTTATCATTCATTCCACGCACATTCACCCTATCATCCAGACTAAAAAAAATATCATAAAACAAAAGTAAGTATCAAGCCATGCACCACCCTAACCTAAAGATAGAAGTGGTGACTCAGTCTAATGTGTGTGCTTTAGAAAGTTTGTGTGGTATACTTAGCAATAGCTTTAAGGTTTGAATTCTCTAAGTGTGAAGATGTTCAACTTAGATGGGTGGTTTCATTTAAGTGTTTAGTTGATTTGGGTTGAATTTATTTGATGCTTTGTTTAGGTTTGAATGAATCCTATAATTAATTACTAAGTTATAAAGAGAAGGAAAAGAGAAAAGAACCCCTCTTTCCTTCCCTACCTTAAGTAATTTCTAAAGTAAATTCATGTTTAGTTTTGTTTAGTGAGTGTTTTATTATGTGTTTTAATTAATACTAAGTTTAGATTTTCCCTAAACAAACCTATTAAAAAGAAAGGCATTTTAATATTAAGGAAAGTGAATTAATATCACAAAACACACATCACTTCATTTCTTTCCCAACATGTATAACATGCATATGGATGCATCCTAAGCATATCTATACATATAAATGGAAATGTTTAGCACACTTTATGATGAATGCTAAAAAAATATTACTTAAGAAAATTGGAATGATTTATGATGCATGATTTTCATTAAGTAGAAAAGAGGGGTCTCTTTTATCCATTATTCACATGCACATGTATGTGTATGAAAGGCATAAGTGAGTACGGTGCCATTATTAGCACCAAGGGTGTAAGGTACAAGACCTACTTAGGACTACTTAAATCCTCGCAACCCCGGGGTTGTCCAGACTAATATACCACTTTCCTTAAATACAAACGCATGCACAAAAGAAATGAATGGAAAAAGAAAGATGCAAAAAGTTTGTATTTCTTTGTTTATTTTGTTTATACAATTTATATGTACAAGTGTGGATATCCTTCTTAAGGAATAGCATAGGGATGAATAGGAATGGGGTTAGGCAAGTGTTGTGTTCTTTTCAAATGAACTATACACTTTGCCCAAATCCTATTCAAAACTATGCTAAAAGAAAGGGGAAGGAAAGCCACACTATGCACGTCTTCATATTTATATCCACATGCAAGCTTATAACTAATTATAAGTAGCACACTTTCTAATTTAAGTATTTTATTTATATATTTTGAAAATAGTTTTGGATTTAGTAGTGATAATAGTCATTCATATTTTTTTTACTTTAGCCAAAACATGCAATTTGACATAGAGAAAACATTCATTTTTAATTTGATTTTTGAAAAGCATGAATGCATGGAATTCATATGAAATACACATTTAGCATGTTAGGAAAGAACCAAAGTGATGAAATCATGTAAACACATTCACCCTGATTAATTCCTAAAGACAATCTTATGAAATAAGAAAGCTTAAAGCAAATCAAGTTATTTTTAAGGAAGGTTTGATTTTGTTTTGAGTTTGATTTAATTTGAGAAATGTGAGGTGAGTTTGCTGCTCCTAACCCATTCCCACATATGTTTCTTGATTTAGTTTGTTCTTAGGATTATTAGATGATTTTTATATGTTGCTTAGGTTAAGGTATGAATTAAGTGTGTTAATTACCCTTACCTATACCACCATAACATACTTAATCAAATAATTATGAGCCAATGAGATGACATAAAATCACATATGAAATTTAAATTTGCAATGCATCTAGGAAAGAAATGGGCCTAATGTAATTAGCTCATAATTAAAGATTAATTAAACAAAGGGGGTTTAAGTTAAATACTTTCATAACCCTCTCACACAAGTGAGTTGGATTTTGATTTCCTTAATGTACTTAGGTTGTTAAACACCTAAGCATCTACCCAAGATAAATTAATTGAGTTCTGAAAAATTTTAAATTTTTATGAAATTAATTAAGGGGGCAATTAGTGAATTAACCCTTAATTAAGTTTGATTAAGGAAGAAAGGGGGTTTAAGGAATATCTTAAAAAAAGTATCCCAAAATTATTCTCTAAACCTCATATTCACTTAATCAAAACTTAATTGACTCAATTAGAGGGTTAGACCACTAATTATACCCTTAATTAAGCTTAATTACATTAAGGGAGTGATTAAGGAGTGAACTAGTAATTCCTCTAATTAAATCACCAGTAAATCCCAAGAAAATTAGGGGAGGCAGGAGTCATCCACTAATTATGCTAAAGAAGTTTTAGATTAATCAGTGAAGTAATTAGAGGGTAATTAGTAAAACAACATTCCTAATAAAACCTAAATCTAGAGAAACGTACTATTCAAAATCCATTGAAATTAATTTTAGAATATTCTATGTTCTATTATCTATCCAATGCAATTTATTTCATATTTTTTCTAATTTTTCTAGGCTTAGATATGAATTTATGAAGTTTCCATGATTAATTAGGTGATTTAATGACCTAATTAAATGTTTAATCCTGTCGGAGCCACGTGAACTGCTGACGCGGCATGCGCTTTCCATGTGGCATAATGGGTTTTGATATTTAAATTGTCACATCATAGCGCCACATCAACGGCGATGCTATGCGCTTTCTCCTCATCTGTTCGATCAAGGATCGGATGACTGAGGTTAAAGCCATAGTTCTAAAGGGATGAAAGATGGATCCTACATGTTTTAATCATGATCGTCCAGCCAAAACATGCGGATGGATGGTCTATGATCCTTCCACATTTCCCAACAGGAGAGGACATTTGTCCATCTTCTATGGGATGATCCGAGCTTGATTGAGCTCAGGTTGATCCTAAAACTTACCCACACCATCTAAGCATAAAGGTAAACACATCTAATTAATAGAATTTTGTGGGATAAAAATCCAATTCACAAAACTCCAAACAATATTGAAATTATGCTCGATTTAATGGCTAACCTCACCGGAGGTGATCACCTGCACTTAATTCCCTTGGAGAAGATTCATTTAGTGGAGATGAATCTTCTTTGAAGTTTAGAGGTGTGAATTGGGTAGATACTTCTAAAGGCCAACTCCACCTTGACTTGAGCTTGGTCTTGATCAAGAGGACCTCCCTACCTTGAACTTGTGAAGGCTTGGGTGAGTTCGGACAAGTATGGCTTGTAAGCAATACGTAACCGAACGAAGTACAGAAGTGTGGAGTAAGTTTAATTTTGAATGGAGCTCCCCTATTTTCAAGCTATGAAAACCAAGAAAATGGAAAATGGATTTCACTCTAGGAAGCTTAGGATCACTTGGCAATGGCTCCTCTGGCCTCCCTTAGTTCAATCAAGTGTGAGAGTGTGTAGATTGAATGGAATTAGGGGGAGTATACCTCCCCCTTGAAGGAACGGATGATCGTGAAGGAGATTGTCATTTTGATCTAATTGACCCTTTTCAATGGGTTGTTTGGGCTGTTTAAGTGGCATGGTATTTGGTTTTGGCCAGAGGAGGAGTGGGTGAGGTGGCCATGTGCTCAGACAAGGTGGAGGGAGGAATCCATGTGGCCATTTTCAAAGGAGGTGGTCAGTTTTTGGTTTGGGTTGGGTTTGGCTGACCCAAACCCATTGGGTCATGTGCACTAGGTCCGTTAGTGACCATTTGGTCCACTAAGAGGATGCCAAGTGTCCATGGAAAGGAATTGACCAAATTCCAAGTGGTTTCGATTTTGGGTTACCTTATGGCCTAGGGGTAAAATGATCATTTGACCTTGATTTCAGTTTGGGTATGTTTGGTATGATTGAAAAATGGGTTGGGCCAAGTTTCATTGAATTTGGAGTTGGTTTGTTGTGATTTGGCTCATGTTGACCTATTTAGGTCAAAATGGGTCAACTTGGGTCAAGCTGACCAATTGGTCAAATTGTGTCAAACCAAGAGTTCGGTCAAGTTCAAATGACCATTTGAAATGTTTTGGTGGCTTTGGTTTGATTCAATTTGGTTTATATTTGGTTTTGGTTCAGTTGAGTTCATTTAGGTCAAATGAGTCAAGTTGACCAAATTGACCCATTTGACCTATTTGGTTTAAGTCATGGGTTTGTTCATATTTGGTTGGTCATATGAAATGGATTGATATCTTTGTTTCCAATCAATTTTGATTTAGTTTGGATTTGGCTCAAAATGACCTTTAAGGTCAAGTTGGGTTCATGGTCAATTGGGCTAGGTTAAGTCTAGTTGGCCAATGGAGGCTTTCGTCAAGTTCAACAAGTGATTTGGAATGAACTTGTCCCATTAGTTTCAATCAATTTGGCTTATATCAAGTTTTGACACATTTTGACTTTTTAGGTCAAGTTGGGTCAACTTGGGCCAATTGGCCAATTGGGCTAGGTTAGGCTCAAATGTTGACTCGGTCAAGTTCAAACATTGATAATGAATGAGTTTTGATCAATAGTTTTGATTAATGGTTTTGATCAATTTGGCCTATGATGGCTTCTAGCTATGTTGGGTTTTATTTTGGCTAAGTGTTGACTTGGTCAACCCTTAGGTTTGATGTGGTTTAACCCAATTTGAGTGATTGATTATCTCTTGATGATTGTTGATCATGACGATAGGCTTAAGTGTGCTTTGTTCAATCCAATTTGGATAGGATTAGAATTTGGCTCATAAGGGTACTTTAGGTTACTTTGGGTCAAGTGAGCCTAAGTAGGTTAAATAGCTTGGTCAAAGCTTGATTTGAGTTTAATTGAACTCACATATGGACTTATGATTGAAATATAAATCTATTTGCAAGTGGTTTGAAGTCAAATGAGTTTTGGTTCATTTGACAATTTCAAGTTCAAAGGGTGAAGATGAGTTTGACTTGAGTTTTGGTTAAGTGATTGAAGTTTATGTTTATATTTGGATTCATGATTGAAGGATTGATAGAATCATGAAGAAAAAT
The DNA here is from genome assembly GCA_021442155.1 of Cymbidium sinense. Classification (NCBI taxonomy): domain Eukaryota; kingdom Viridiplantae; phylum Streptophyta; class Magnoliopsida; order Asparagales; family Orchidaceae; genus Cymbidium; species Cymbidium sinense. The sequence goes on from CM038228.1 coordinate 39,362,340, forward strand.
CAAGAGTTTGGCTTGATTTGAAATTGATCTGGCTAAGTTCAAGATTTTGACTTAAAAGGCTTTGCTTGAATTTTGAATGAATTTGAGTTTGATTTTTGGAGTTGGTTTTGGATATTTGAATTTATATTTGTGAATATAAATGAGAATATAAATGGGTTATGAGAAAATTTCAAGGATTTGAAGTGATTTGAAGTTGATTTGAGCAAAGTCCATGAGAAGGAATCAAATGACTTATAAAAGATTTTGGAATTTGGATTTGAATGTTGGATTTAGTTTGATTGATTTGAATTTATATTTCATTTATATATGTGAATGTAAATGAGAATATAAATGTATTGTGAGAAAATTTCATAAATTTGAATTGATTTAGATTTGATTTATGCTAATTCCATGAGAGGGAATCAAAGGACTTAGGAAATATTTTGAACTTGATATTTCAATCATAAGATTCAATCATAAGTTTAAATCATAAGTTTCAATCATGGGTTTTGATTATAAGAATTGATTTGAGTTTGGAGGAAATCAATTTAGTTGAAATTTATTTAGGTTTGATGTTGATTTGATTTGGAGTTTCACATGAAGGCTAACTCTTCAAAGTCTCTAGGGCTAGGTTGAGTGTCCACCTAATCACTAGATGTGTCTTAAGACTAAGGATCTCTTAAAATCTAAGAGGAGTCCTATGTCTAAGATGGAGAGTTTGATGGCTCATTGTAAAATGAGGTCAACAAAGGGAGCCTAATAGTTGTAGCATGACTGACAAAGTACACCACACATATTAGTGTTGACCAAAATGATTAACAACACTGAACAATCATTAGCACTAATGAAAATGGTTCACTCTTAACCCAAGGTGTAGAAGGAATCCAAAACTTAGTGTAATGTGACTCTACTTATGTCAAGGACATAAGAAAGGGAAGGAGGAATCCACTAAGGATAGAGTAGGTGAACCTTCCACTAGGGAAGCAGGTTCAAATCATCCACAAGGGGATGAAAGATTTGATATTGATTTGATTTGGGTCTCACTGGGGAGAAAATTGATTTGTTTAATTAAGTTTCGTTGGTGAAGAGGGTTGAATTTATTTTAATTTGTTGTTTGTTTAATTGTGTTAATTTTGACTCCATCAGATAAAAAAGTGAACTCTCCACTAGAGAGACAAGTTCAAGTCATCCGTAAGGGAGGATTGGTGAAATTCGCTAAGGGATTAGAATTCTGAGTTCACTAGAGAATTAGAAAGATTTGCATCTCACTAAAGAGAAGCAAAAGATTTGATTTATATTGATTAATTATTTTGTTTTGTTTGTTTCATTTGATTTGTTTTGTTGAATTTGTTTGACTCCTCTAAGTGAGAAGGGTTGATTTTGTTTTAATTTGTTGATTTTGGATTTTGAGATGAACCCTATTGGTTTGAGATGGATCGCACTGAGTAGGAGCCAAAGAGGCCTCGACCTAACTCTGATTTATCAATCCAAAGGGGTAGTCTACCAAACACAAGGAAGGACTAGCCAACTAAAGGGATGTCTTTTGGTGTGCAGTAGCTATACTAGGAAGAAAGCATAGTAGACTTATATCCTTCAAAGTAAGGACCAGAGGTTGTGGTGATCTATTGGCAAGGCAACATATTGAACCTACCCTAGGGCTGACTATTGAGTGAATGCTACTAGGGGACTTAGATCAACTCAAAGATAGTCAAGATTAATTCCATTTTTTTAGATTTATTTTGATTATGATGGATCTCATCAATTTGTGATGGACTGCACTGAGTAGGGGCCAATGGAGACCTAGGCCTAACTCAAATTTACTAATCCAAAGGGAGTAGTCTACCAACCACAAGGTAGGACTATCCAACTAAGAGATGTCTTTTGGTGTACAATGGTCAAGTTAGAAAGAAAGCACAGGGACTCACATCTTCCAAAATAAGGAACCACTAGGGTGATCGATTGCTTTGGGCAACAAATCAAAATCGACCTAGGGGTGACAATTGAGTGAATGCCGCTGGGGGACTTAAATCAGCTCAAAGATAGTCAAAGATTAATTTTATTTTTAATTTATTTTGATTATGATGAATCCCATTAGTTTGCAATGGACTGCACTGAGTAGGGGCCATGGAGGCCAAAACCTAACTCATACTTGTCAATCCAAAGGGAGTAGTCTACCAACCACAAGGTAGGACTATCCAACCAAAGGGGATACCTTTCGGTTTACAATGGTCAAGTCTTAAGAAGAAACTATGGGGACTCACATCTTCTACAAACAAGAAACCACTTCGGTGATCGGTTGCTTTAGGCAACAAATCAAACCCGACCTAGGGATGACTATTGAGTGAGTGCTGTTAGGGGACTTAAATGAGCTTAAAGATAGTCAAGATTAATTTCATTTTTAGATTTATTTTGATGGGTCCCATCAATTTGTGATGGACTGCACTGAGTAGGGGCCATAAGGGCCTAGACCTAACTCCCACTTACCAATCTAAAGGCTGTAGCCTACCAACCATAAGACAGGACTATCCAACCAAAGGGTTGTATTTCAGTTTGCAATGGTCAAGTCATAAGAAGAAAGCACGAAGACCCACATCTTTTAAAATAAGAAACCATTGGAGTGATCTATTTCTTTGGGCAACAAATTGAACCCGACCTAGGGCTGACTATTGAGTGAATACCACTGGAAGACTTAGATCAGCATGGAGATAGTCAAAGATTAATTACATTTTTAATTTGTTTTGATGGATTCCATTGGTTTGCGATGGTTCACACTGAGAAGGAGCTTACATCAGCCTAAACCTATCTCATATTTGACTTAACCAAAGGGAGTAGCTTCACGGTCGATGGGAGAACTATCTGACTAAAAGAGTGCTTTTTAGTTTGCAATGATCAATTTAAGGGAAGAAAGCTCGAGGAATCACATCTTACACTATAAAAGACCATTGGGTGATCGGTAGCTTTGGGCAACAAATTGAACCTGACCTAAGGTTGCCCGTCAGTTTGTGACAGTCATGCTAAAAAGAATGCGTCATAGTCTTATATCTTCCAAAGCAGAATGACTGTCAGGGTAACCTGGTTATGGAAAAATAGATTGAACCTATCTAAGGCTTCTAAGTGAGTACCAGATTTATCTATCGTGGTCGCAATTCCTATGGGAAGTTCTCGACCGCCTAAAGATAGGATACCTGCTTGGAAAAGGGACACTTTGGAGGCTTGAATTCCTAATCCACAAGTGAATTAATTTATTTATTTATTTAGTTTATTTTAACATGGACCATGTTGGTTTGCAAGGGATCAAATTGAGAAGGAGCTTATATCAGCCTAGATCTGTCTCAAATTTACAGAACCAAGGGAGAATCTGCGCGTCTGCTGAATAAATTCTCCAACCACAGGGGTGGTTACTAGGAAAGGGGGACTGTCTAATCCAAGAGTAACTCGGGTAGTGTCTAAATGGGGTTACAAAAGATGTGATCCAAATAGAATGCTCACAGGGAGAGGGGCCACCAAAGGGCTTGATCCAAAACCCTGGAGAAGATGACATGGCTAGTCATATATCAAATAAGTATTCGATGGCCAACTTCAAGGAGAAAGCGTGGGGACTCACATCTGCCAAGAGTGGTGTATCCACCAAGTGAGTCACTATCAGCATAGCGAACATCAACCTACCTAAGGTGCCCGACAGTTTGCAACAATTAGCCTAAGAAGAAAGCTCTGGGACTCACATCATCCTATAGTGGAATTGATTATTGGGATATGTTGTCTATTGGCAAGGAAACATATTAAACCCACCCTAGGGCTGACTATTGAGTGAATGTTGCTAGGGGAGTTAGATCAACTCAAAGATAGTCAAGATTAATTTCATTTTCTTTAGAATTATTTTGATTATGATGGATCCCATCAGTTTGCGATGGACTGCACTGAGTAGGAGCCAATGGAGGCCTAGGCCTAACTCAGATTCTACCAACCATAAGGTAGCACTATCCAACCAAGGGATGCCTTTCAGTGTACAGTGGTCAAGTTAGAAAGAAAGCGCATGGACTCACATCTTCCTAAATAAGGAACCACTGGGGTGATCGGTTGCTTTGGGCAACAAATCAAAACCCAACCTAGGGCTGACTATTGAGTGAATGTCGTTGGGGGACTTAAATTAGCTCAAAGATAGTCAAAGATTAATTTTATTTTTAATTTATTTTGATTATGATGAATCTCATGAGTTTGTGATGGACTGCACTGAGTAAGGGCCATGGAGGCCTAGACCTAACTCAGACTTGCCAATCTAAACGGAGTAGTCTACCAACCACAAGGTAGGACTATCCAACCAAAGGAGATGCCACTTGGTTTGCAATTGTCAAGTCTTAAGAAGAAAGCATGGGGACTCACATCTTCCTACTTTTTCCTATTTGACTCTTGAAAATAACTCTCTCCAATTTGGACATCTCCCAATTGAATTTCCAAAAATCAATCCTTTGAAAGCTACCTTAGTAGTCTTTAGGAATAACCACTTATTTCTTTAATCGAGAGTATTCTTAGGAAGAGACCCTAATGTAATTAATTATAGAGGCTTGCCTTTATAGGAACCATAATCCCAGGATAAATTTGACCTTGTTCTACTTTTCCATGTAGTTCAGGGGAAAATACTCTGGTACATGAAAGATCCATTAGCCTTAGGAGTCTTTTATTGAAATGATTGAATCCATTACAGGAGAGCATGTTTATCTTTCGAGATAATATGTTTATTCCTTAATGCCGTATTTGGTCATCTAAATAAAATATTCCTAAACTCTATGTGGTGTCATTTCTTTTCTCTATTCCTAACAAAAAGATAACTAGCATATTTTTCTAGCGACTCCGCTGGGGAATGGTTCCTCTCTCTATCTTTAAAAATAGGTGGTTATTTCTATATATCAACAGTGTACTAGTGCCACTCACCGATCAGGACTGCCTTTCTTTCCATTGGATACCTCTCCATTTCATTCTTGGTTGAGCCTATCTAACATCTTGAATAGAGGTTTTAAAACTCATCATTTGTCATAGTTAAACGATTGGGTCCTAGAACCAAATCCCAAAATAAAATGAGAGGTGAGAGAAATAAATAAAAATTAAGTCATCTCTATTATGACCTAAATCTGGTCAAGATGGATTTGAAACCATTCCAGTATAGAAAAGAGATATTAAATTTAAAAATGTATGAAAAGTACTTCAAGATTTGAAAAGCAAATCTTCAAAAATAAAGTCTCAAAATTAAAATTATCCTTGATCTTACCTTGGCTTTGTACTAGAGCTAAAGAGAATCAGGACAGGGTCCTTGAATGAACACCCTTTGTTCTACTGCATTCAAAAGGTGTTAAAACACCTAAAGATATAAATTGTCAAAAGGAGGCATAGTTGTGCCTATTGCCCCTTTTCCCACCATGATTGAAGTTTGAATTGCATTTAGAAAAGAAGAATAAAAATAAAAATAAAAATCATCCCGAAAAGAGAATGCCTTATTGACTTTAGGCAGAGGTTGATTAAGGAACTCAATGAAAATATCCTATTTATATAGAGGAAAATTATACATGAATGTAAATCAGCTTTAATCTTAATTTCTATAAGTCCACTAGAATATTGGAAAACCAACTACTCAAGTTGATTGGCCAATTCTAAGGAGTGAGTTGGAGGTAACCTTCTTTTAGACCTTTCCAAAATCTTAAATTCTTAAGAGTTTGGGAGAGAGTCAAAAGAGGAAGATGACATGATATAAACAAAAATAAAGTGACAAGATTCACTTTTGCTTCTAATCAATAGAAGAAAAGAGAGGATAACAAAAGAGAATTATGATTCTCTTGATAAAGTTGAAATGAATAAAATTTAAATCAAATTTCTTAATGGCAGTTTTCTCCCACTGAATGAAATGATATTCCATGATTGGCTTTAATTAATTTTAAGGTTAAATTAAGAAAAGAAAATAAATGAAGAAGTTAATCCTTCTAAAGAAATCATGACCTTAGGATTGGGTCCTAAGGGTGATATATCTATTGCTTAGAGTGAAAGTATGAAATCCCTATCTCTGGAAAGTTGATAGATAAATCTCTTAGGACTTTGTTAGTCCAAATGAATGAAAAATGTCATAATTTTCAAGACTAAGGTATTATATGCTTTCAATACAAAATGAATCTAAGGAGAATCCTTTGCAATATCTTATGACCTATTTGACATTATCTTAATGTTAAGTATGGTGGTCAAAGAGTCCATTGCAAGCTGAGATTACCTTTAATCTTATATGTGCTATAAAAGAATGCAAGTAAAAATTTGACTTTCTAATAGCACATCATCTACCCTAGAGGGTCCTCTTTTAAATGATGATCTTATAAATGAATAGATCATGAGGTCTATTGATCTATCAAGGATAAAGTTAGACATATCTTCCCTTCATATAAAAAGGGAAACTCTTGAACTCAAATCCAAAATGGCAGAGTCATACCACCTCAAATGACATTAAAAAGAAATGTCAAATAAATCATCTTCAAAATGTGATGTTTTGCCCATCTTAGAGACGTTTCTTGCAAAATCAAGCATCATAATGCTCTGTTATAAAATAAAATGAAATATGAAATAAAAAAAATGATGAAGAAAGAAATGAAAGTAAAGCAAGGCATTACATAATCATGTAATTTACCTTACTTAACTATAAGCAACTTCCTGATGTGGCATTCCAATATAAAGAAGTTCTAGGGTTATCTTCTATGATGAAGATAGACTATTAAGAACTTATTAACATCTTAGTCGATGTGGAAAATTTAAAAGAAGAAAATCTCCAAAATATATGTTGATCTGGGTGCATCGGTCAACATCAAATATAAACATGTGAGTGAATTTATATAGGCTCAATTCTAATCAAGCTTTAATAAGATGATTCCATATAAATTCAATTAAATAAGAAAGTAGTTTTCAGCTTCATGAAAATTCAATCTTAAAAACAAAACCTAGAAAAAGAACTTAATTTCAATCACATTGTTGGTTGAAGCCAAAAATCAAACATAAAAAGAGCAACATAGAAATTCATGAAACATTTTTAAATGCTCTTGGATGGCCCTATCCATCCCCAAATAAAAAAAAAAAAAAAAAAGAATAAAAAGGAATAAAAATAATAATAATAATAATAATAATAATAAAAGAAACATATTGATTATTGAAGGATGTTCATATTCATCCTAAAGTGTTGAGTATTTAGGAATATCATTCAGCTATTCCTAAATGACCTCACTAAATATTTGATTCCAATAGAAAATTCTGATTTCAGATGTGTAAAGTTTTCAAGGAAGTCATTATGCCAATCTTAAATAACTCACTCCACTAAATAATTTTGAATCCAGAAGTGTAACATCTTTAGAAAGTCTTTTTTTTTTTACCAATCTTAAATGACTTTACTATATTTGTTGCTCCATTAAAAGATAAAAGTTAAATTAAAATGTTGGATCATATTATATGATCAATCAAGCACTGACTTGAATCATATCAAAAAAAAAAAGCCAATCAATAAAATATTGTATTTGGACAAAAGGTCAAATACATTAAATTTTCTAGCAAATTATTTAGTGGAGTCATTTCATAAAGAATGAAATGATATGAAAATGTGTAAAATACATTTATCTTCTTACTGAATCTTATAACTAGGAAAATTACCAAATGTAACCTTTCATAAAGAGTTGAAATCAGAATATTACTAAAAGAAAGAAAGAAAGAAAGAAAGAAAAGTAAGGGGATGGAAGGACTATATCCAAGAGCAAAAGCATGTAGACATTTTTTTACTTTAAACTTCTCCACATCAAAAAGAAGTGGTAAGGTTAGAAGTCAAAAATTGTCCTTAAGCTAAAAAAAAATAATCAGATATCTCATACTTTGTCATCTTAGTCTTTGCCATGATTGGGTGAGCTCGCTTGGCAGGTTAAATAAAAAGCTAGTGGATCTTCTTTTCCAGGAGTCCATATCTTTTGAATGGAAAAGATTCTATTGAGTATACTCTGATACCATTTCAATCAAAATAAAAATACACAATAAAACTAACATAGCTTAAATGAAATAAAAATAATCAGATATCTCATGCTTTGTCATTGTAGCCTTTGCCATGATTGGGTGAGCTTGCTTGGCAGGTTAATAAAAGATAATGGATCTTCTTTTCAAGAAACTATATCTTTTGAATGGCAAAAATTCTATTGAGTGTATTTATTTTAAAAAAAGCAAAAGAAACCATGTAAATGGACATTTTAACTTCATCTCCACATCAAAATGAAGTGGTAGGGTTAGAAGTCAAAATGTCCCTATTGAACAAAATAAGCGATATCTCATACTTTGTCATTTTAGCCTTTGCCATGATTGGGTGAGCTCTCTTGGAATTATAGATCCATTGCAATCTAAAAAAGCTTAAATAGTTTGGGTCCTAACTTTCTTTTCAAAAGGCACTCTAGCACATTGCATCAATGTTGTTTAGATGTGTCTAGAGATTTATATAGTGTTCAAGTTCGGGATGCACCCTTAGAATTTGAAGAAAAATCTAATTCCACAATTGACGAGATGATATCAATGATATAACTCTTTAATGGGTTAGCTATCGATGATTTGATTAAGCTATCTTTTGGGTTTAAAGACTACTTTGCCTAGAAATAAATTGAAATGATCTCAGATGGCGGTCTATAAACTTGATGCCATTTCCATAAACTAAGTCCCTTGATGACGTGGTCAAATTCAAAAGAAAAGCAATTTTTTTGCTAAATTAAAAGCTAGAAAATGATGGTTGTACATGAGAAGAAAGCATTCTTCTTAGTTAGCTAACATCATTATATGACCCACATCTTGGGACTAGGGTAGAATCTTTACCTTGGAAATGGGTTCATATTACCCATATTTCATTTTAAAATCAAAAATATTTTTATGCATAAGATTATCCTTCTTAAGGATAACTTATCTCAAAATTTCCAAATTAAAATAATTCAAAAAAAAGAATTGAAAGCATACGATATGACATTTAGAATCCTTATAAGAATGTTCTGTTATAGAGTCATATCATTCAGTCTCAGCATATTGGGGAAATTTAGCAAAAGGTCATGATCAAGATTTCTTATAATCCCACTTTCAATTAGGTAGAGGGTTATATTGAAAATCTTGCCAAAAAGTAAAGAAAATAAAAGAAACTTCAATATGACTTGAAGAACAATCCTATTACTATATGTAGAGTCTTGAAATTTACTTTTGAAGTAATTTCAAAGACCTTGTAGTAAAATGTAGAAGGATCAAAAATGCAAAAATAAGAAATTAATCAAAGACAATTATGAGATTTCATTTCTTATAATAATAAATCAACTGAAGAAATTAAATTTCAAACTTATCAGGAGAATCTAAATTTCTCTAACTTGATGAAAGGGTAATGGAAGGTTTGCTTCCATTTCTTGATTTCACTAATACTTCTTACATGAAGTTTAGTGAAGGATTTCTTGATTTATTTTTGAAGGAAGACTTATATTTTGACCCAATGCTTTATTATGCCATGAGCATAGAAATTTCATTTTCCTTTATATCCAAAGTTACAATGAACCATGCTAGATGTCTAATTCAAAAAGACATCATAGTAATAATTTGAGAATTTTACCTTTGAGCTTGCATGATGTGTAGTTCTTTAGAATCAAAGTCAAGAAATTCTCAAATAAAATTTTATTTTGTTTGGATATGTATGTTAATTTTACTTTGTTGACATGAATCAAAACTTATAAGGCATTCTCTTGGATTCAATGAAGATCAAGATATCCAAAGTTTTCTAAAGTGAATGAATTCAAGATAATCTTTTGGATTCTCATAGAGATATAAAATTATCCCCTTTCATCAAGTTAGAAAATCAAGTAAGGATTAAGTCCTTGAGACTCTTGCTTATTCAAAACTTTGAGGATTAGGAATAAGTCACTTTGACCCCTTTTCCTTATCCATGTCACCTTTATAGGTTGGGAGAAAGCCCTTTGTGGCACATTTCCTATACATGACTTGAGATGGGAGCAAGCCCTCTATGGCACCTTTCTCATGTCCTTTCTGGATTTGGAGCAAGCCCTTCGTGGCACCATTCCCATAGAAAACTACCTGTGTAGGTTTGGAACAAGCCCTTCATGGTATCATTCCTACTTTCATGTGCATGATTGGAACAAGCCATCAAGGCCCCTTTCATACTACACAGGTGAGTTAGATTGGATTAAGTCTTGACCCTTTCTAATAGCCGTAAAAGATATAAGTCCCCATGACCTTCTTTCTAAATCAACAGGAGTAAGTCCCTAGTCGGCATCCTACCTTCATGTACATGATTAGAACAAGGCACCAAGGCCCCTTTCATGCTACACAGATGAGTTAGATTGGATTAAGTTTTCACGACCCCTTTCTAATAGCCAAGTTAGAAAGATATAAGCCCCCGGTCGACCTTCTTTCTAAATCATCAAGAGTAAGTCCCTAGTCGGCATCCTACTTTCATGTACATGATTGGAACAAGCCACCAAGGCCCTTTTCATGCTACACAAGCAAGTTAGATTTGATTAAGTCTTCATAACCCCTTTCTAATAGTAAAGATATAAGTCCCCGTGCCTTCTTTCTAAATCAATAGAGTAAGTCCCTCGCATCCTACCTTGTGTACATGATTGGAACAAGCCATCAAGGCCCCTTTCATGCTACACAGGTGAGTTAGATTGGATTAAGTCTTCATGACCCCTTTCTAATAGCCAAGCCAGAAAGATATAAGTCCCCAGTCGGCCTTCTTTCTAAATCATCAGGAGTAAGTCCCTAGTCGGCATCCTACCATCATGTACATGATTGGAACAAGCCACCAAGGCCCCTTTCATGCTACACAAGTGAGTTAAATTAGATTAAGTCCTCACAACCCCTTTCTAATAGCTAAGCCAAAAAGATATAAGTCCCCAGACGGCCTTCTTTCTAAATCATCAGGAGTAAGTCCCTAGTCAGCATCCTACCTTCATGTACATGATTGGAATAAGCCACCAAGGCCCCTTTCATGCTACACAGGTGAGTTAGATTGGACTAAGTCTTCAAGACCCCTTTCTAATAGCCAAAAGATATAATACCCTGGCCTAAATCAGAGTAAGTAATGGCATCCTACCTTTGTGTACATGATTAGAACAAGCCACCAAGGCCCCTTTCATGCTACACAGGTGAGTTAGATTGGATTAAGACTTCAAGACCCCTTTATAATAGCCAATCCAGAAAGATATAAGTCCCTAGTCCGCCATCTTTCTAATCATCAGGAGTAAGCCCCCAGTTTGCATCATATTCAAACTTATAAGGAATGGAATCAAGCCATTGAAGGCCCCATTTATTTGAACTATCTAAATAGGATTAAGTCCTTGACCCCTATTTAAGATCAAGCATTTCAAGCCTCTTCTCCCCATCATAGTTTTTGAGGATGGGATCAAGTCTTTAAAGGCTCCTCTCCTCTCTTCAGCTAACTAGGATGGATCACGCCATTAAACGGCCCCATCTTATTAGCTAATCACATGAATCACACTCCCAAGAAAAGATAGGTATACATATACCTATCTTTCACAATCAAAATCAAAAATCAAAGTCATACTTGTATGTTGATCAATCTGGTCAACACCAATATGTGTAGTGTATTCTAGTTAATCCACTACACATATTGGGGGTCCATTTGTTGACCTCATTTTTGTATGAGGTTAATTTGGCACTTAAGAGATTCTAATCACAAATAGGATTCTCCTAATTCAATGCTCAGGACACTATCCCTAGTGACTTAGAGAACTCACATTGAATTGGATCTAACCTATTGTCCCAATAGGATCAAACATCCAAATTTAAAATCAACTAATCAAATCAACAATAATAATCATCAATCCATGATAATCAATAGTCAAACCTAAAGTCAACTCTAGTCAACCTAGAGTTGACTTAAGTGGGCCCACTTGGTCAAAAAGTCAACCCATTAAAATTAAAATTTGACTAAATAAAATCACCAAAAATATTCTAAAAATCAAATAAATATTTTTAATCATAATAACAAAGAAATTTGAGTTCATTAAGACCTATATTAAGTAAATTAAATTCCTTAAAGTAAAATGACTTAAATAAATACATTGAACTCAAATTTAAGAAAATCAAAATAACTTCAAGACTAATTGTCCAAATCATATAGGAATGATAATGACATAACTTAATTCTATTGTGTGGTTAGTCAAATGGGTCTTTGACACAAAATAGGTTTAACTCAACTTAATTTGGGTTAAGTGAGTTAAACAAAAATATGAAAATTCAAAATTACTTTAACCAATACATGTGAGAAGGAGGATAATCATTTTAGGCATCATTAATGAGCTAATTAACCCTCTTAATTAATAAAATTTAACAACTAAAAGACAAAATCAAAAAGAAATAAAAAATGGACAAGAGAAGGAAAATTCCATTTTTTCCTTCCTTTATCCCCACCTCTTTAGCCTATACACTTGATTCTTAGCTACCTTCCAAGCATCTTCCATCATCCAAAAACTTATCAAGAGGAGTTTAAAAAAAAAAAAAAGAGGATTAAAGTTTCAGCCAAACATGTAATAAAAGCATATACACTTCCTCAAGAAAAGCTTTCATGCACCATCATACACCAAAATCAAAACCAACAATTAAGTGCTCTCAATCATGGAACCATCAAAAAAAATTTAGATCCAAAGCAGGCTAGAGATCTTAGACCTTCAAAATCTTCCATCATCCAAAACTTATCAAGAGGAGTTTAAAAAAAAAAAGAGGATTAAAGTTTCAAAAACATGTAATAAAAACATATACACTTCCTTAAGGAAACCAGCTCATACACCATCATACACCAAAATCGGCCAAATGAACCAAGTGCTCTCAATTGGGCATCAAAACTAAAATTTAGATCCAAAGCTTGGGCTAGAGATCAAACCACAAGGAATTCTCCCAATTCCTTTGCAGCAAGATTTTCCCTTGAAGAAACGAATCTAGAGCTATCGATTCCAGCCTTTGAAATCCCCTAAATCAAGGTATGCCATTAATGACCCCCTCCTTTTCTTCAAAGCTTTCGATCTTGTTCATTTCCCTACAAGGCTTATTCTTTAATGAGATCAAGCTGTATGGATTGAAATAGGATCTTTCAATGATCAAGTAGCACTTTAAATCATCCAATTTGGTTAAGTATATCAAAAGATATTAACCAAAAACCACGGACCATCAAAAACTAAAATTTAGATCCAAAGCTTGGGCTAGAGATCAAACCACAAGGAATTCTCCCATTCCTGCGATTTTCCTTGAAGAAACGAATCTAGAGCTATGATTGACCTTTGAAATCTCTCAAGGCATGCCATTAATGACCCTCTCCTTTTCTTCAAAGCTTTTGGTCGTTTTAGGCTTATTCTCTAAAGATCAATATGGATTGAAATAGGATCTTTCAACAATCAAGTAGCACTTTAAATCATCAATTTGGTTAAGTATATCAAAGATATTAACAAAACCACGGATGGTCCATGATTCGGGAGAAAGATCATTTTATTTTAAAAGCGGATGGTCAGATCTAGTCGATAAATCGATTTATGAATTACGACGATCAGGACCATCGATCTTTGACGGATGGTGACTGATCAACCCACACCAATGAACTAGATCACGACGTTCAATCTCAATGACGATCAAAATTAATCCCGCTCAATTTTATTAAACCATGTGGGACCCTCTGTTTAAAAACCGCTGAGAAAAGCATTAAAAATGTTATATAATGGATTAATCAATTTAAATAAATTCAGAAAACTTTAAAAATTCATATAAAATCAAAGAAAATTAGAAAAATACAAATAAAAGCTTTATGGATTCATCTTGATGAGAGGAATCCATAGAAATTAAAATCCCCAATGTTTATTGGGCTCGTTGTTCTTAATTTGGGTTTAATTGAAAAATATTAAATCCTAATTACTCTTAAATTAATAATCTAATTAATTTGAAACTTTGGAGAAATAAAATTAAGCTTAAAACATACCTTAGGTAAATTTTTAGGTATTTAATTCTCTGAATTCAAATAAAATTGAAATTTTATGTGTATTAACCTTTAAATTAATTAAATTAATTACCCTTTAATAAAATAATTAGAAAACTTTATCTAATAATCTTAAATCAATATAATGAACATCAGAATATTAGTTAAACCTAATAAAACCTATATAAACCTAACAGATCACTAATTAACTCAATTAGGTAATTAAAAGAATTAAATAATTTAATTAAATAACTTGAACTTAATTAAATCATAATAAATCAACCAGTTAACTAAAAATTATCAATAAACCCTCATTAGAAAAGTACTTCAGTAAAGAATAAATAAAAAATAAAATCCCTCAATGAATCTTAATAAATTAGGCTTAATTTAGGTTTTAATGAAATAATTAAAATCTTAATTACACATTAATTATATCTCTAATCAATCTGAAACTTTGGAAATAAAAAATTGGCATGTAACCCCACTTGTTATAATTATCTCAAACCCAATTGATCTATGAATTTGGAATTCTTGATTTTCCAAATCTCTAGGTCAATATGAACTAAATAATAATTAAGAAGAATCATTAATTCATTGAATCAACAAATAAATTGAACTAATCTAAAAAAAAATACTTAGGGTAATTCATCAAAATTTCTAAGTCAAAGAATTTAATCAAATAATAACATTTTAAGAAAATCAATACTTAATGAAATTCGAACATAATTAAACAACTTAAGTTAAATTTAATAAAACCATTCATCCTTAATGAATTTAAATAATGAAACTTAAAACCTAGATTAATTAAATCATATTAAGAATAATCTATGAACAAACCTAAGGTATTAATTCATATTAATAAATTTAAACATTAAACTTACAAATCCATGATTTAATATCTTAAGTTAAATTGAATGAAGTCAAACTTAAATCATACTCTTTAAATTAACATAAGCCAAATAAAATGAAATCCATATAACTTAATTCAAAATGAAATAAATCAACAAATTAAATCAAATAAAATAATTCAAATAAATGAAATAGCATAAATCAAATCTAAACACAAATAAAATCAAAAGGATTAATTAAAATACTTAAAGCTTTTAGTTATACTTTTGGAAACTTTATTAGGACTTAAGATGTTGAATGGAAAGAGCTCCATCCAAAAATGGGATCATTCCATCCTTCATTCTTGAAAACCTATACAACTTTAACCACATAAAATGAACATAAAAAATGGAAATTAAATCACTAAACCATTTGAATTGAAACCAACCAATGGTAAAAATTAAACCAATTCAAACTTCAAACTTCAAACTTAAATATAAAAGCCTAGCAAAGACTTACCACACAAACCCCACTTCTACACACACTAGATTACTTAGGTTACAAACCCTAGATCTATGTTAGATCATTCTGTTATTTTCTTTTAATCTCCTGTGATATGTTGTGCTTCTTCATGCGTGTGGTGTATTGCTTTAGACTAGATGCCTAGGCTTGTTTGTTCATTAGACTAGATGTCAGGGCATTCTTTCTATATTTGACACTATTTTTTGTAGGGGACTGTGTTAAAGGGATTGCTATAATAAATAAATCATAAAATTATTGTTTGCTTGCAGGTGCTAAAAATCCCTTAACATAGTCCATAGGACAGGTGGGCTTGGGAAGTAACTAATGCTAAGCCCATATTTTTGTGAAATATAAACTGCTTTGTGTGCCGTGTGTATTTCCTAACATCTATTTTGCAGGGCTTAGGATTTCTTTTAAATTTTAAATGTAAATTTGAGCTTAGAATTAGGTTAGGATCTATGGGGTCTAGGATTAGCAGGAGCTCACCCAACCAGGAGATGGTGCGGTGGTCCCCTGTGGAGCCCGATGGATGTCCTAGAAGAAGGAGACTTTCCTGGAAAGAAGACCCATAGATCTGAACTTATAGTCTAGAGGGTTGTATAAGCAAACTTCGGTTGCCCATTTTCTTTCTTCGGATGTATAGCTCATGCATTGGCCTTTTTCTTATATAATTTAATATGGCTTGATTTATTTTGGGTGCACAATAGAAACAACATGCTTTTCTTAGGTTTCATTATATGTTATGTTTGTGCTGTGATGTATGCTTGGATGTAGGCTCATAGGATAAACTATATTTTATACCCAACTAAATCAATTGAAATATAAAAATAAATTCAACTCATAACCTTCCTACAAATGCCTAGGTATTAAACCAAGATAAAATATGTAGCAACCCCTTAGCTGGATATTTTAATATCATGCATAATCATATTGTTTCACTCTTGATTAATGAAGGGTTTCTATCTTTACCTAGGCTTGACCTTTGAGAGCCTATGATGGAAGTACACATTCTTCTATTCTGATTTGGTACATAATCTTTTTCTAATTAGGCATAAATTGTATTCTTATGGCCTAAAATGAACCTTGAGTCAAAATTTATTAAAATCTAAAAAATGTGCATTAGTTAGGTGCATCTTCATACCTACATGATCTTAGAGATTAGTAAGTCTAGTTCATAGATTTATTTCCTAAAACTACAACAACCCATCTTGCATTCATATGAATTAGCATCATGGTTTAAAATGCTTAGGTGGTGTTAGTG
Source organism: Cymbidium sinense (assembly GCA_021442155.1). Classification (NCBI taxonomy): domain Eukaryota; kingdom Viridiplantae; phylum Streptophyta; class Magnoliopsida; order Asparagales; family Orchidaceae; genus Cymbidium; species Cymbidium sinense. The sequence continues at coordinate 39,378,944 of CM038228.1, forward strand.
ATCTTCTCCGTAGGTTGTAAGTCTGAAGAGTCGGGGATAGGTTAGTTCCTTCAAGTGAGAGAATGGCCAATGATTCCCAAGAATAGAACTAGGCGAGCATCGACATGTGTTAACCTAGACTAGGTTCAAGCATCCTTTTAGGAATAAGTCTTCAATAGGCATTTTTAGTCTTGTCTTTGCTAGAATCTAAGTCCTAGATTTCTAAGAAAATGATAACTTGAAATCTAAAATTAAATCTCAAATTTGAATCCCAATCATAGGATAGATGAAATGTATACTAGGCATCTTAGTATAAATAGACATTTCCTACTTTTTTCCATTTAACTCTTGAAAATAACTCTCTCCAATTTGGACCTCTCCCAATTGAATTTCCAAAAATCAATCCTTTAAAAGCTACCTTAGTAGTTTTTAAGATTAACCACTTATTTCTTTAATCGAGAGTATTCTTAGGAAGAGACCCTTCCTAAGATGTAATTAACTACAGAGGCTTTCCTTTATAGGGAACCATGATCCGAGGATAAATTTGACCTTGTTCTACTTTTTCATGTAGTTTAGGGGAAAATACTCTGCTACATGACAGACCCATTAGCCTTAGGAGTCTTTTATTGAAATGATTGAATCCATTACAGGAGAGTATGTTTATCTTTTGAGATAATATGTTTATTCCTTAATGTTATATTTGGTCATCTAAATAAAATATTCCTAAACTCTATGTGGTGTCATTTCTTTTCTCTATTTGAGCAGAAAGATAATACTAGTTTACCAACCATAAGGTAGGACTATCCAACCAAGGGATACCTTTCGACATACAATGGTCAAGTTAGAAAGAAAGCTCAGGGACTCACATCTTCCAAAATAAGGAACCATTGGGGTGATCATTTGCTTTGGGCAACAAATCAAAACCCATGACATTAGAATCTTTGGGGACTTAAATCAGCTCAAAGATAGTTAAAGATTAATTATTTATTTTGATTATGATGAATCACATCAGTTTGTAATGGTACCTTTAAGCCATGGAGGCCTAAACCTAACTTCAACTTGCCATCAAGGGAGTAGTCTACCAACCACAAGGTTGGACTATCCAACCAAGGGATGCCTTTTATGCAATGGTCAAGTCTTAAGAAGAAAGTGTGGGACTCACATCTTTAAAAATAAGAAATCACTTGGGTGATCGGTTGCTTTCACAAATCAATCGACCTAGACATTGAGTGAAAATGCTAGGGGACTTAAATGAGCTTAAAGATAGTGAGATTAATTTCATTTTAAATTTATTTTATTGGGTCCCATCTTTGTGATTCTTCAGTACCATGGAGGCATCACTTGAGTTACCAATCAAAAGTAGCCTACCACAAAAGACTATCAACCAAGGGGTGCCTTTGGTTTGCAATGGTCAATGAAGAAAGCGACCCATATCTTCTAAAATAAAGAACCCTTTGGGATTCGGTTGCTTAAATAATCGAATACACTATTGAGTGAATCTTTGTTGGAGGACTTAGATCAGCTCGAAGATAGTCAAAGATTAATTTTATTTTTTAATTTATTTTGATGGATTCCATTAGTTTGCGATGGATCACACTTAGAAGGAGCTTACATCAGCCTAGACATATCTCATATTAATCGAACTCGGGGACTCACATTTTCTTAAACAAAATCAACATGAGGTAGTTTGTTGGCTGGGCAGTGAAATCTACCATACTAATAAGGAGCTCATTGGTTTGTAATGGTCAAGTTAGGAATAAAGCGTGGGGACTCACATCTTCCAAACAAGTGATCACTAGGGTGACATACTAACGAGGTAGCATATAGACCTGACCTAAAGCAGCTAATGAGTGAGTGTCACAAAGGGGCTTGCTTCCACATCAAAATAGCCCGAGAAAGGATATGTGTTTAGTTTTGTGCATATGTTAACAGTAATAGGGTGCCTCTTCTATTCTCTCACACCTATCCTAAACACACTGGGAGTTTGATGAAGTGGTGCCACGAATGGCAATCGAGAATTCCCACTAAGAAAGGATGCTGCTTGGGTTCTCTTATACCTAACTTAGTTGTGCTAATCGAAATAGAATGCCACTTGGGCTCTTTCACTCTTATTCTAATAGCATTGAGAGATTATGTTTGTGTCTTGAAGAGGGATATGATGTCAGGGGACTCTTTTTATCTAATCATGGTGATTGATAAGCAAACAATGCTTAAGAGAAGATTTTGATGAAAATGGAGTCGAGTTTTGTTGATTGATAAATTGTTTTCAAATATGATTTTTTGGGTAATATTTTTCAAATAGAGCATTAATTGGAAGCATCACATGTTCCCCTTACAATCAATAAGTGATAAGATTCTCCTTGGTAGGCCTTCCCATGACATGGGCCTTAAGTGGGTTCAAACTTACCTCCCATCTTGGTCAATAATGGTCTCCTTACTAACACAAATTCTCCTGGAAATACCTAAACTAGCTTGCTATGAGCTTGATTCATTTTGGCCTTGTACAACTCAAGATTCTGGCACGCCTGTAGGCATCTCTCCTCCAAACCTTCGAGCTCTTCTAACTGTAACTTTGCATTCTATTCTGTAGTGAGCTCTACCAAGGAGGATCTTAGCAGCTTATAAATTATAAAGGAGAGCACCCAATGCTTCCAATCAACGGGCCCTACCTAAGTAAATACTATCCATAAATTTTATTTCAAATTAATTATCAATAAAAATTCTTTCATCTCAAACTCTATCTCTTCATATTGGTTAGAAATATCTTTGCTTGTGAATCTGCCATGATGTGTTTAGGGTAGGTGTAAAGAACCCAAGTTGCATCCTATCCTTTAGAAACACAGCACCAACATAAATTACACACAACCACATAAAATAAACATATATCTTTTATCTCGGGCTATTTTAATGTGGGATAATGCCCCCTGTGGCACTCACTCTTTAGCTGCTCTAGGTCAGGCTGATATGCTACATTGCTAGTGTGTCACCCTAGTGATTAATTGTCTAGCTGATGTAAGTCTACAAGCTTTCTTCCTAACTTGACCATTTCAAACCGATGAGAGCCTTATTAGTTTGGCAGGCCTTATTATGAGGCCAATAAGCTACCTCATGTTGACTTTGTTTAAGAGGATGTAAGCCTACACACTTTCTTCTTGAACTAGTCATCATGCACTGACTAGGTCGGGTATATTTGAGGCTTAGGATAAGTCCCCTAGCGGCTTTTTTCCTCTTGACTACTTCAAGTCTAGGTTTAGTCCTTACATGAGACTCCCCACTTGGTAGTCACCCTAGGTCGAATAGCATCTATCTCATTGATGATAGATTATCCTGATGATCATTTATGTCTGTGATGATGTACGTCTACAAGCCTTCCTCTCAAATTGATTGTCACAAATTGACATGCACCATAGGTTGGTTGGTTATCGCTATGCTGACGGTGACCCACCCGGTGGATACACTACTCATGGCAGATATAAGTCTACAAGCTTTCTCCCAGAGTTGGCCACCGTATACTTATAGGCTTTCTTCTACAAGGCCATGGATAAATCCCCTACCGGCACGTCCCTTATGGGCACTTTATTTGGATCACATCCTTAGTAACCCATTTAGACACTATACTAGTTACTTTTAGATTGGACAGTCCCCCTTTCCTAGTAGCCACCCCTGTGGTTGGAGAATTTATCTTGTGGATATGATTCTCCCTTGGTCTAAGTCGAGATAGGACTAGGATATAAGCTCCATCTCGATGGTCCTTTTACACCAGGTCCATGCAAACATATAAACAAACAAAACACACACACACACACACACACACACACACACACACATATATATATATATATATATATATATATATATATATATATATATATATATATATATATATATATATATATATATATATATATATATATATATATATATATATATATATATATATATATATATATATATATATATATATATTCACTTGTAGATTAGAGGAAAAGATACCTTTTCCCAAGCAGGCATCTTATCTTTAGGGCAGTGTCAGCAAAACTCTCTATAGGAATTGACTGACTAATTTGGATTTGAGATGAGTCCTTGGGTCAGCACTCTCTCAATAGTCACCTTTAGGTTGGGTTTTACTTGTTGCACCTTGTTAGTTACACCACACATATTGGGCGCCCTTTTGTTGACCTCACTTTTGGAGTGAGTTCTCACCTCCCTCATCACAGACCTAGGACTCTTATAGACCTAGTTCTCAACTCCCTCATCATAGACCTAGGAATAGGTTATGCCTCAGGGACTTCGGAAGACTTTCCTACCCTATAGCCTAGGCCTGATCCTTGCTTTCCCTCTGAAACCAAACATCAAATTCATACCAACCCAAATTTCCAAGACCCATAATCAATCTCATGATTAAATTCAAAACCCCTCCTATGCTTTTTGATTTAATCCTATGGACTTAGCCTTAAAAAAATTCAGATCAATCTCAATTCAATTTATTTTATCAAGAGATCAATTCAATCCTCCAATCATTTACCAAATCCATACCTAAATAGCCAAAATCAAATCAAACTAAATCAAACCAAGCCAAAATCCTTTCTTAAGCCCTATGGACTTACCTCCATAAGCTTAATCAAATCTCAACCCAAATTAACCCAAACTCAATTGATTTCTTTATAAATCAATTATTCCTTCATTTATATTCACAAATATAAGTGAAACCAACCCCCCACTGACCAAAATAAATCAAACTAAATTAATTCCCTACTTAAGCCCTTTTGACCTACATCCTTAAACTTGGTCAAATTTGCTTCCAAATCACTCCAAACTCAAGTGATTTTTTCTTAACCCATTTATATCTTCATTTATATTCTCAAATATAAATGAAATATAAATTCAAATAGCCAAAACCAAATCCAAAATTAAACCAAAACTCAATCAAAGCATTTTTAGCCAATTTCTTCAACTTGGCCAAATCATATCCAAATCAAGCCAAAACTAATGGATTTTCTAATGAATCAATCATTCCTTCAATCATTTAGTCAAATATAAATATAAACTATAATCATCAAATCAAACTCAAATCAACCTAAATCAAGCCCAAGTTAGCCCTTTTGACTTGAAAACTTCAAATGAGCCAAAAATCTATTAGACTCCAAATTGATTATAATTGAATTTATATTTCAATCCTAGGCTCATATATGAGTTCAACTAAACTTAAATTAAGCCAAAACCAAACCAATTGCCCCATTTAGGTCCACTTGACCCAAAGTGACCTAAAAGACCTTTTTGAGCCAAGTTCTAATCCAACCCAAATTGGATTGAACTAAGCCCATCCAAACCTCCTATCATGATCAACAATCATCCTAGGGAGATCAATTATCTTGAATCGGGTCAAACCAAGTCAACCTTTAACCCAAATGAAACTTAAACTAACCAAAAGCCATCATATACCAAATTGATTGAAACCATTGATTCAACCAATTCATAATCAATAATTGAACATGATCAAGCCCACAATTGAGCCAAACCAAGTCCAATTGATCATTTTTCCTAAGTTGACCCAAATTGGCCTAAAAAGCCAAAATGGGTCAATTCATGATTTGATCCAAATTTGGAGTTCATTCCAAATCATTTATTGAACTTGACCAAAGCCAATTGATCAATTGATCAACAAGCTCAAATTGGCCTAAAAGGTCAAATTGGCCAAAACCCAAGTTAAACCCAAATCAAACCAAACCAAAGCACACAATCATTTTCAATTAACCAATTGAACATGAACCAATACCTCACCCAACCCAATTTGTTCAACTTCACCCATTTCACCCATTTGATTTCAAATGAGCCAAAATCAAACCTAAGCCAAACTAATCAAAATCACTTGAACCAAAACTCTTTAAATCATCATTTAAACCTAACCTAAATCTTGGTTTGACCTAATTTGACCAATTGGTCAACCCAACCAAGCATAAACCCATATGAACCCATTTGACCAAATGAAGCCAAAGCACCCAAAACCAACTCATGGGACCCTAAGGGCTGACCAAACCCAACCCAAATTGACCATAGGTCAGTCCAAAATCATCCCAAAAGAAAAGTGGACCACACCTAAGGGAATTAGCCATTGGTCAAACTTTCTAACATGGCATACCTAACCTGTCTAGCCCAACCTAAGCATGCCTAGGACTTACCATGGATCAAAGGAAGCACACTTCCTCTCCCTCACCCATGGTCAAACCCAATGGGTGCAAGGAAGGGAAATCACCACACAATCTTTCCATATCAGACCTTGAGCTTCCTGCCATAGCTCCCTTCAACCCTGGCATGCCATGTGGACCTGAAGGCGACCCCTCTGGCAGGCAGGCAGTGACAAACTGGCAAAAATTTGAGGACGGATCTAGTCCTTCCATCACACATGATTGAGGAGTATACCCCCTCAATTCGAGTGGGATTCATCACCATCTGCACTAAGTGGGTTCCCTAAGTATTTTCGAAATCCTAGAGAGCTTCCTAGAGTACCCTGAACCTCCCTCAATTGGTATTTCCCCTCTACGTGTGAAATCAAAATAGGGCATCCCATTTTGATTCATACTTCTTCTCCACTCAACCAAACCTCGATTCCTCTTACCCATACCATCACCACACCTCATTGAGCAATGTCAAATCATTTCCCCAGCATCCAAGCCATTGGAGGTTTGGGTTTGATCAAAGTCAAAGCTCCTACGTGCATTGATTGGTCATCCGAGTGGCTCACTTCAAATTGAGGTCCAAGATTTCAACAGGGCTTCGTCTCTACTAGACGAAGCTACCTCGATCGATCCCCTAAATAAGTGCATTGATTGTGTGTGTATATGTGAGGGGACACCACACAGATCTAAAGATGTACTTATTTAGGTGATCGAGTATAATACTGAGGGATAGTGTACTATCTCGAGAAATAGAAGTCACTACCCTACAATGGACCTAATCACCTAATAAGGACTCCTAACGCATGATGGGTCTTCAAATATACCAAAGATTTTTCTCTTACTTTACATGAAAAAGTAAAGCAAAGTTTATTTAAATCGGTTTCATTAAGTCCTATGGAGGCAAGCCCCCATAGTTAATTACATCTTAAGGCGATTATTGCCTCCAAAGAATTCAAAGATTAGATTATCAATAAATTGGTTATATTTTAGAAAATCAAGTGGGATGGATCAAAAAGGAGAGAGTTATTATCAAAACCAAAGGAGATGAGTAGGGAGTGCTCATGATACTAGGAAACATAGTGAGCACTCCAATCTATCCTATGATTGGGCTTTATATATTTAAAGTTGAGGAGATTTATTTATTTGAGTTAAAATTTTATTTGAAATCTAGAACTTATAATTTTGAAACACAAGATTATAGAAATGCCTAAGAGGTGAGAATTTACTCTTGTAGCACAAAGGAAAATAGCGACCTCAGATCCTAAATCTAGGGAGCTTTGGTGAGGGCCAAAGCATGACCTAAATCTAAGGTGAAAAAAAATGAGTATATGGTTTACCTCCATAAAAGAGAGTAAACCACCCGACTACTAGACTTATTACTGCCTAGAGTGGCAGCCAACTAACTCCTCCTACACTTTAAATCCATGTAGGCAAGTCATGTGCTTTTGCAAGATAGCTAGGTTGTTATTATTTAGAAAAAAACTAAGTCCTTAAATCCACTCCCTAAGAGACTAGAGCATGAGGGGTATGAATAATGACTTTAATCTAATGCAAATTTTATCAAATTTTATTTTATTTAGGACTCTTTATTTTGACACGGGCTATGGGATTTTGTATGCCTAAATGTATGAGAAATTGATTATGGGCCAAATCAAGTAGGAAAAGAGGTGTTCTTCTATCATAGGCTCTCAAAGTTTAAGCCCATTTTAGCTAGCAAAGATGGAAGCCCTCTCTTAACAAGAGAAAAATAAGATGGTTATGCATGATATTAAACAAACAATCATCTAGCTAAGGGATTGTTAAATATTTATTTTCTTGGTTTAATGCCTAGGCTATTACATGATGTTATGAGTTGTTTTAGAAAGTATAATTATGAGTTATTGATGGGATAGAAAATTTATATTTACCCTAAGAGCCTAATGGCATCCAGGCCATACAACAATCACCAAACATAAACAAATTATGAAAAGGCATGCTTTTTCTAATGCACAAGCTAAACAAATTATCAAATAATTTTATAAAGTTATCACAAAAGAATAGAAGGCCGATGCGATTGAGTACCATCATACAACCTGAAAGGAAATGTGGGTAGTGAAGCTCTACCCTTATACAACCTAGATTATAAGAAAATAATTATAATTACAAATGATGAATGTTATGGGGGTCTACATTCTTCCTTCCACATTTCTTCATCTTCCATTTCTTCATTTGAGTTGCTCCATTTCTTTCTTTCTTTTAGCTAAATTTGGATGTGCTTGCTCCAAAGGCATCACATGGTACATAAGATTTAGTCTTATAACCAATGCTCATCATAACCCCCCATAATATTAATCCTAATTCTAATGAAAAATTACATTAAAAGAAGGAAAGTAAATTTAGCTACACCTATAAAATAAATATTAGCTAAACACACCATAGAACCCAAGTAGTTATATGAATAATTTGGACTTAGCACCCGACATCATACAAAAGTGTTAGCTAAACACACCTGCAAAAGTTATGTTTGATTTATTTGGTTTATGATTCTTATTCATTGGCCACATCATACATACGTATGTATAGGAGTTTTAAGTGAGTACGATGCCATTATTTTTTGCACCAGGGGAGTAAGGTACAAGACTTACTTAGGGCTACTTAAAGCCTCGCAGCCTGAGGTGTCTAGACTAATATGCCACTTTTCTTAGATACAAGTGAATGTGCAAAAAGAAACCATAAGAACAAGAAGTCATATAAGGAATCATATTGATTTGATTATATGATTTACATATGTAATATGAAATTCTTCCTAAGTTTTAACATGGAGATGAATAGGATTAAATTTAGACAAATGTTGTGTTCTTTTCAAATGAACTATACATTTGTGAATCCTATATGAATCCATGCAAGATAAGGACTGAGAGCTTTATATTGCATATTATATATTATCAACACATGCAAACTTATAGATATTTATAATTAGCATCACTCCATATATTATAATTGATTCATATATTTTGAAAAATATTTTTTTTGATTTAGTAGTGATAATAGCAACACCTATTTAATTTAAATCAACACATGCAATTTTACATGAAAGAAACCATCTCATTTAGTTAATTTTAAAAGAAATGAATGCATGACTACACATGGCAAGCAATATTTCACATGATTGGAAAGAAGTAAATGAACATAAGCACATGATTTCATTCATTCTAATTAATTTGTAAGGACAATCATGCTAAATAAAGCTACTTGAGATAAACCAAAGTTCTTTAAAGACTATTTCATCTTTATATTTGATTTGAGTTAGGAAATGTGAAAGAGGTTTGCTGGTCCTAAACTCATTCCCCATGTGTGAGTTGATTTTGGTTCAATGAAGAGGTAATTAAGTTAATTTTATGGTTTAATTAGGTTAGGGTATGAATTAAGTGGATTAATTAACCCTTACCTACATCACCTTAAGTTAATTAACTAATTAATAATGAGTCAATATGATATGCAACCACATGGAAAGTAAATTTGCAATGCAATTGGCTCATGAAAGGTGCCTAATGCAATTGGCTCCTGTTTATGCTTAAGGGATCTCACTTAACTAATTTTATGGTTTTCTCACACATGTGAATTAACCATAATTTCATCATCTCCCACTTTGGGATATTGAACACCCAAAGAGCTACCCAAGATAGATTAGAGAATTAGGTTCAATTGAATTACTTAAGTTCATTAATTAATTAATTAAATCTTAATTAAACTTGTCCCATCAAAGTGAGATGGGCTTAGAGAAAGAGACAAAGAAAGGAGTCCAAGTCTCAATCCCTAAATCTTTTCAATTAATTACTTAAGGTTTAGGTTATGAATTGGATTTTTGATTAATCTTGTTAATTAATTAATTAAGGGGTGTTAATTAATTAATTACTTAAGGGATTAGAGAAGATTTATGGAAAAGATTGCAAGAGAGAGTCTCAATCCATTTCCCTAGACTTCATCATCATTAACAGAGGTTAACATGCTTAATTGATTGATTAATTTACTGTTCATTTATTTAATTATCATTAATTACATTAATAGGGTGATTAAGGCTTAATCAATTGGTTTTCCTAATTAAGCAACCAATAAAATCCCAGAAAATAGAGGAGACAGAGGTCATCCCCCTAAACATACATAAAAAGTTTGAGATTAATTGGATGGTTAATTAGAGAGTAATTAGGCTAATCACATTTCCAATTAAACCTTAATTAAGTCAAATTCACTATTCAAATTTAATTACTGATAATTTTTCTTAATTTTACTCTGAAATATCTTTAAAATGAGCTTAAGTTTATATTTTGTAGATTTTTCTAGAATTAGTTATGAATTTAGGAAGTTTTAGGATTAAAAATAGATTAATTAGCCCTATTTAAAGCCATAATCCCATCGGGCCATGTGGCGGTTGATGTTGCGCTTTCCATATGGCGCGATAGGATTCACTATTTAAGTTGTCACATTCGAGTGCTGACTTAGATGGCGGTGCATCTGGTATCTCCATGGATTGTCCAACCTAAGATCGGACGGCCATGATCAAACTCATGGTTTTGAAGGATTAATCAGGGGCTCTAAGCGTGATTCAATCATGACCGTCCATTCTGATCATGTGGGATGGATGGTCCATGATATATCTCCTCCCGAGTGTCAAACAATGGCTACTGTCCATCGATCACTGCTCAATACGAGCTCACCCAAGCTTGGATGGAGATGAAAATGATCCCACACCTTCGGGGAAGCACAACAATCAAATCCAACAGTGGAAATCACATGACATGAGAATTTATTTCATAAAAGACCAAGCTATTTTCATTCAAGGATCAGTTTTAATGGAATACCTCACTAGAGCTTGTGATCGGCGGTTCTAATGATTAAGGGAGCTTCATTTGATAGAAATAAAGCTCTGCTGAGCCGCATGAGCTTTAATTTGGTGTGGTTTGCTCATAAGACCAAAGCACTAGACGTAGGTGGTCAGTCTTGATTGAACTCTACTCTTTGGTCATCGGGTTGCTTAGGAAATGATTAATTCTTGCTCGTTTATCTCCAAGAAAGGTGTGTGCAAAGTTAATTGCACTTTGGTAGAGATTTGAGAAAATGGGAATCGAATGTGGCCTCCCCTGTTTCGATTTTGCATAAAATCAAAAATGAAGATTTTGGGGAGCTTGGGAAAGCTTGGAAATGGCTCTGAGAACTCTCTCCTTGGCTGTAGGGTTGAATCGAATGTGAGTCTCTGAGTTTGAGTGAGAATGAGGGGGTATACCCACATTCCTTAGATTAGAAAACCACAGTTAGTTTGGCTTTTCCTTGATCATTTGGTCATTTCAAAGGGTAATGGAGGTCCTGGGGTGCATGTTGTGGCTCAATTTGGTTGGGTGAGGGTGCGGAGGTGGCTGCCAAGGGAGGTGGTGCTTGTCCTTAGTGGTTTGGAAAGCTCCAATGGGGATGGGGAGGTGATTTCACCTCCCCATGGATCATGGCCAACTCAACCACCTTTGGGTTAGGTCAGCCATGGTCCTAGGTACCTAGGCGGACCTATGATTGGATGCCAAGTGCCATGGGGAGAGAATGACTCAATGTGCAAGTGTCTTATCTCATGGGATGCCCTAAATCCAAGTGCAAAATAGTCATTTGGCTATGGGTTTGATTTGGGAAAATTTAGGTTGGGTCAAAAGTGAGTTAGCCCAAATTTCAAGTGATTTAGAGTTAGTTTAGCTTGATTTGGCTTGATTTGACCTATTAAGGTCAAATTGGGTTAGGTTCGATCAAGTTAACAAATTGGTCAAATTGAGTCAAACTAATGGTTGGGTCAAGTTCACATGACCAATTGGAGTGTATTGGTGTCATTGGTTTGGTTCAATTTGCTTTGGATTTGGTTATGGCTCATTTGGGTTCATATAGGTCAAATGGGTCAAGTTGACCCATTTGACCAATTTGACTAAATTGGGGTTAGGTTAGGTATTGAGTAAAGTTTAATCGACTAATTGAAAATCATTATAGGCTTTGGTTTGATTCAATTTAGAATTAATTTGGATTTTGGCTAATTTGACCATTTAGGTCAAATTAGGCTAAGTTGGGTCAAGTTGACCAATTGGTCAACTTGGGCTCAATTATGGCTTTGGTCAAGTTCAATAATCAATTTTGGATGAACTTGAACCATTGGTTAAAATCAATTTGGATCAAATCATGATTTGACCCATTTTGGCTTTTTAGGTCAATTTGGGTCAAATGGCAAATTAGGCTTGGTTTGGCTCAAGTGAAGATTTTTTCATGTTCAATCATTGGTTATGAATGGGTTTGAATCAAAGGTTTCAATCAATTTGGCATATGGTAGATTTTGTCTAGTTTGGGTTTCATTTGGGCTAAATGTTGACTTGGTCAAAGACTAGGTTTGACTTGGTTTGACCCAATTTAAGGCAATTGATCACCCTAGAGGGATTGTTGGTTATGTTGTGAGGTTTGGATGGGCTTAGTTCAATCTAATTTGGTTGGACTAGAACTTGGCTCAAAAAAATCTTTTAGGTCATTTTGGGTCAAGTAGACCTAAATGGGTTGATTGGCTTGCTCATGGCTTGATTCAAGTTTAGTTGAACTCACACATGAGCCTAGAATTGAAATATAAATTCGATTGCAATTGGTTTGTTGTCAAATGGGTTTTGGTTCATATGATAATTTCAAGTCAAGAGAGTTAACTTGGGTTTAACTTGTGTTGATTTGAGTTAGCTTGGATTTGGTTTGATAATAGTGGTTTATATTTATATTTGGGTCAATGATTGTAGGAGTGATTGAATCATGAAGGAATCCATGAGTTTTGAATTAGTTTAGGTATCATTTATCCAAGTTCAAGAATTTGGATAAAAGGGTTAAAATTGAGAATTTGATTTGGTTTGAAGGGTTTGAATTTGGATTTCATTTATATTTGTGAATATAAATGAATGAATGATTGATTTATAAAGAAATCAATATCAAGTTTGAGTTGGTTTGAAGGAGTTTTGACTAAGCATATGAAGGTGGTTCATATAGCTTAGGAAGAGATTTTAGAATTTAGGTTTAATCATGGGTTTCAATCATTGAATTTAGAATTGGTTTATGATTTGGAATTTGATTTGAGATTGAAATTTGGATTTTGAGAAAATCAATTGGATTGGGGTTAGTTTGAAAGAAGGAAGCAAGGATTGATTTGGGCTATAGGGTAGGCAAGTCCTTCTAAATCCCTAAGGCACAACGTCCCACTAACTCTCTTTCTCAGCTTAGGGTGTTTACCTAATCACTAGAAATGTCTTAAGACTAAGGAACTCTTAGTGTCTATGAGAGTCTTAGATCTATGATAAGGAAGTTGAGAGCTCACTCCAAAAGTGAAGTCAACAGATGGTCCACGAGAAAGCACATCCGCAGCCGGCTGACTCAGTCGACGGATGTGACAACTTAAATAACCAATCCCGTCGCACCACGTGGAAAGCGCACCGTGTTAGCTGCCATGTGGTGCCAATGGGATTAGGTTTAATTAGGGTTGTTTAATTAATTTTTAAAGCTGAAACATCTAAAATTCATAACTAATCCTACAAAATTCCAAAAAAATACAAATGAGGGCTCATTTTAAAGGTATTTCAGAGGGGACTCTATTAAAAATGTCACTAAGTTATTTTGATTAGTAATTTTAACTTAATTAAGTTTTAATTAAAAATTAATTAGCCTAATTACTCTTTAATTAATTATTTGATTAATTTCAAACTTTCTGGAGATGTTTAGGGGGATGCCCTTTGCCTCCCCCATTTTTCTTGGAATTTATTAGCAGATTAATTGGGATAATTAATTGGTTAAGCTTTAATTACTCTCTTAGCTTAATTAATGATAATTAATCAAATGAACATTGAATTGACCCATTAATTAAGTTCATTAGCCTCTGCTAACAGTGGAGAAACTTAGGGAAATGGATTAGGACCCCTCTTCCAATCTCTTCCTTAAGTATTCTTTATCCCCTCTTTAAAATTAATTAACTAAGACTCATTAATTAATTAATTAATTAAATCAATCAAAACCCAAATCATATATGAACTTTAATTAACTAATTGAAAAGATTTATGGATCGAGACTTAGGCTTCCTTCTTTGTCTCTTTCCCAAAGTCCATTTCATATTATTGATTAAGAATAATTAGGATTTAATTAGATAATTAATAAACTTAATTAACTTGATTAAACCTATTTTCTCTAATTAACTCTTTGGTAGATCTTTGGGTGTTCAATAACCTAAAGAGAGAGCTAATGAAATTATGGTTAGCTCACATGTGTGAGAAAACCATAAAAGTAATTAAGTGAGTTCCTAAAGCTTAATTATTTAATAATTATGGCCCCCTTTCATTTCATAGGAGCTTTGTCATTTACTTTTCAATGTATTTGCACATCATATTAGCTCATAATTGTTTAATTAATTACCTTAAGGTGACATAAGTAAGAGTTAATTAATTAACTTAATCCATGCTTAATTTAACTAATTCATAAAATTAACCTAATTGCTTTTTATTAAATCAAATTAACTCACACATATGGGGAATGGGATTAGTATTAGCAAACCTTTTTCACATCCATCAAATTAATTCAATCATAAGAGCAAAAACAATTGACTTTAAGAAACTTTGGTTCATCTTAAATAAGCTTGTTTAATGTGAGTATCCTTAGGAATTAGTTGGATTGAATGAAATTACATGCATGTTTTTCTTTATTTCTTTTCAATCATGTTAAAATGTTATAAACCACTTGTATTCATGCATTCACTTCTTTCAAATTAATTAAATGAAAATGATTTCTTTTATGTCAATTTACATGTGTTAGCTTAAATTAAAAATATGTGTGGCTATTATCACTATTAAATCTAAAATATATTTTCAAAAAGTTTATTAATAAATAATAATACATATTGTGACATTAGTTATATATACATAGAAGGTGCATGTGAATATAAGCTTAGTGTATGAAATGAAGTATCTTTCTATCATTCAAGTGTTGATTTGCATAAGTGAGCATGTTAATGGGTATATTACTCTGGACATTCCGGGGATGCACAACTTTAAGTAGCCCCAAGGAGGTTCCTACATCACTCCCCTAGTGTAGAACAATGGCGACGCACTCATTTGATTTCATTCTTATGCATCTTGACATTAGAGTTTGGATAGATCTTTAATTCATTTACACAAATAAATGAATTAAATTAAATTCTACTTTTGCATGGTTTTATATTCTTATAGTTTCTTATACATCCATATGTATTTAAGAATAGTGAGTATATTAGTCTGGACATTTCGGGGATGCACGGCTTTAAGTATCCCCGAGAAGATTCCTACCTCACTCCCCTAGTGCCAAATAATGGTGACGTACTAGTTAAAACCTGCATACATTTGAATGTGTATTTAGCTAATGAATGAAAATCCTCTTTTCTATAAAACTCATTTTTATGCATCTTATATCTAAGTGTGCTAAAAAACATAGTGCATGTATAGTTATGTTTAGGACTTAATCATATGCATACTATATATGATGGAAAGAAATGAACAAATATATGTTATGTGATAGTAATTAATTTTAATTAATTTTAAGATGTCTTTCTTATTTAATGAGATTATTTAAAGTGAACCTAAACCTAGGATTAATTAAAATATGTAATAAGTCGTTCACTAAAAAGAATTGATTAATTTATTTATTTTAGATGTGACTGTTGACCTCACTTTTGGAGTGAGCTTTTAACTTCTTCATCTTAGACATAGGACTCCTCTAAACACTGAGAGTTCCTTAGTCTTAAGACACTTCTAGTGATTAGGTGAACACTTAACCTAACCCTAGAGACTTAGAAGAGTTAGTCATAGGAATATGTTATGCCTTAAGGGTATTAGGAGGACTTGCCTACCCTATAGCTTGAACCCAATCCTTGCTTCCTTCTTTCAAACCAAACTTCAAACTCAAATCTTAAATAAATTCCAACTCAATTGATTTTCTCAAATCTTAAATCAAATCCAAAACCATTTCTAAGCCCTTTGATTTCATCTTATGGACTTAGCTCAAATCAAATCTTGAATCAATTCCAACTCAATTGATTTTCTCAAATCATAAATAAATTCCAAAATCCAAATCATGAGTCAATTTCAAATGATTAAAACCCATGATCAATTCCAAATCCAAAATTTTCCTAAGCTCTTTTGATTTCATCTTATGGACTTAGCTCAAATCAAATCCAAATCACTCCAAACTCAAAAGATTTTCTCATAACCCATTTATATTCTCATTTATATTCATAAATATAAATGAAATATAAATTCAAATAACCAAAACTAAATTCAAAACTCAAATCCAAATCCAACTTAAATCCAACTTATACTCTTTCAAGTCAAATCCTTGAACTTAGCCAAATCATTCTCAAATCAATCCAAACCTTTGGATTTTCCTCTTCAAACAATCATTCCTTCAATCACATTCCCAAATATAAACATAAACTTCAATCATCAAACCAAAATCATATTAACCTAAATCAAACACATGTTCATCCTTTGAACTTGAAATTGTCAAACGAATCAAAACACATTTGACTCCAAATCACTTAAAATTGGATTTATATTTCTATCATAAGTCCATATGTGAGTTCAACTAAACTTGAATCAAGCCTGATCAAGCTAATTGACCAATTTAGGTTCACTTGACCCAAAGTGACCTAAAGCATCTTTTTTGAGCCAAATTCTAATCCAACACAAATTGGATTGAACTAAGCCCATCTAAGCCTCACATTGTGAGCAACAATCATCCTAGGATGATCAATCAATCAAATTAGGTCAAACTAAGTCAAACCTAGCCTTTGACCAAGTCAACATTTAGCCCAAAATAAAACCCAAACTAGCCAAAATCCACTATATGCTAAATTGATTGAAACCATTGATCTAAACCAATTCATAATCAATGATTGAACTTGACCAAGCCATTAATTGAGCCAAGCCAAGCCTAATTGGCCACTTAACCTAAGTTGACCCAAGTTGACCTAAAAAGTCAAAATGGCTCAAATCTTGATCTAAGCCAAATTGATTGCAACCAATGGGTCAAATTCATTCTAAATTGATTGTTGAACTTGACCAAAACTTTAATTGGCCAACTAAACCCAACCTAGCCCAATTGACCCAACTTGATCCAAAAGGTCAAATCAACTTGAAATAAAACCAAATCAAAATTGATTGAAACCAAAGCTTGCAATACCTTTCAAATGATCAACCAAGCCTAAACCAACCCATGACCTAACCCAATTGGGCCAAATGGGTCAAATTCTTGGCCCATTTGACCTAAATGAACCTAAATGAACCAAAACTAAATATAAACCAAATTGAACCAAACCAATGATACCCATAGGCTCTGAATGATCATTTGAACTTGACCTAACCCATGGTTTGACCCAATTTGACCAATTGGTCAACGTAACCTAATTTGACCCAACTTGACCTAAATGGGTCAAATTGAACCAATTCAAATCAAATGAACTCCAAATCACTTGAAATTTGGCCAAACCCATTTTGAATCATTTCAAATCTGCCCAAATCAAAATCAAGGCCAAATGACCACTTTGCCCTTAGGTCAAAGGGTATCCTATGGCCAAATTGACTTGGAATTTGGTCATATTCTTTCACAAGGCCACTTGGCATCCTCTTAGTGGTCCAAGGAGGGTGGTGAACATGACACAATGACCTTGGGTAGACCATGACCCAACTCAAGGCCAGACTGACCCCTCCAATGAGAATTGAGCACTTGGATCACCCAATGCACTCACCTAGCACATGGGCACTCACTCTCCTCCACTCCTCTGCCCAAAATGACTCACATGGGTTGTTTTGCAACCAAAACCATCCCTTCAATCCAAGTAATTGAGCTAAAATGGCAGCTGCTCTGTCGTTCGATCCAAGGAGGGGGGGATATACTCCCCCTCATTCCCACTCAAATGAGAGGCACTCAATTTGATTGAGCTCTAGGAATCAAAACCAAGCATCCCTAAGCTTCCCAAAGCCATTTCCAAGCTCCCTTGATTTCTCCTTCTCAGTTTTGTCCAAAGCTGAATTAGGGGAGGTCAATCCAAAGCCAAACTCATCCAATTCTCCATCAAAACCAAATTAACCTCGCAAGCACCATCAAGGGACTTCATCGAGCTCAATCAAGTTATTTCCCAAGTCCCCAAGCCACGGGAAGGAGGACTTTGATCAAGGTCAACCACCATTGAAGGGGAGCTTGGTCAACCAAACCATCCACTCCAAATCAGGACTTGATACCTTCAACAGGGCTTCATCTCTATTAGACAAAGCTATCTCCTCCATTAGAAGCATCGATGATAACCTCCGGTGAGGTATTGCTCAAAATTGTAGCCATAAAAAAATTTACTTGGTCCTTTTTAAAAGAAATTGTAATCCCTTGAGATCTTGACCATTAAATACATTGCTTGTGCTTCCCTGAAGGTGTGGGGTGAGTTTGAACTCCATCTGAGCTCTGATGAGCTCGGATCGAGCAACAATCGATGGACGGCATTCGTCTCTCACCTCTCAGGATGATACAGATCACACACCGTCCATTCTGTGTGATTAGAATGGATGGTTGTGATTAAATCATGATAGATCCCTCTCTGATTTAAGCCTAAACCATAAGATTAATCGTGGCCGTCTGATCTTAGATCGGACGGCCCGTGGAGAAAGCGTGTCCGTCGTCGACTGACTCAGTAGGTGGATGTGATAACTTAAATAACATATTCTATCGCGCCACATGAAAATCGCACCACGTCAACCACCACATGGCCCGATGTGATAAGGGGGTTAATTAGCCTTAATTAATTTATTTTTAATTCTAAAACTTCCTAAAATCATAACTAATTATAAAAAAATTAAAAAAATGCAAACTCAGGCTCATTTTAAATATAATTCAAAGGAAAATAATATAAAATTAAAATCAATTGATTTTGATATGTAATTTTCACTCAATTTGGGTTTTATTGGAAATGTAAATAGACTAATTACTCCTTAATTACTTCAGTAATTAATTTCAAACTTCTTAAGGTTGATTAGTGGAATGATCTCTGCCTCCCATGATTTTCTTAGAATTTATTGTTGGATTAATTAGGGGAATTGCTTATTTCACCTTTAATCCCTCTCTTAACTAAATAAATGATTAATTAACCTATTAAATAGTGATAAATTTAGTAATGAAGCTTGCTAATCATCATGAAATAGTGAATGGAAGGGAATGAGATTAAGATTTATTTTCCAATCTTTTCCCCTAAGTTCATTTCATTTGGATAAACACTTAATTAATTTGCAAATTGATTAATGACTTAATCACTTCATTAAATGGCTTAATTAATCAAATTCAAAACCAAACTATTCTAGAACTTAATCACTTAAAATCTTGGATAGATTCTTAGGTGTTCTAAGAGAACTTCAAAGGAAATCATAATCAAACTACATGTGTAGGATGGCTATGAAAGTACTTAATTAAACCCTTTAGCTTAATTAATCAATAATTATGAGCCAATTACATTAGGGCCCATTATTTCTTAGGTGCATTGCTAATTTAAATTCCATATTGTTGCATATCATATGTTAGCTCATAATTGCTTGGTTAATTATGTTAAAGTGATATAGGTAAGGGGTAATTAATGGATTTAATTCACACCTTAACCTAAACAAAACATAAAATCAACCTAATTGTTCTAAAATTAAACTAAACCAATTCACACATGGGGGAAATGTATTAGGACAAGTAAACTATTTTCACATCTCCTAAGTCAAATTAAATTCAAAAATAAAAATTTTCTTAAAGAATTTTGATTCATATTAAATGATTGTATTTTTATAGGATTGTCCTTAGAAATTAATTAGGGTGAATGAAGTTATATACTTACATCCCTTTATTTCTTTCCAAGCATGGTAAATATTATTTTCCATATGAAATCATGCATTCATTTCTTTTGAAAAATAAACTAAATAAAATGTTTCCTTTTATGTCAAATTGCATATTTTGGCTAAAGTTAAGAATATGAGTGGCTATTATCACTATTAAACCAAAAAATATTTTCAAAACCTTTAAATCAAAGATTATGAATGGAGTGATGCTACTTATGAATACTTATAAGCTTGCATGTGATTATAGCATAAGATGTGTTAAATGTTGCCTTCTTCTCTTCCCTTAACAAAGATTCGAATAGGATCTGCAAAGTGTATAGTTCATTTGAAAAGAACACAATACTTGCTTAAATCTATTCCTATACATTTCTATGTTATGACTTAAGAAGAATCTTCACATTTACACATGTAAATTATACAACCAAATCAAACAAACAAACAAACAAAATCTTTTGCATGATTTTTCATCCTTTTTTTTTTGTACATCTACACATATTTAAGAAAAGTGGTATATTAGTCTGGACATCCGGGGCTGCGAGGCTTTAAGTAGCCCTAAATAGGTTTACCTTATGCCCCTGGTGTAGAAAATAATGTGTCGTACTCACTTATGTCTTTTATACATGTGGATATGCATTATGTTAATGGATGATGAATCCCCCTTTTCTACATAATAAAAACATACATCAATTGAATATCCAAATTCTCAAATCATATTTTTAGCATTCAACATCAAAGTGTGCTAAAATTTGCATTGCATGTATAGATATGCTTAGGATCATTCATATGCATGGTATACATGGTAGAAAGAAATAAATGGTTGTGTGTTATGTGATAGTAATTCACCTTAACGAATCCTAAGATGCATTTCTTATTGAATAGGGCTATTTAGAGTAAATCTAAACTTAGGGCTAATTAAAATACATAATAAAATATTCACTAAAGAAAATTCATTAATCAATCTACCTTAGAAATGTTTTAAGGTAGGGATGATAGAGAAGTTCTCTTCTCTTTCCTTCTCTTCATAACATTAGTAACTAAGTGTAGGTTCATTAAAACCAAATCAAATCATCAACTAAAATTGACAAATTAACTAAATCACTTAAAATGAAACCACCCTCTAAATTGAATCCTTCACGCTTAGAAAATTTTAACTTTAAAGCCTAGCTAAGTCATACCACACAAGCCTTAAATGGCACACATATTAGGCTAAGTCACCATTTATAGCTCTATGTTAGGCGGTGCATGGTTTGATGCCTAATTTTATTTTTTGATATAATGTTTTAGACTAGATCTTAGGGTGCATGTGCTTAGTCTGTATGATAGAGTGATCTTAGCCTAATCATGTTTTCTGTAGGGGGTTGTGCTTAAGGGGTGTTGTAATAAAAAATATAAATGCTTTTGTTGTGCAGGTTGCTTATACCCCTAAGCATATCTCAAATTAAGACAGGTGGACTTGGTTACCCATGTGTGGGGTGCTAAGTCCAAATTATTCATATCACTGCTTGGGTTACATGGTATGTTTAGCTAATCTCTATTTTGTAAGTTTAGTTAGATTTATCTTTCCCTTTAATGTAAATTTTTCAATTAAGATTTGGAATGAATGTTATGGGGGAATTAGGATGAACATTGGTTATAAGACCATATCTTATATACTATGTGAAGCCTTGAGCAAACTACATCCTAAGTCAAACCAAAAGAAATAAGGAAATGAAGAAAGAAATAAATGAAGAAAGGAAGAAATGAAGAAATGAAGAATGAAGACTCCTATAACATGAATTCCCTCTTTTTAATTGTAATTATTCATTTGTAATCTGGGTTGTATAAAGGTAGAGCTCAGCTACCCACATTTCTTTTCGGGTTGTATGATGGTACTCGACCGCACCAGCCTTTAATCCTTTTACATTAATTTTATAAATTGATTGATATTTTGTTTATGATTGCGCAATTAGGAAGGCATGATTTTCCTAGTTTCTTAATTGCTTGATAGTTGTTGAATGGCATGGATGCGATTAGACGCTTAGGGAAAAATAAATTTCCTATCCAATTAATCAACTCAGAAATTATAAAATTAAACAACTCATAACCTCACCTAAAGACTAGGATATAAATCAAGATAATAAAAGATTTAACAACCCCTTAGCTAGATGTTGTATGTCTCATATCATGCATAAAATTACACTCTTGATAATGGAAGGCTTCCACCTTTACTAGAGAAAATGGCTTGACCTTTGAGAGCCATGGTGGAAACACACCTCCTTCTTTCTGATTTTGGCCCATAACCAATTTCTCATGTATTAGGCATAAGAAATTCCATAGTGTCAAATAAAAATGCCCAAAAATTAAAATAAAACTTAACAAAATTTGCATTAGATTTAAATCATTATTCATGCCCTTTATGATCTAGTCTCTTAAGGAGTGTGTTTAAGGACTTAGTCTCTTTCTAAATAAACAACGGTTTAGCCATCTTGCAAAGCATAAGACTTGCCTACATATATCTAAAATCATAGGAGGAGTTAGTTAGCGCCACCCCCAGGCAGTTGTAAGTCCAACAGTTGGGTGAATTATTCTCTCTTTTGGAGGTAAACCATATACCTATTTTTATCTTAGATTTAGGTTTTGCTTTGGCCCTTGCCAGAGCTCCCTAGACTTGAATCTGAGGTTGTCATTTCTCTTTGCAGGCTACAAGCATAAATCATTACCTCTTAGGCATTTTCACGATCTTGTGTTGTGGAACTGTAAGCCCTAGATTTCTAATAAAAATTCAACTCGAACATATAATCCTCTTCAAATTTCAAAAATATAAAGCCCAATCATAGGATAGTTTGGGATGCTCGCTAGGTTCCCTAGCATCATGATCATCCCCTACTATAATCCTTTTGGTTTCGATAATAACTCCTTCTTTTTGATCAATCCCACTTGATTTTCTAGAAATAACCAATTTGTTGATAGTCCCATCTTTGAAATCTTTGGAGACAATGATCATTTACCTTAATTGAGAGTATTCTTAAGGAATCTCATTCCGTAGGATGTAATTAACTATGGGGGATTGCCTCCATAGAAAACTTAACGAACCTAATTTAAAATAAACCCTACTTTACTTTTCCATGTAAAGTAAGGGAATTCGAAGACCCATTATACTTAGGAGTCTTTATTAAATGATTAAGTCCATTGTTGGATGGTTACTTCTATCTCTCGAGATAGTACATCATTCCTCAATGTCACACTTGATCACCCTAATGAGTACATCTGCAAATCTATGTGGTGTCCCAACTATAATTTTCAGCACTCCAAATGTTGAAAATAAAAAGTTCACCATAGTGACTTAAGATAGGGATGAAAGAGAGTGATTCTCTCTTTTCTTCTCTTTATAACACTTAGTTGTTAAGTGTAAGCCAAATGGAACCAAAAGAAAACATTAAATAAGAATTCCTAAATTAATTAAGTCATTTAAAGTGAAACCAACCTTCATAACTAAATCTCTTCATACTTAGGAAATTACAACAAAACCTAGTTAGAACATACCACACAAACCTTAATACATACACATTAGATTAAGTCACCACTTGTAGCTTTATGTTATGGCGGAGCATGGATTAATGTAAGTTCAGTTTTATGATGTATTATTATAGACTAGATGTTAGGTTGTATGCTTCATAGACTAGATGTTAGGCCGTGATTAGCCTAATCATATTTTCTATAGAAGATTATGCTTAAGGAGTGCTTAAAAATTTTATAAATGCTCTCTTTTGTAGGTTGCTTAACCCCTAAGCGTAATCTAAATTATGATAGGTAGACTTGGTTACCCTAGCTAAGTCCAAGTTACATATAATTGTTTGGGTTGTATAGTGTGTTTACTTAATATTGTCTTGCAGGTGTAGTTAGATTTAAATTTCCTATTTTTAATGTAATTTCATATTAGGAGTTAGGATTAGTGTTATGGAGGATTAGGATGAGTGGTGGCTAGAAGGCTTTATCTTGGGAGGCCCCGTGATGCCTTCAAAGAAAGCAAATCAAATGGAGAGACGGAAGGGATATGAAGATACGAAGAAGACCCCATAGCATTTATTGTAAAACATTGTAATGATTCTTTTGCATTACCGGGATGTATAAGGGTAGAGCTCGGCTACCCATTTCTCTTTTCGGGTTGTACGGGGGTACCAGACCGCACCGGCCTATTATTCTTTTAACATTGGGTTCATAAATTGTTTGATGCTTTGTTTATAATTGTGCAATAGAAATGGCATGTATTTTTCTAGTTTTTTCATGTACAGTGATTTAATGTGTGGCCTGGATTCGATTAGGCACTTAAAAAAAATTAATTTTTCTACCTCAACTACAACTCATAATTAATTTCTAAACAAATCATAACACTATTTAAAGCCTACATATTAAATCAAGATAATTAAAAGATTTAGCAACCCCTTAGCTGAATGTTGCATGCTTAATATCATGCATATCATCTTGTTTCATTCTTGCTAAGAGAGGGTTTCCATCCTTGCACGATAGGGGGAGACTTGACCTTTGAGGGTCTCCATTGTTATGGAAAATGCCTCATTCTCTCTGATTTAGCAAATAACCCTATTTCATCATGCATTTAGGCATATAAAATCCTATAGCCTTTGTCAAAATGAAAAGTCCAAAATCAAATAAAAATTGATAAAAGTTGCATTATACTAAGTCATTATTCATACCACTCATGCTCTAATGTCTTAGGGAGTGGGTTTAAGGATTTAAGTTTCTATCTAAATAATAACATCCTAACCATCATGCAAATATATGACTTGACCTCATGGTTTTAAAATATAGGAGGAGTTACCTGGCTACCACTCCAGGTAGTTATATGTCTAGCAGTCGAGTGGTTTACCCTCTCTTATGGAGATAAACAATATACCTATTTTTGCTTTAGATTTAGAACGTGCTTTGGCCCTCGCTAAAGCTCCCTAGATTTAGGATCTGATATTATTTTTCCCTTGAGCTATAAGTATAAATCCTCACCTCTTAGGCTTTTTCACAATCTTGCATTATGAAATTATAAGTCCTAACTTTCTAATAAATTTTAACTCAAATACATAATTCTCCTCAATTTCAAATATATAAAGCCCAACCATATGATAGATTGGAATGCTCACTAGGTTATCCAAGTATCATGAGTATTTCCTACTCATCTCCTTTGGCTTTGATAAATAAGTCTCTCATTTTGATCTATCACACTTTATTTTCTAAATATAACCAATTTATTGATAGTCCTATCTTTGAAATCTTTGGAGACAACAATTGCCTACTTTAATCGAGAGTATTCCTAAGGAACTCATCTTCCTAAGATATAATTAACTATGGGGGCTTACCATAGGGAGCTTTAGAACCGATTTAAATAAACCCTACTTTATTCAACCATGTAAAGTAGAGCAAAATCTCTGGTATATTCGAAGACTCGTCATACCTAAGGAGTCCTTATTATGTGATTTGGTCCATTATAGGATAGTGATTTCTATCTTTCGAGATAGTGCACTATGATGTCACACCCAATCACCTCCATAAGAACACCCTAATATCTGTGTGGTATCCCCCATATACAAATCGAAAATAAACACCATAGATTTAAATGAGGTTATGATTTATTTTAGAAAATTTAGTTATGAGTTATGATTGGGGTAAAAAGTTTATTTTTCCCTAAGAGCTTAATAGAATCCAGGCCACACATTAAATCACCATATATGAAGAAATTAGAAAAGAAATGTCATTTCTATTACACAATTGTAAACAAAATATCAATCAATTTATAAACTCAACATGAAAAAATAATAGGCCAGTGCAGTCGGGTACCGCCATACAACCCGAAAAAAGAAATGGGTAGCCGAGCTCTACTCTTATACAACCCGGTATATGAAAGAAAATAATTACAATTACAAATAAATGAATGCTATGGGGATCGTCATATCTTCTTCATTTCTTCATTTGGTTTGCTTTCTTTGAAGGCATCACGGGGCCTCCCAAGATAAAGCCTTCTAGCCTCCACTCATCCTAATCTCCCATAAAACTAATCCCAATTCCTAATGCATAATTACATTAAGAATTAGAAAAGTAAATCTAACAACACCTGCAAAATGAGTCCCAAGCAGTGATATGTAATTTGAACTTAGCAGCCTACACATGGGCAACCAAGTCTATCTATCTTAATTTAGATCATGCTTATGGGTTAAGTAACCTACAAAAGTGAGCATTTATATTTATTTTTTTAAGCACCCCTTAAACACAATCTCTTGGAAAAAATATCATTAGGCTAGTCACAGCCTAACATCCAATCTATGAGGCATATATCTAACATCTAGTCTACAACAATACATTATAAATCAAACATACATCAAACCATGCACCGCCCTAACATAAAGCTAGAAGTGGTGACTTAATCTAAGGTTTGTGTGTTAAGTCTTGTGTGGTATACCTTACATAGGCTTTATTATAATTTTCTAAATAGGAAAGGATTTAATTTGAGGGGTGGTTTCATTTAGATTATTTAGTTAATTTAGTAATTTCTACTTAATGTTTTTTTCGTTTAGTTTACACTTAATAATTAAGTGTTATAAAAAGAAATAAAGATAGGATCACTCTCTTTTATCCCTACCTTAGTCACATCTAAAGCACATTAATTAAATGAATTCCCTTTAATGAATGAATTATTATATATTTTAAATTAGTCCTAAGTTTAGATTCACTTTAAATAGACTCTTTCAATAAGAAAGGCATCTTAAGATTAATTGGAATTAACTACTATTACACAACACATGTTTATTCATTTCTTCCCATCATATATAACATGCATATTATTAAGTCCTAAATATATCTATGCATATAATATATTTTTGGCACACTTAAATGCAAGATGCATAAATATTTTTATAGAAAAATATGACTCTCATTCATTAGCTAAATACACATTTAAATGTATGAAAGTTCTAAGCAAGTACATTGCAATTGTTTTGCACCAGGGGAGTGAGACAGGAACCTCCTTGGGGCTACTTAAAGTCATGCGTCCCTGGAATGTCCAAACTAATATACCCATTAACATTCATACTTATGCAAATCAACATATGAATGAAAGAAAGAAACTTCACTTCATACACTAAGCTTATATTTACATGCACCTTCTATGTATATATAACTAATGTCACAACATATATTATTATTCATTAATAAGCTTTTGAAAATCATTTGAGATTTAATAGTGATAATAACCACACATATTTTTGAATAATCAACACATGCAAATTTGACATAAAGGAAATCAATTTTATTTAATTAATTTTTGAAAGAAATGAATGCATGAATCAAGTGGCATACAACACTTTAATATGATTGGAAAGAAATAAAGAAACACAAGCATGTAATTTCATTCGATCCAACTAATTCCTAAGGATAATCATATCTAATAAGATTATGTAAAACAAACCAAAGCTTCTTAATGCCATTTTTTATTTATGTTTAAATTAATTTAAGAGATGTGAGAAAAGTTTGCTAATCCTAATCCCATTCCTCAAAATGTATGAATTAATTTAATTTAATGAGAAGCAATTAGATGATTTTTATGGTTTGATTAAGTTAAGCATGGATTAAGACAATTAATTAACCCTTACCTAAGTTACCTTAAAATAATTGATTAAATAATTATGAGCTAATATGATATGCAAACACATTGAAAAGTAAATAGCAATGCTCCTATGAAATGAAAGGGTCCTAATGCAATTAGCTCATGATCATTTAATAATTAAACTTAAGGAACTATTTAATTACTTTTATGGTTTTCTCACACATATGAGGTAACCATAATTTCATTAAGCTACTTTAGATTATTGAACACCCAAAGCTCTACCTAAGGATTAAATAGGGAAATCAGATTTAATTAGGCTTGAATTTCATTAATTAAACCATTAACCCATTAATTCATTTCTCTTTCAATTAATGGCCAAAGTTAATAATCATCTTTTGAAATGAGATGAGCGTAAGGGAAAAGGTAGGGAAAGAGGTCCCCACCTAATCCCATAAGCCTTCTACTAGGCTTAAGCATGATTTGATGTGCTTTAGATTTTAGTTTAGCTAATTAAATTTCTAATTAATTAATTAATTAATAATTAGGATTTTAGTTGAAAAGAGGGAAAATTAGAGAAGGGATTAGGAGGGAGCTCCAATCTACTTCCCTAAGTCTCATTACTATTCAATAGTTATTAGGGAGTCCAAATAATTAATTAATCACTATTCATACACTTAATTACTATGGTGTTTATTTTTGATTCATTTGTATGGGGGGACACCACACAAATCTGAGGGTGTACTTATTGAGATGATCAGGTATGATATTGAGGAATAGTGTACTATCTCAATAAATAGAATTCACTATCCTACAATGGACCTAATCACCTAATAAGGACTCCTAAGGCATGATGGGTCTTCAAATATACCAAAGAATTGTCCCCTACTTTACATGGATGAATAAAGTAGGGTTTATTTAAATAAAGTTTTAAAGTTTCCAATGGGGGCAAGACCCCATTGTGAATTACATCTTAAGGAAAGTGAATCCCTTAAGAATACTCTCGATTAAAGTAGTTGATTATTATCTCCAAAAAATTCAAAGATATGACTATCAATAAATTAGTTGTGTTTTAGAAGATCAAGTAGGATGGATCAAAATGGAAGAGTTATTATCGAAATCAAAGGAGATGAGTAGGGAGTGCTCATGATATTAGGAAACCTAGTGAGCACTCCAATCTATCCTATGATTGGGCTTTATATATTTAAAATTAAGGAGATTTATTTATTTGAGTTGAAAATTTAGTATAAATTTAGGATTTATAATTCCACAATACAAGATTGTAGAAATACTTAAGAGGTGAGGATTTATGCTTGTAGCCCCAATGGGATATAGCAACCTCGGATCCTAAATCTTGGGAGCTTTGGCGAGGGCCAAAGCATGACCTAAATCTAAGACAAAGTAGGTATATGGTTTACCTCCACATGAGAGAGTAAACCACTTCTGGACTTATTATCGCCTGGAGTGGTAGTCAGCTAACTCCTCCCACGCTTTAAATCCTTGTAGGCAAGTCATATGCTTTTGCAAGATGGCTAGGCTATTATTATTTAGAAAAGAAACTAAATCCTTAAACTCACTCCCTAAGAAACTAGAACATGAGGGGTATGAATAATAATTTAAATATAATGCAAATTTTTATCAAATTTTATTTAATTTGGGACTCTTTATTTTGACATAGGCTATGGGATTTTATATGCTTAAATGCATGAGAAGTTGATTGTGGGCCAAATCAAAAGGGAAAGAGATGTTCTTCCATCATAGGCTCTCAAAGGTTACACCCTTACTATCCAAAGAAGATGGAAGCCCTCTTTTAACAAGAGTAAAATAAGATGATTATGTATGATACTAAATATACAACATCCAGCTAAGGGGTTGTTAAATATTTTATTATCTTAATTTAATGCCTAGGCTTTTATATGATGTTATGAGTTATTTTAGAGGTTTAGTTATGAGTTTTTTTAGTTTGGGTAGAAAAATTAATTTTTATCCTAGAAGCCTAATCGCATCTAGGCCATACAATAATCACCAATCATAAATAAACTATGAAAATGCATATTTTTTTTCTAATGCACAAGCTAAACAAATCATCAAATAATTTTATAAAGCTATTGCAAAAGAATAAAAGCGTCTTTGTCGGTACCAGCCAACGAAAAGAAAAGTGGGTAGGCTACCCTCATACAAATTATAAGAGAATAATTACAATTACAAATGATGAATGTTATTGGGGTCTTCATTCTTCATTCTTCATTCTTCTTCATTTCTTTCTTCATCTTCCATTTCTCCATTTGATTTGCTCCGTTTCTTTCTTCCTTTTGGCTTGATTTGGTTGTGCTTGCTCCAAAGGCATCACTTGGTACATAAGACTTGGTCTTATAATGCTCATCCTAACCCCCATAACACTCATCCTAATCCTAATGCAAAATACATTCAAAGAAGGAAAGTAAATCTAGCTACACTTGCAAGACAAATGTTAGCTAAACACACCATACAACCCAAGCTATTTTATGAATAATTTGAACTTAGCACCCCACGCATAGGTAACCAAGCCCACCTGTCCTAACTTCGATTATGCTTATGGGATAAGCAACCTACACAGTAAAAGTATTTATATATATATTTTTATTTAGCGGCCTCTTAAAAAAAAAATATATTAAGTTAATATGTATACATAAATAAATGTATAATAACATCACATAAAAGCTAGAAATTGGTGACCTAATCTAATATGTATCTGTTAAGGCTTGTGTGGTATAT
Organism: Cymbidium sinense; assembly: GCA_021442155.1. Lineage (NCBI taxonomy): Eukaryota > Viridiplantae > Streptophyta > Magnoliopsida > Asparagales > Orchidaceae > Cymbidium > Cymbidium sinense. The sequence goes on from CM038228.1 coordinate 39,409,339, forward strand.
CCTAGCTAGGCTTTAGAGTTTTAATTTTCTAAGTGTGAGGGATTTAATTTATAAAGGGTATATTACTCTTTAAGTGATTTAATTGATTTGAAGATTTTACTTAGTGTTTTTTTTTTCATATGGCCTACACTTAACAACTAAGTGTTATAAACAGTAGAAAGAGAGGGAATCTCTCTTCCATCCCTACCTTAAGTCACTTCTAAAGCAAGTTAATTAATGTATTTCTTTTAGTGAATGGCTTATTATATGTTTTGATTAGTCCTAAGTTTAGGCTTATTTTATGCAAACTCATTCAATAAGAAAAGCATTTTAAACTTAATTAGAATGAATTACTATCACATAACACTTATTTATTCATTTCTTATCATCATGTGTATCATGCATGTGAGTAAGTCCTAAGCATACTTATACATGTCATTTATACTTTTAGCATACTTGAATGATGAATGTAAACAAATGCATTTGGAATTAATGTTTCATTTGATTAAATGATTTCATCATGTTAATTTAAAGCTCTATCTAGATTCTTATGCAAAAGCATAAGGAAAGAGCCTTAAGTTACATGACTAATCAACTCAACCAAATGAATAAAGTATGAATGCATGTCTTTTTAGTAGAAAAAAGAGGGTCTTCATTCATTAGTTAAGTACACATTCGCATGTATAAAAGTTTTAAGTGAGTATGTCGCCAATGTTCTCCACCAGGGGCGTAAAGTATAAGACCTACTTAGGGCTACTTAAAGCCTCGTAGCCCCGGGGTGTCCAGACTAATATACCACTTTTCTTAGATACATATAGATGTATAAGCAACTATAAGCATAGGAAAAACCCATGCAAAAAATATTTGTATTTGATTTATTTGACTTATGATTCTTATTCATTGGTCATATCATACATACATATGTATAAGAGTTTTAAGTGAGCATGACACCATTGTTCTACACCAAGGGTGTAAGGTACAAGACCTACTTAGGGCTACTTAAAGCCTCGTAGCCCCGGGATGTCCAGACTAATATCCTTCTTTTCTCAAATATAGGTGAAGGTACAAAAAGAACCATAAGAATGAGAAGTCATACAAGAAGTCATATTTGGTTCGATTATATGATTTACATATGTGATATTAAATTCTTCTAAGTCTTAACATCGAGATGCATAGGAGTAGATTTAGACAAATGTTGTGTTCTTTTTAAATGAACTATACATTTGTGAATCCTATGTGAATCCATGTAAGATCAGAAAAGAGAACTTTATATTGCATATCTTATATTACCAACACATGCAAACTTATATATATATATATATGTGTAATTAACATCACTCCATTTATTATAATTGATTTATGGGCTTTTAAAAATAACTTTTGATTTAATGGTAATAATACCCACAACTATTTTTAATTTGAATCAACACATTTAATTTGACATAAAATAAACCATTTTTTTTAGTTAATTTTAATAGAAATGAATGCATGATTACACATGGAAAGCAACATTTAGCATGATTGAAAAGAAATAAAGGAACATAAGCACAGGATCTCATTCATCCCAATTAATTCCTAAAGAGAATCATACTAAATAAAGCTACTTAAAATAAATCAAAGTTCTTTAATGTTATTTCATTTTTAATTTGACTTGATTTAGGAAATGTGAAAGAGGTTCTTGGTCCTAATCCCATTCCCCACGTGTGAGTTAATTTTGGTTCAATGAAGAAGTAATTAAGTTGATTTTTATGCTTTAATTTAGTTAAGGTATGAATTAAGTGGATTAATTAACTCTTACCTACATCACCTTAAGTTAATTAACTAATTAATAATGAGCCAATATGATATGTAACCATAAGAAAAGTAAATTTGTGATGCTCCTAAGAAATGAAAGGGGGTCTAATACAATTGGCTCATAATTAATAGTTAATTAGGCTTAAGGGATCTCACTTAACTACTTTTATGGTTTTCTCACACATGTGAGCTAACCATAATTTCATCATATCTCACTTTGGGTCATTAGACACCCAAAGAGCTACCCAAGGTTAAATTAGAGAAATATATTCAATTGAATTAATTAAGTTCATTAATTAGCTAATTAAGTCTTAATTCAATCAAAATGAGATGGACTTAGAGAAAGAGACAAAGAAGGGAGCCTAAATCTCAATCCCTAAATCCTCTTAATTAGTTAATTAAGGTTCAGGTATGATTTGTATTTTTAATTAATCTTGTTAATTAATTAATTAAGGGGCATTAATTAATTATTTATTTAAGGGATTGGAGAAGGCTTAAGGTAAAGATTGAAAGAGAGAGTCCCAATCCATTTCCCTAGACTTCATCACCATTAACAGATTAATGAGCTTAATTAATTGATTAATTTAATATTTATTTGCTTAATTATCACTAATTAAGTTAAGAAAGTGATTAATATTTAATCAATTGATTCCTCTAATTAAGAAACTAATAAAATCCTAGAAAAATAGGGGAGGCAGAGGTCATCCCCTAAACATACACAAAAAATTTGAGATTAATTGGATGGCTAATTAGGGAGTAATTAGGCTAATTACATTTCCAATTAAGCTAAACCACTATTCAAAATCAAATAAAAAATTTTCTTGGTTCTACTCTTAAATATCTTTAAAATGAGCCCAAGTTTGTATTTTTTTTTAGATTTTTCTAGAATTAGTTAAGAATTTTGAAAGTTTCAGGATTAAAAATAAATTAATTAAGCCTATTTAGAGCCTGAATCCCGTCGAGACACTTGGCGGCATGGCTTTCCACATGGTACATGGGATTAGTGGGTTGTCATCACATCCGTCGACTCAAATGGCGTGCGCGGTAACTCCATGGACCGTTCGATCGAAGATCGGATGGCTATGATTAAACCCATAGTTTTGAAGGATTAATTAGAGGCTCTACTCGTGATTAGATCAGAACCATCCATTATGATCATGCGAGATGGACGATCCTTGATCTATCTTCTCCTGAGCGATGAACAATAGCTAATGTCCATCATTCATTGTCCGATCCGAGCTCACCCGACCTTGGATGGAGATGAAAATGATCTCAAACCTTCAGGGTAGCACAACAAGCAAATCTAATGGTGGAAATCGTATGACATAGAAACTTCTTTCACAAAAGAACAAGATATTTTCATTCAAGGATCAATTTCAATGGCATATCTCACCAGAGCTTATGATTGGTGGTTCCAACAATTGAGGAAGCTTCGTTTGGTAGAAATGAAGCTCTGTTGAGCCACACGAGCTTTGATTTAGTGTAGTTTGCTCGGAAGACCAGGGCACTAGGTGTAGGTGATCGGTTTTAATTGAACTCTACCCTCCAACTATCGGGAAGCTTGGGAAAGGATTCATTCTTGCTCGTTTATCTCCAAGGAAAGTGTGTGCAAAGTTAATTGTACTTTGGTGGAGATTTGAGAAAATCAGAATCGAAGGTGGCCTCCCCTGTTTCGATTTGTGTAAAATCAAGAATCAGGATTTTGGTGAGCTCGGGAAACCTTGGAAATGGCTATGAGATTCCTCTCCTTGGCTGCTAGGGTTGAATTGAGTGTGAGTGTGTGCGTTTGAGTGAGAATGAGGGGGGTATACCCCCTCCCATTCCTTGGATCATGGCTAATTTGGATTTTTCTTGATCAATTGGCCATTTTAGAGGGTTATGGAGCTCCTTGGGTGGATGATGTGGCTCGATTTGGATGGATAAGGGTGTGGAGGTGGTGCTTGTACTTGCTGGTTTGAAAAGCTCTAATGGGGATGGGGAGGTGATTTCACCTCCCCATGAGTCATGGCCGACCCAACCATCTTTGGGTTAGGTCAGCCATGGTCCTAGATGCCTAAATGGACTTATGATTGGGTGTCAAGTGGTAAAAGGGAGAAAATGACCCAATGTGCATGTGTCTTATCTCATGGGATGCCCTAAACTAAAAGGTAAAATGTTCATTTGGCTATGGGATTGATTTGGGCAGATTTGGGATGGGTCAAAAGTGGGTTAGCCCAAATTTCAAGTGATTTGGAGTTTGTTTGGTTTAATTTGGGTCAATTTGACCCATTTGGGCCAAATTGGGTCAAAATGGGTTAGGTTGACCAATTGGTCAAATTAAGTCAAACCAAGGGTTGGGTCAAGTTTAAATGATCATTTGGAGTGTATTGGTTTAATTGGTTTCAATCAATTTGGTTTAATTTGTATTTAATTTGGATTTTGGCCAATTTGGTCCTTTAGGTCAATTTGGGCTAAGTTGACCAATTTGACCCAATTGACCAAATTAACTTGAATCATGGCTTGGTTTGGGTTAATTGTGGCCGTTCGATCTCAGATCGGATGGTCCACGAGAAAGTGTGTCCACCTCCAGCTGACTCAACCGTGTGATATGACAACTTAGATAACATATCCCATCGCGCCAAGTGGAAAGCGTGCCACATCAGCAGCCATGTGGCGCTGACAGGATTAGGGCTTTAATTAGGGTTAATTAATCCATTTTAAGGCCGAATTTTCTAAAATTCATAACTAATTATAGAAAAATTTAAAAATTATAAATGAAGGCTTGTTTTAAAGGTATTTCAGTGAAGAATTTAATAAAAATATTTTTAAAGAATTTTAAATAGTAAATAAAGCTTAATTAGGATTTAATTAAAAATTTAATTAACTTAATTATTTTTGAATTAATCATCTAATTGATTTCAAACTTACTAAGGATGGTTAGGGGAATAACCTCTACCTCCCATATTTTTCGTGGAATTTATTGGTTGCTTAATTAGGGAAATTGATTGATTAAGCTCTAATTACTCTCTTAACTTCATTAAGGTGTAATTGTTGACATCACATTTGGAGTGAGCTCTTAACTTCTATATCATAGATCTAGGACTCTCATAAACACTAAGAGTTCCTTAGTCTCAAGACACTTGTTGTGATTAAGTGAACACTTAATCTAACCCTAAAGACTAGAGTTAGCCATAAGGATAGGTTGTGCTGTAGGGATTTAGGAAGACTAGCCTACCCTATAGCCAAAACCAAATCCTTGCTTCCTTCTTCCAAATCAAATCTTAAATTCAAATCCAACTATTAAATGATTGAAACCCATGATCAAATTCAAATGTCAAATCCCTTCCTAAGCCCTTTGATTTTATCTTAGCGACTTAGCCTTAACCAAATTCAAATCAATCCCAATTCAAATGATTTTCTTGATTATCAAATTCAATCTCAAATAAAATTCCAAATCATAAATCAATTCCAAACTCCAAATGATTGAAACCCAAATCAAATCAAATTCTCGATTTTAGCCCTTTTAGCCAAATTCTTGAACTTGGCAAAATGATATCCAAATCAATTCAAAACTCATGGATTTCTTCATGATTCAATCATTCCTACAATCATTGACCCAAATATAAATATAAATCACTATTATCAAACCAAATCCAAGCTAACACAAATCAAGCTTGTTAGCCCTTTTGACTTGAAATTCTCATATGAACCAAGACACATTTGGCTCCAAACCAATTACAATTGGATTTATATTTCAATCATAGGATCACTTGTGAGTTCAACTAAACTTGAATCAAGCCATGATCAAGCCAATTGACCCATTTAGGCTCACTTGACCCAAAGTGACCTAAAGGACCTTTTTGAACCAAGTTCTAATCCAACCCAAATTGGATTGAACTAAGCCCATGTAAACCTCATAATATAACCAACAACTACCCTAGGGTGATGAATTGCCTTAAATTGGGTCAAACCAAATCAAACGTAGCCTTTGACCAAGTCAACCCTTTAACCCATATGAACCCAAACTAGCCAAATTGCAACCTAAACCAAATTGATTGCAACTAATGGCTCAGGTTCACTCCAAATTGATTACTGAACTTGACCAAAGCCTCAACTGAGCCCAATTGTTCAACCTATCCTTACTTAGCCCAATTTGACCTTAAGGGTCAAATCAACCTAAAATCCAATCAAATCCAAATTTAACTTAACCAAAGCCTACAATATATTTTAAATGATCAACCTTAATTCTAAAGTGTGTGTTAAGGCTTGTGTGGCATGTCTCAACTAGGCTATAGAGTTAAGATTTTTTAAGTGTACAAAGGTTCAACTTAAAGGGTGGTTTCACTTCAAGTGCTTTAATTGATTTGCAAGTTTAAATTTATGTTTTCTTTTATTTCATGTAACTTATACTTAGCAACTAAGTGTTATAAAGAGAAGAAAAGAGGATTGCCCCCTTTCATCCCTACCTTAAGTTATTTCTAAAACATGTTGATTTAATTTAGTTCTCTTTAGTGAATCGTTTATTAAATGATTTAATTAATCCTAAATTTAGGTTCACTTTAAATAATCTCATTCAATAAGAAAGGCATCTTAAGATTGATTGGAATGAATTACTATCACATGACACATGCTCATTCATTTTTTTTCATCACATGTAACATGCATATGATTAGATTGAAGTAATATGTATTAGCACACTTAAATGATGGATGTAGACATGTATGTTGGAGGTTATATGTTTTATTTAATTGAATTATTTGAACAAATATGAATGCATGTCTTTCTAGTAGAAAATGAGATTTTCATTTATTAGCTAAATGCACATACAAGTGTATAAAAGTTTTAAGTGGATACGACACCATTGTTAAACTAGGGGAGTGAAGTAAAGACTTCATTAGGGATACTTAAAGCCTTTCATCCATAGAATGTCCAGACTAATATACCCGCTATTCTTAAATGCACATGAATGTATAAATAATTATAAAGATGGAAAATCATGCAAAAAATTGTATTTTATTTTATTGAGTTAAGATTTTCATTCATCGGCCAAATGCACATACAAGTGTATAAAAGTTTTAAGTGGATATGACACCATTATTAAATAAGGGGATTGAGGTAAAGACCTCCTTGGGGCTACTTAAAGCCTTGCGTCTCCAGAATGTATAGACTAATATACCCATTTTTCTTAGATACACATAAATATACAAATAACTATAAGAACGGAAAATCATGCAAAAATTATATTTTATTTGATTGAGTTAAGATTTTCATTCATTAACTAAATGCATATACAAGTGTATAAAAGTTTTAAGTGGATATGGAGACATTGTTAAACCAAGGCAGTGAGGTAAAGACCTCCTTACCCACTATTCACAAATATACATGGATGTACAAGTGACTATAAAAATAGAAAATCATGCACAAATTACATTTTATTTGATTGAATTATTTATACATGTGAGCTAAAGTTCTATCTAAAGTCTATCATAGAAATACATAGATATGAATGCAAGCAAATGTTGTGTCCTTTTCAAATGGACTATACATTTGCTAACATTCAAATCTTATGTAAATCCATGTAGGCTAAAGAAAGAGAACTTCATATCACATGTTCTAGGCTATAAGCACATGCAAACTCATTGGTGTTGACGTCATTTTTGGATGAGGTTAATTTAGTAATTAAGACATCCTAATCTCAAATAGGATTTTCCTAATTCAATGATTAGTGACCTAGGGAAGTCACCTTGGGTTAGATCTAACCTATTTGGCTCAGGTAGGATCAACTCAAGCATCCAATATGAATCAATTCAAATAAATCAAAAAAATAAAATGGAAAGTCAAAATTAAATCAAAAGTCAAATTTAGTCAACCTAGGTTTGACTCAAGTGGGATCCACTTGGTCAAAAGTCAACCCACCAAAAATATGGCCAAATTAAATCATTCCAAACATTCTAAATGATTAAATAAATATGTTTGATCATAAATATAAAGAGATTTGAATTCATTTAGTACTAAAATGGGTGAGTTAGACCACTTGGTTGAAACAGCCTAAATAGGTCTTATTGGATTCAAGCCTCAATTAAATTGAAATAAACTCAAACTAATCATTTAAAATCATTTGGGAATAACAATCAAACATAATTTAATTCCCCACTCAATATGATTGGGCCAAATGGGTCATTTGACCCAATTGAAATCAAACATAACCCATTAACCCCACTTTGGGTCAAATGGGTATACATCAAAATATAATTGAAATCAAATGAAAATAGCCACTCCAATTCATCCCATGCTCATGATCAAACATGATTGGAGTTCAAACCTATTCCAACTAAGTCAAATTGGTCATTTGACTTTAATTGGAACCAAATTTAATCTATTTATGTTAAATGGGTTAATATGAAATGCAATTCACATTCAATTAAAAAAATGAAAAATGAAATGGGAAATGCAATTCACCATTAAATAAATAAATAAATCAGTAAATAAAATAAAATAAAAATAATAAAAGAAATGAAGAAAAGAGGGAAAAAGGAAAATTGAATTTCCCCTCTTCCCACATCAAGCCAAACTCCACCCCTTAACAAGGATGGATGCCTTTAAGAAAATTAAGGCAATCAAGAAAACTTAAAAAAAGCTTGCCATCAATCTAAAAAAAAGGAAGAAAAGAGAAGAAAGAAAAAAAGGGGAGAGGAAATAAGGTGAATAGTGCTCAGCCAAAGTAAAGAAGAACATATAAACAACCTCAAGCCAAATTGACTTCTCCAACACCTTCACCACTCAAAACTTAACTCAATCGAAGCTTTTCCCACTTCCCAAGCCATTGGTAATAGTGCAAATCACCAAAGCCATTGTGTAGAGAAGTAGCTTGGTAGAGAGATCAAAAGATAAGGAATTGACTCAATTCCTTTGGCGCACAATCATCTTTTGAAGAATTGAAGCTATAAGAATCAATTTCGAAGCCAATCGAGCAACGGATCAAGGTATTCCATTAGCACAACCTTCATCTCTCTTAAGCAATTATGTTTTAATCATTTTCATAGGAAACGTGATCTTCAAGTTGATCCAACTATATAGAATCATAGAAATTCTTTCCACAATCATGTAGCACTTAAAATCACGTGATTTCGCAACCTATATCAAAAGATATTAGCAAAACAACTTGGACGGTTCTTGGCTCCCATAGAAAATGAAGAAGACAATCTCTAGACCGTCCAATCTTTCTATTTGGATCAGACGATCTAAATCTAAGTGCACGGTTTGATTTAAATTCCTTGAGGACCATAGGGGATGATTCGGACGGTCCAGGATCGCCCACATTTTCAACCCATGCATATCATGCAGACCGTCCCACGCATGACATGCGGTCTGCCGTGCTGCGTGACATGCGGTCTGCTGCACGGACCACGGGATCAGCATGGACTGTCCAATCTTTGATCGAACAGTCCATAAATGATCCCTCTCTTTTAACTCACGCTGCGTGGGACCCTCCCCACTTAAAACCATTAACGTTAGTTATTTAACGGTTTAATTAATTAAAGAAATTCTGAAAACTTCAAAAAATCATATAAAATCAAAGAAAAATAAGAAAATTACAAATAAAAGTTCTATGGATTCATCTTGACGAGAGGAATCCATAGAAATTAAAATATTTAATTTTTATTTGGTAATTTTCCCTTAATTTAGGTTTAATTAAAAACATTAAATTACTCTCAAATTAATAATCCAATTAATTTGAAACTTTAGGGAAATGAAATTAAGCTTAAAACATACCTCAGGAAAATTTTTGGGGATTTAATTCTTTGAATTCAAGAGAAATTGTAATTTCATGTATTAACCTTTAAATTAATTAAATTAATTACCCTTTAATGAAATAATTAGAAAACTTTAATCTAATAATCTTAAATCAACATAAAAAACATTAATAAATATCCAAATACTAATTAAACCTAATAAAACCTATATGAACCTAATAGATCACTAATTAACTCAATTAGGTAATTAAAAGAATTAAATAATTCAATTAAATGACCTGAACTTAATTAAATCATAACAAATCAACCAATTAACCAAAAATTATGAATAAACCCTCATTAGAAAGGCATTTCAGTGAAGAATAAGTGAAAAAATAAAATCACTTAATGAATATTAATAAATTAGGCTTAATTTAAGTTTTTAATGAAATAATTAAAATTATAATTACACCCTAATTACATCTCTAATCAAGCTAAAACTTTAGAAAAATAAAATTGGAATGTAACCCCACTTGCCATAATTATCTTAAACCCAATTGGTCTATAAATTTGGAATTCTTGATTTTCCAAATCTCTAGGCCAATATGAACTAAATAATAATTAAGAAGAATCATTAATTCATTTAATCAACAAATAAATTGAACTATTCTAAAATAAACTTCAGAAATACTTAGGGTAATTCATCAAAACTTCTTAAGTCAAAGAATTCAATCAAATATCAAAATTTTAAGAAAATCAATACTTTATGAAATTCAAACATAATTAAACAACTTAAGTTAAGTTTAATGAAATCATTCATCTCTAATAAATTTAAATAATGAACCTAAAACCTAGGTTAATCAAATCAAATTAAGAATCATCCATAAATAAACCTAAGATATTAATTTATATTAATGAATTAAAACTTTAAGCTTATAAATTCATGATTTAATAACTTAAGAAATCAAATTTAAATCAAACTCTTTAAAATAACATAAGCTAAATCAAATGAAACCCATATAACTTAAATAAAAATGAAACAAATCATAACTTAAATAAATCAAATAAATTAAATCAAACAATAAAGCAATTCAAATAAATGAAATAACATAAATCAAACCCAAACATAAATAAAATCAAAAGGACTAATTAAAATACATAAGGATTTTAGTTAGACTTTTGGAAACTTCATTAGGATTTAGGATGTTGAATGGAAAGAGCTCCATCCAAAAATGGAATCATTCCATTCTTCATTCTTGAAAACATATACAATTTTAACCAAATAAAATGAACATAAAAAATTAGAATTAAATCACTAAATCATTTAAATTGAAACCACCCAAAGGTAAAAATTAAACAAATTCAAACATCAAATTAGAACTTGAACTTAAAGGCCTAGCAAAGACTTACCACACAAACCCTACTTCTACACACACTAGATTACATAGGTCATGGACCCTAGATTTAGGTTAGATTATTCTATGATTTTCTTTTAATATCCTGTGATATGTTGTGTTGTGCTTCACATGTCTGTGTGGTGTATTGCTTTAAACTGGATGCTTAGGATTGTTTATTCATTAGACTGGATGTTAGGGCGTTCTTCCTAGATTTGACACTATTTTCTGCAGGGGACTATGTTAAAGGGATCATTATAATAAATAAATCATAAAATTATTGTTTGCTTGCAGGTGCTGAAAATCCCCTAACATAGTCCATAAGACAAGAGGGCTTGGCAAGCAACTAATGCTAAGCCTGTATATTTTTGAAATATAAACTGCTTTGTGTGTTGTATTATTTCCTAACATCTATTTTGCAGGGCTTAAGATTTCTTTTGAATTTTAAATGTAAATTTGAGCTTAAAATTAGGTTAGGATCTATGGGGTCTAGGATTAGCAGAAGCTTACCCAACTAAGAGATTGTACGGTGGTCCCCTATGGAGCCCGATGGATGTCCTTGAAGATCAATCGAATCGAAGCTATAGCATCATTGTCCTGGAAAGAAGACCCATAGATCTAAACTTGTAGTTCTAGGTCAGGTTGTATAAGGCGAACTTTTTTTCTTTCTTCGGGGTGACAGATACCCATGCATTAGCCTTTTTCTTATATAATTTAATTTGGCTTGATTTATTTTGGGTGTGCAATAGAAATAGCATGCTTTCTTAGGTTTCTTTATGTGCTATGTTTGTGCTGTGATGTATTCCTAGACGTAGGCTCATAGGATAAACTAAATTTTCTATTTAACTAAATCAATTGAAACATAAAAATAAATATAACTCATAATCTTCATATAAAAGCCTAGGCCATTAAAGCTAGATAAAATATGTAGCAAACCCTTAGCTGGATGTTTTAACATCATGCATAATCATATTATTTCACTCTTGATTAATGAAAGACTTCCATCCTTGCCAGAGAACCTAGGCTTGACCTTTGAGAGCCTATGATGGAAGTACACCTTCTTCTATTCTAATTTGGCCTATAACCTTTTTCTAATTGCATGCATTAGGCATAAATTGCATTCCTATGACCTAAATGAATCCTGAGTCAAAAATCATAAAAATTTGAAAAATATGCATTAGTTAGGTACATCTTCATAACCTACATGATCTTAGGGATTAGGGAGTGTGTCTAGGTTCATAGATTTATTTCCTAAAAATGCAACAGCCCAGCCATCTTGCATTCATGTGACTTGACTTCATTAATTTAAAATGCGCTTAGGTGATGTTAGTTGGCAGCCTTCTCCAGAAAGGTTGTAAGTCTAGAAGAGTCAGGGAAAGGTTAGTTCCCTCAAGTGAGGAGAATGACCAATGATTCCCAAGGATATAACTAGGTCAAGCATCTAACATGTATCAGAAGCACCTGTAAACTAGGTTTTGAAGCATCCTTTTAGGAATAAGCTTTCAACCCTAGGCATTTCTGCAGCCTTGTGCTGCTAGAATCTAAGTCCTAGATTTTTAATAAAATGATAACTTAAAATCTAAAATTAAATCCCAAATTTGAAGATCAATCATAGGATAGTTGAAATGTCTACTGGGCATCCTGGTATCAATAGGCATTTCCTACTCTGCTCCATTTGACTCTTAAAAATAACTCTCTCCAATTTGGACCTCTCCCAATTGAATTTTTCAAAATCATTCCTTCAAAAGCTACCTTAGTAGTATTTAGGAATAACCACTTATTTATTTAATCGAGAGTATTCTTAGGAAGAGACCCTTCCTAAGATGTAACTAACTATAGAGGCTTGCCTTTATAGGGAACCATGATCCCAGGATAAAATAGACCATGTTCTACTTTTCCATCTAGTTCAGGGGAAAACACTCTGGTACACGAAAGACTCATTAGTCATAGTAGTCTTTTATTGAAATGATCAAATCCATTACAGGAGATCATATTTATCTTTCAAGATAATATGTTTATTCCTTAATATCATATTTGGTCATCTAAATAAAATATTTCTAAACTTTATGTGGTGACATTTCTTTTCTCTATTTGAGAGAAAATACCAACATATTTTCTGGCAACCCCGCTGGGGAGTGGTTCCTCTCTCCATCTTTAGAAATAGGTGATTATTTCTATATATCGACAATGTACTACTACCACTCACCAGTCAGGATTGCCTTTCTTTCCATTGGATACCTCTCCATTTCATTCTTGGTTGAGCCTATCCAACATCTTGAATAGAGGTTTTACAACTCTTCGTTTATCAAAGTTAAATGATTGGGTCCTAGAACCAAATCCTAAAATAAAAATGAGAGGTGAGAGAAATAAATGAAAAACAAGTCATTTTTATTATGACCTAAATCTGGTTAAGATGGAGTTCAAACCATTCCAATGTGGAAAAGAAATGTCAAATTTAAAAAAGTATGAAAAGTACTTCAGATCTTGAAAGTAAATCTCAAAAATAAAATATAAAAGTTAAATATGTCCTTAATCTTACTTTGGCTTGGTACTAAAGCCAAAGAAAATCAAGATAGGGTCCTTGAATGAACACCCTTTATTCTACTGCATTCAAAAGGTGTCAAAGCACCTAAGGATGCAAATTGAGATGAAGTAGTTCCTTCAAACCTTGAGAAAACTTAAATCAAAAGGAGGCATAGTTGTAGCTATTGCCCCTTTTCCCACCATTACTGAAGTTTGAATTGCATTTAGAAAAGAAGAATAAAAACAAAAATCATCCCAAAAAGAGAATGTCGTATTGACCTTAGGTAGATGTTAATTAAGGAACTTAATGAAAATCTTCTATTCTTATAGAACAAAATTATACATGAATGCAAATTAGCTTTAATCTTAACTTCCACAAGTCCACTAGAATATTAGAAAACCAACTACTTAAGTTAATTGGCCAATTCTAAGGAGTGACTTGGAGATTACCCTCTTTTAGACCTTTCAAAACCTTAAATTCTTAAGAGTTTGGGAGAGAGTCAAAATAGGAAGATGACATGATATAAACAAAGATAAAGAGACCGGATTTACTTTTGCTCCTAATCAATAGTAGAATAGAGAGGGTAGTGAAAGTGAATTCTAATTCTCCTAATAGATTTGAAATGAATAAAATTTAAACCAATAAATTTAAATCAACTTCCTTAATGAGAGTTTCCTCTCATTAAATGAAATGACATTTCATGAATAGCTTTAACTAATTTTAAGGCTAAATTGTGAAATGAAAATAAATGAAAATTTTAATCCTTCCAAAGAAATCATGACCTTAGGATTGGGTCCTAAGGGTGATATATCTATCTCTCAGAATTAAAAATATGAAACTTTTATCTCTGGTTAGTTAATAGATAAATCACTAAGGACTTTGTCAATCCAAATGAATAAAGAAAGCCCTAGTTTTCTCTGTTCAAAGACTAAGGCATTATATGCTTTCAATACAAAGTGAACCTAAGGAGAATCCTTTGCAATATCTTATGACCCATTTCACATTGTCTTAATGTTAACTATGGTGATCAAAGATTATATTACAAGCTGAGATTACCTTTATTCTTATATGTGCTATAAAATAAAATACAAGTCAAACTTGACTCTCTAATAACACATCATCTATCCTAGAGGGTCCTCTTTTAAATGATGATCCTCTAAATGAATAGATATGAGGTCTATTGATCTATTGAGGATAGAGTTAGACCTACCTTCCCTTCATATTAAAATAGAAATTCTTAAAATCAAATTCAAAATGGTAGAGTTATAGCACCTCAAATGACATTGAAAAGAAATGGCAAATAAGCCATCTTCAAAATGTAATGTTTTGCCCATCTTAGAGAAGTTTCTTGCAAAATAAAACTTCATAATGCTCTATTAAAAATAAAATAAAATATGAAATAAAATAAAATAAAAATAAAAATAAGAAATGAAAGTAAAGCATGAAAGTACATAATCATGTAATTTTCCTTACTTAACTATAAGCAACTTCCTGATGTGGCATTCCATTATAAAGAAGTTCTAGGGTTATCTTCTATGATAAAGATAGACTACTAAGAACTTATTAACATCTTGGTTGATGTGAAAATTTTAAAAGAAGAAAATCTCCAAAATATATGTTGATCCAGGTGCATCAATCAACATCAAATATAAACATGAAAGTAAATTTATATAGGCCCAATTTTAATCAACTTTGATAAGATGGGATCATATAAATTCAATCAATTAAAGAAAGAAGTTTTTAGTTTCATGAAAATTCAATCTTAAAAACTCAACCTAGAAAAAGAGCTTAATTTCAAACACATTGTTGGTTGAAGCCAAAATTCAAACATGAAAAAGAGCAACTTAGAAATACAGAAACATCTTTAAATGCTTTTGGATGGTCTTATCTAGCCCCAAATAAATAAATAAATAAAAAGAAGAAACATATTGATTATTGAAAGATGTTCATATTCATCGTAAAGTGTTGTCTTTAGAATATCATTCAGCTACTTACTAAATATTTGATTCCAATAGAAAATTCTGATTTCAGAAGTGTAAAGTTTTCAAGGAAGTCATTATACCAATCTTAAATGACTCACTCCACTAAATAATTTTGAATTCAGAAGTGTAACATCTTCAAAAAGTCATTTTATACCAATCTTAAATGACTTTACTAGATTTGTTATTCCATGAAAAGATGAAAAAGAAATAGAAATGTTGGATCATATTATATGATCAATCAAGCAAATACTTGGATCATATCAAAAAGCCAATCAATAAAATGTTGTATTTGGACAAAATACATCAAATTTCTAACAAATCATTTAGGAGTCATTTCATAAAGAATGAAATGATATGGAAATGAGTCAAATACATTTATCTTCTTAGTAAATCTTGTAACTAGTAAAATTACCAAATGTAACCTTTCATAAAGAAATGAAATCAAAATATTACCAAAAGAAAGAAAGAAAAGTGAAGGAATGGAAGGACTATATCCAAGAGCAAAAGGATGAAGTCTAAACTTTCTAAGCATGTGTACATTTTGACTTTAAACTTCTCCACGTCAAAATGAAGTGGTAAGGTTAGAAGTCAAAAATTGTCCTTAAGCTAGCTATACAAAAATAATCAGATATCTCATGCTTTGTCATTTTAGCCTTTGCCATGATTGGGTGAGCTCACTTGGCAGGTTAAATAAAAAGATAGTGGATCTTCTTTTTCATAAATCCATATCTTTTGAATGGCAAAGATTCTGTTGAGTATACTCTGATACCATTTCAATTAAAGAAAAAATACCCAATAAAATTAACATAGCTTAAATGAAATAAAAATAATCAAATATCTCATGCTTTGTCATTTTAGCCTTTGCCATGATTGGGTGAGCTAAAGTTAAATAAAAAGATAGTGGATCTTCTTTTTTTAAGAAACCATATCTTTTGAATGGAAAAGATTGTATTCAGTCTATTCTAATTTTAAATGAAGCGAAAGACACCCAATGTAAATGGACATTTTAACTTCAAACTTCTCCACATCAAAATAAAGTGGCAGGGTTAGAAGTCAAAAAAAATTGTCCCTAGCTAAACAAAAATAAGCAAATATCTCATACTTTGTCACTTTAATTTTTTCCATGATTGGGTGAGCTCGCTTGGTAGGTCAAAAGAAAAGATTATGGATCTTCTTTTCCAGGGGTCCATATCCTTTGTATGGCAAAGGTCTCATTGAGTATACTCTGATTCCATTGCAAGTGGCCTATAACTCTAAACAAGAAAAGTTATGGAGTCGTAGAGCCATTGCAAGTTAAAAAGCTTAAGTAGTTTGGGTCCTAACTTTCTTTTCAAAAGGCACTCTAGCACAAGGCATCAATGTTATTTTGATGTCTCTGGAGATTTATATAGTCTTCAAGTTCGGGATGCACCCTTATAATTTGAAGAAAAATCCAATTCCACAATTGACAAGATGATATCAATGATCTAACTTTTTAATGAGTTAGCTATCGATGATTTGATCAAGCTATCTTTTGGGATTGAAGACTACTTTATCTAGAAATAAATTGAAATGATCTCCAGATGTATTGGTCTATAAACTTAAGCATGAGGCCATTTCAATAAATTAAGTCCCTTGATGACTGAGTCAAATTCCAAAAGAAAAGCAAATTTTTGCTAAATTAAAAGCTAGAAAATGTTGGTTGTACATGACAAGAAAATATTCTTCTTGGTTAGCTAACATCGTTATATGACCCACATCTTGGGACTAGGGTAGAATCTTTATCGTAAAAATGGGTTCATATTACTCATACCTCATTTCAAACTCAAAAATACTTTCATGCATAAGATTATCCTTCTTAAGGATAACTTATCTGAAAATTGACAAAATAAAGCAATTCTAGAAAAGAAAAATTGAAAGCATATGATATGACATATGACATTTAGAATCCTTATAAGAATGTTCTCTTATAGAGTCATATCATTCAACCTCAAAATATTTGGGGCAATTTAGCAAAAAAAGGGTCATAATCAAGATTTTTTATAATCCCACTTTTAATTAGGTAGAGGGTTATATTGAAAATCTTGCCAAAAAATAAAAGAAAATAAAAGAAACTTCAATATGATTTGAAGAACAGTCCTATTACTATATATAGAGTCTTCAAATTTACTTTTGAAGTAATTTCAAAGACCTTGTAGTAAAATGTAGAAGGATCAAAAATGCAAAAATAAGAAATTAATCAAAGACAATTATGAGATTTCATTTCCTATAATAATAAATCAACTGAAGAAATTCAATTTCAAACTTATCAGGAGAATCTTAATTTCTCTAATAAGTTAATCCTTTCAATTCCCTTATTGATTAGGGATAAGAATTTTATGTCTCTATGTGAATCCAAACGATTATCTTGATTCTCATTTACTTTAGAAAGCTTTAAAGGAATCTCTTGATCTTCATTGAATCCAAGAGAATGCCTTATAAGCTGTTGATTCATGTCAACAAAGTAAACATAACATACATATCCAAACAAAAAGAAAAATAAATTCCATTTGAGAAGCATTGGTTGACTTTAGTTCTTACTTCCTAAAGAACTACACAGTCACATGCAAGCTCAAAGAGGTAGAATTCTCAGGTTATTACCCTATGATGTCTTGCCTTCAATGAATTAGACATCTAGCATGGTTCATTATAACTTTGAGATATAAAAAGAAAAATGATGAACTTCTATGCTCATGGTATAGTAAAGCATTGGGTCCAAAATATACCCAAGTCTTCCTTCAAAAATAAATTCTAACTCTTTGAAACCTCCTTCACTAAACTTCTGCATGTGTAAGGAGTATTAGTGAAATTAAGAAATGGAAAGCAAACCTTCCATTACCCTTTCATCAAGTTAGACTAATCAAGTAAGGATTAAGTCCTTGAGACTCTTGCTTATTATCCAAAACTTTTGAGGATTAGGAATAAGTCACTTTGACCCCTTTTCCTCATCCATATCACCTGTAGGATAAGATCATGCCCTTTGTGGAACCTTTCCTATACATGACTTGAGATGGAGCAAGCCCTCTGTGGCACCTTTCTCATGTCCTTTTTTGGTTTTTAGAAAGCCTTCGTGCACCATTCCCATGAAAAACTATCTTCATAGGTTTGTAGCAAGCCCTTCATGGCACCATTCCTACTTTTGTGTATATGATTGGATCAAGCCATCAAGGCCCCTTTCATGTTACATAAGCGAGTTAGATTGGATTAAGTCCTTATGACCCCTTTCTAATAGCTAGAAAGATATAAGTCCCCAGTCGACATTCTTTCGAATCATCTAGGAGTAAGTCCCCAGTCGACATCCTACTTTTATGTACATTATTGGATCAAGCCATCAAGGCCCCTTTCATGTTACACAGGCGAGTTAGATTGGATTAAGTCTTTATGACCCCTTTCTAATAGCCAGAAAGATATAAGTCTATTCGGCATTCTTTTTAATCATTTAGGAGTAAGTCCCCAGTCAGCATCCTACTTTTATGTACATGATTGGATCAAGCCATCAAGGCTCCTTTCATGTTACAGGCGAGTTGGATTGGATTAACTCTTTATCACCCCTTTTTAAAAGCCAGAAAGATATAAGTCCCTTAGTCGGCATTCTTTCTAATCATCTAGGAGTAAGTCCCCAGTCGGCATCCTACCTTTGTGTGCAAGATTGGATCAAGCCATCAAGGCCCCTTTCATGTTACACAGGTGAGTTAGATTAGATTAAGTCTTTATGAATCCTTTTTAATAGCAAGAAAGATATAAGTCCCTTGTTGGCATCCTACTTTTGTGTACATGATTGGATCAAGCCATCAAGGCCCCTTTCATGTTACACAGATGAGTTAGATTAGATTAAGTCTTTATGACCCCTTTCTAATAACCAGAAAGATATAAGTCTCCAGTCGACATTCTTTCTAATCATCTAGGAGTAAGTCCCCAGTCCACATCCTACTTTTGTGTACATGATTGGATCAAGCCATCAAGGCCCTTTTCATGTTACACAGGTGAGTTAGATTGGATTAAGTCCTTATGACCCCTTTCTAATAGCCAGAAAGATATAAGTCTCCAATCGGTATTCTTTCTAATCATCTAGGAGTAAGTCCCCAATTGGCATCCTACTCTTGTATACATGATTAGATCAAGCCATCAAGGCCCCTTTCATGTTACACAGGCGAGTTAGATTGGATTAAGTCTTTATGACCCCTTTCTAATAGCCAGAAAGATATAAGTCCCCAGTAGACATTCTTTATAATCATCTAGGAGTAAGTCCCCAGTCGGCATCCTACCTTTATGTACATGATTAGATCAAGCCATCATGACCCCTTTCATGTTACACAAGCGAGTTAGATTGGATTAAGTCTTTATGGCCCCTTTCTAATAGGCAAAAAGATATAAGTCTCTTAGTCGGCATTCTTTCTAATCATCTAAGAGTAAGTCTTCAGTCGGTATCCTACCTTTATGTACATGATTGGATCAAGCCATCAAGGCCCCTTTCATGCTACATAGGTGAGTTAGATTGGATTAAGTCTTTATGACCCCTTTCTAATAGCAAGAAATATATAAGTCTCTTAGTCGATATTCTTTCTAATCACATAGCAGTAAGTCCCAAGTCGGCATCCTATTTTTGTGTATATGATTGGATCAAGCCATCAAAGCTCCTTTCATGTTACACAGGTGAGTTAGATTGGATCAAGTCTTTATGACCCCTTTCTAATAGCTAGAATGATATAAGTCCCTTAGTCAGCATTCTTTCTAATCATATAGGAGTAAGTCCCCAATTGGCATCCTATTCTGAGGATTGGATCAGGTCTTTAAGGACCCCTCTCCTCTTTTCAGCTAATTAGGATGGATCATTCCCTTAACGGCCCCATCTTATAAGCTAATCATATAAGAGTAAGTCCTCAATTGGCATCTTATTTTGAGGATTGGATCATGTCTTTAAGGACACCTCTCCTCTTTTCAGCTAAATAGGATGGATCATGCCCTTAACGACCCCATCTTATTAGCTAATTACATTAGAGTAAGTCCCTAGTTGGCATCTTATTCAGACTTCTAAGGAATGGAATCAATCCATTGAAGGCCCCATTTCTTTGAACTACTTAAATAGGATTAAGTCTATGTGACCCCTGTTTAGTAGTATAAGTGATGTGGATTAGAATCAAACATTTTAAGCCTCTTCTCCCCAACATAGCTTTTGAGGATAGGATCATGTCTTTAAAGACCACTCTCCTCTCTTTAGCTAACTAGGATGGATTATGCCCTTAATGGCCCCATCTTATTAGCTAATACATGGAGCATCACTATTCTCAAGTAAGAGTAAGTCCCCTAAAGGCATCTTCCTCGAGCATAGTAAATGCATTAGGGTTAGACCATTCTTTGGGTCCACTCCTAAACTAAATCAATTGAATCATAAAAATAAATACAAGTCATAATCTTCATATAAAAGCCTAGGCCATTAAAGTGAGATAAAATATGTAGTAACCCTTTAGTTGGATATTTTAACATCATGCATAATCATATTATTTCACTCTTGATTAATGAAGGACTTCCATCCTTGTCAAAGAACCTGGGCTTGACCTTTGAGAGCCTATGATGGAAGTACACCTTCTTCTATTCTTATTTGGCCTATAACCTTTTTCTGATTGCATGCATTAGGCATAAATTGCATTCCTATGACCTAAATGAATCCTTAATTAAAAATCATAAAAATTTGAAAAATATGCATTAGTTAGGTACATCTTCATACCCTACATGATCTTAAGGATTAAGGAGTGAGTCTAGGTTCATAGATTTATTTCCTAAAAATGCAATAGCCCAACCATCTTGCATTCATGTGACTTAACTTCATTAATTTAAAATGCACTTAGGTGATGTTAGCTGGTAGCCTCCTCCAAGCCGGTTGTACATCCAGAAGTTAGGGATAGGTTAGTTCCCTCAAGTGAGGAGAATGACCAATGATTCCCAAGGATAGAACTAGGTTGATAATCTGACATGTGTCAGAAGTACTTATTGACTAGGTTCTGAAATGTCATTTTAGGAATAAGCCTTCAACCCTAAGTATTTCTACAGTCTTGTGCTGCTAGAATCTAAGTCCAAGATTTTTAAGAAAATGGCAACTTGAAATCTAAAATTAAATCCCAAATTTGAAGCTCAATCATAGGATAGTTGAAATGCCTACTAGGCATCCCAGTATTAATAGGCATTTCCTACTCTACTCCATTTGACTCTTAAAAATAACTCTCTCTAATTTGGACCTCTCCCAATTGAATTTCTCAAAATCATTCCTTTGAAAGCTACCTTAGTAGTCTTTAAGAATAATCACTTATTTCTTTATTTGAGAGTATTCTTAGGAAGAGACCCTTCTTAAGACGTAACTAACTATAGAGGCTTGCCTTTATAGGGAACAATGATCTTAGAATAAAATAGACCCTGTTCTACTATTCCATGTAGTTCAAAAGAAAATACTCTGGTACACAAAAGTCTCATTAGCCTTAAGAGTCTTTTATTGAAATAATCAAATCCATTACAGGAGATCATGTTTATCTTTCGAGATAATATGTTTATTCCTTAATGTCATATTTGGTCATCTAAATAAAATATTTCTAAACTCTATGTGGTGTCATTTCTTTTCTTTATTCTAGAGAAAACACCAATAATAGGTATTTATGATTAGTATCACTCCAAATATTATAGTTGATTTGTAAACTTTTGAAAATAACTTTGATTTAATAGTGATAATAGCCACACATATTATAAACTTAATTCAACACATGCAAGCTTGATATAAAAGAAATCATTTTTATTTAATTAATTTTGAAAAAGGATGGATGCATGATTACAAATGACATTCAATATTTAATATGATTGGAAAGAAATAAAAGAACATAAATGCATTATTTCATTCAATCTAATCAATTACTAAGGGCAATCATACTAAATAAGATCATTTAAAATAAACCAAAGCTTCTTAAAGTCAATTTTGATTTCATGTTTGATTTGATTTAAGAAATATGTGAAGAGATTTGCTGATCCTAACTCATTCCTATGTTTATGGATTCATTTAGTTTAATGCCAAGGTAAATAAGTTGATTTTATGGGTTAATTAGTTTGTAATATGAGTCAGGCCCGTTAATTACCCCTTTCTTATGTCACTTTAGCATAATTATCCAAGTAATTATAAGCCAACATGATAAGCACATGCTTTAAAATAAAATCAGCAATCATCCAATGAAAATTAAAGGGTTGATGCAATTTGGCTCATAATTATTGGTTAATTAAACTAAACGGTTTAATTAAGTACTCTTATAACCCTCCCGCACATATAGGTTAGTTATAATTTCCTTAGAATTCTCTTAGGTTATTGAACACCTAAAAGTCTACCCAAAAGACTTAATTAGATGAGATCTCAAATGATTATAATTTCAATTTGATTAATTAAGCCATTTAATTAATGAATTAAACCATTAATTAATTCTAATTTAATTAATTTCCATTCAAGTGATATGAACTTAGGGAAAAGATTGGAAAAGAGTTCCTAATCTCATTCCCCATGCCCACTCACTATTTTATAATGACTAGCAAGCTTAATTAATGGATTTCTTACTATTTAAAATGTTAATTAATCACCTAATTAATTAATAAAATAATTAAGGTGAAGATAACCAATTTTTCTAATTAACCAAGCAATTAATCCCAAGAAAATTATGGAAGACAAAGGTCATCCCATTAATCAACCTCAAAAAGTTTGGAATAATTTACTAGGGTAATTAGAGAGTAATTAGGAAAATAAAGTTTTCAATTAAACCCAAATTAAGCTTTAATTACTACTCAAAATCAATTAGGATTAATTTTAAAATAATCTCCTCTAAAATACCTTTAAAATGAGTATTTATTTGAATATTTTTGAATTTTTCTATGATTTGTTATGATTTTTCAAAGTTTCAGCTGATTTAACCAATTTTTTAGAAATTTTATAAAATCTATTAATTTATTTTTGCTAAAATGGGCTATATGAGTTTCAAAATTTAATATCTTCCAATCCGGAGATCATTTTGAATTAAACTTTTTATGGTAGAAGTATTTTAACTTTAATTTCATTCTCTAAAATGATTTATATTTTTGGTTTAGTTAATAAAATTTGAATTTCACTAAAACCTAAATTAAACCCAAAATATTTAGTGAAATTTGGGATTTTAGGTTTTCTGGATTCCTCCTGTAAAGATGAATCCAACGATCCTTTATTTGCAATTTTTAGTTAATCATTTTATTTTCTATGAATTTTTAAAGTTTTAGGTGTTTTAAATAATTTTTAAAATCAGAAAACCTGAAATTTCTTACTTAACACAATATGCACGACGGCAACGCATGATGCCACACAATTAGATAATGCGCCGCTTGGGCGTGGTGCCGCGGTGCCATGCGGCGCCGCTCGATTGGATGGCATGGTGCCACGTTAGTAGATGAGCAAGAATGTGAACATGGATGCACGGATCGGATCCAACCATCCAATCGTGGATCGGACGGTCCAGATCAATAAGCGTGATCTGTGTGATCTGAGCCGTGCGATCCCCTGATTAGAGCCACACGATCCGCACAATCTGAGTCGTCTGTCTCCCTAAACAAGAGATCGGATGGCTGGCAAGAGATCAGCGAAAGAGGCGGACATAACACTATTTCGAGCGAGATTTTTACAATTTTTGTGGAAAAATTGAACGAAAAACTTCATTTTAGCCTCAATTTTTTGGTGATCTTTGTCGAAAATCACTCCAAATGCGTGGGGATGATATAAAATGAAAATGTAAGGTTTATCTAAGAAAAATTCCTAAAATCATGCAAAAAATTATTGTAAATAAAAGCTCCTAAGATCGGCTAAGGTTCTTGAAAATTATCTCACTGGGGATGATTTCTGGCGACGATGAAGATACGAGCATGCTCCTAAATGTACGAAGAGACTTTGGAATGGATCTGGGATCTTGCTTCACTCCGGAATGATGTGTCCACCAAATTTTATCGCTTCCTCACCATAATCCACTTGATTTAGATGGATTTTGCTCAAAAAACCAAGTGAGAATGGTTCCTGTTGGTTTTGGAGCTCAAGAGAATGAAATGAGTGTGGGAGGAAGAGTTTTTGCCACTCTATTCTTTTGGTTTCCAATGTGGCTGAAAGTCACCTTGTTTTGTATTTTTTTGCTCCTAATGGGTGTCCTTTGGCTTGGGGTGATTGAAAATGATAAGGAATCATCCTAGGTGGTTCATTTTGGTTGGTTAAGGCATGGGAAGTGGCTATCATGAAGGATTAATGGGTGTCCTAGCAAGGGGAGGTGGAAGTCCTTCATGCCAAGTGTTCCAATGGGATAGGTGAAGTGAATTCACCTCCCCATGAGTCATGGTTATCCCAACCACCTCTTGGGTCAGATGATCAGTGTCCTTGGTGCCTAGGTGGACCAATGAATGGGTGTTAAGTGGCCAAGGAAGGGAAATGACCATTTGGGCAAGTGTCTTTTCTCATGAGATACCCTTGACCCAAGGGCAAAGTCATCATTTGATATCAGATTTGATTTGTGAAGATTTTAAATGAGTCAAAAGTGAGTTGGACCAAATTTCAAGTTATTTGGAGTTCATTTGGTTTAATTTGGGTCAATTTGACCTATTTGGGCTAAATTGGGTCAAATCATGTTAGGTTGACCAATTGGTCAAATTGGGTCAAACTAAGAGTTGGATTGAGTTCAAATGATCATTTGGAGTGTACTGGTGTCATTGATTTAGTTTAAATTTGATTTTTTGCTCATTTGAGTTCATTTGGGTCAAATGGGTCAAGTTGACCAATTTGACCCAATTGACCAAATTAGCTTGAATCATGGCTTGGTTTGGGTTTAGTTGATCATTTAAAATATATTGTAGGCTTTGGTTAGGTTCAATTTGGATTTGATTGGGTTTTAGGTTGATTTGACCCTTAAGGTCAAGTTGGGTTCAATGGGTTTTGGGTTTAGTGAGTTAATTAGGCTTAATTGAGGCTTTGATCAAGTTCAATAGTCAATTTGAAATGAACTTGAGCCATTGATTATAATTAATTTGGTTTAGGTAGCAATTTGACTAGTTTGGGTTCATATATGTTAAAGGGTTGACTTGGTCAATGGGCTAGATTGACTTGGTTTGACCCAATTCATGACAATTCATTAACCTAGGATGATCAACAATCATGACATAAAGTTTGGATTGGCTTAATTCACTTTGATTTGGATTGAATTGGATTTTGGTTCAAATAGGCCAAATTGGCCACTTTGGGTCAAGTGAGCCAATTAGACTTAATTGGCTTTATTTTGGGTTGAATTTTATTAAGTTGAGTTTATATATGAATTTGGGATTGATATATAAATCTAATTGCAATCAATTTGGATTCCAATGGGTTTTGGTTCATTAGAACATTTCAAGTCAAATGGGCTAAGTTGGGTTTGATTCAAGTTGATTTTGATTTGGCTTGATTATTGTGGATTTCATTTATATTTGGATAGATAATTGAAGGAATGATTGATTCATGAGAAAATCAATTGATTTTGGAGAGAATTTGAGTGAGGTTTGATTGAGTCCAAGGAATTGGATCAAAGAATTCAAATTTTAGTTTTGACTTGATTTGAATTTAATTTTGGCTATTTGATTGTATATTTGATTTATATTTGGAAAGATGATTGAATATATGATTGACTCATGAGAAAATCAATTGAATTTGAATTGATTTGGAGGCAAATTTGGCCAAGCTCATGGAGATAGGCCAAAATGGCTTAAGGAAGATTTTGATTTAGTTTGATTTAGTTTTGATGACTTGAGTGTAGATTTCATTTATATTTATTAAGATGATTGAAGATATGATTGATTCATGAAGAAATAAATCTAGTTTGAAGTGGATTGGATGGAAATTTGGCTAAGTCCATGGGATCCAATCATAAGGCTTAAGGAGGATTTGATTTGGGATTTGGATTTTGGATTTGGTATTTGGATTTGAGTTTGAATTGAATTTGAGGTTATGTTTGAAATTTGGATTTGGATTGAATTTAAGAAGGTGTACACGAATTGGATTTAGGCTATAGGGTAGGTGATTTCCCTAATCCCTAAGCCATGGCCTAATCCTGTGGTTGATCCCTTCTAAGTCTCTAGGCTTAGGTTAGGTGTTCACCTAATTACTAGATGTGTCTTATGACTAAGAAAATCTTAGTGTCTAAAGATTCCTATGTCTAAGATAAGGAGATTGAGAATTTACACCAAAAGTGAGGTCAATAATGTGCAAATAACAACAAGAGTGGAAAACCATGCTAAAGTTACATTTTTGACATATTTATGCTTATGGAATAAAGTTGAAAAGAGAAGACTTTCATTCATTAAGAAAATGCACAAACAAGTGTATACAAGTTATAAGCAAGTACTTCACCATTGTTAGCTAGAGGAATGAGGTAAAGACCTCCTTGGGGCTACTTGAAGCCATGCATCCTCGAATATCCAGACTATATATACCTGCTACTCTTAAATACACATAAATGTACAAATAACTACAAGAATGGAAATCATGCAAGAGTTGTTTTTTGATTTAGTTGAATTATTTATACATATGAGCTAAAGTTCTGTCTAAATTCTAACATGGAGATGCATAAGAATGAATCCAAATAAATGTTGTGTCATTTTCAAACGAACTATACACTTGTTAATTCTCACATTTTTTTTGTAAATCCATGAAGATTAAAGAAAAGAGAACTCCATATCACATGTTCTAAGCTATAGGCACATGCAAGCTTATGAATATTTATAATTGTCAGTACTCCACATATTATAATTGATTTATATACTTTTAAAAATAGCTTTGATTTAATAGTGATAATAGCCACACATATTTTAATTTAAATCAATACATGCAAGCTTGACATAAAGGAAATCATTTCAATTAATTAATTTTTGAAAAAGATGTATGTATGACTACAAGCGACATATAATATTTAATATGATTTGAAAGAATTAAAGGGACATAAACACATGATTTCATTCAATCCAATTAACTCTTAAGGACAATCATATTAAATAAACTCATTTAAAATAAACCAAAATTTCTTAATGTCATTTTTAATTTGATGTTTGATTTGATTTAGGAGATGTGAGAAGAGATTTGTTAATCCTAATCCCATTAGCCATGTGTGAGTTAATTTGATTTAATGAAAAGCAATTAGATTGATTTTATGGATTAATTAGGTTAAGCTATGAATTAAATTAATTAATTAAACCCTTACCTATGTTACCTTAAGGTAATTAATTAAATGATTATGAGCCAATGTAATATGCAAATAAATTGAAAAGTAAATAGCAATGCTCCTATGAATGAAAGGAGTCTAATGCAATTAGCTCACAATCATTAATTAATTAAACTTAAGGAACTTCCTTAATTACTTTTACGATTTTCCCACACATATGGGCAAATCATAATTTCATTAACTCTTTTTAGGTTATTGAAGACCTAAAGCTCTGCCCATGCATCAATCAAGGAAAATTAGATGCAATTACTCTTTTAATTAGGTTAATCAAGTCATTAATACATTAATCCATTCCTCTTTGCTTAATCACCAAATTTAATTGATTAACTTTTAAAATGAAATGGGCTTAAGGGGGAAAAGGTTGGGATAGAGGTCCCAACCTAATTCCACAAGCCTCTTACTTAATCAAACATGATTTGGTATGATTTGAGTTTCAATTTAACTAATTAAGCCATTAATTAGTTAATTAATCTTTAATTAGCATTTTGGTTGAAAAAAAGAAGGAAACTAAGGGGAAAGCTTAGAAGGGAGACCTCAATCCAATTTCCTAACTATCCCCATTATTAAACAGTGATAAAGGGATCCAAATTCTTGATTAATTACTATTCACATGCTTAATTATCACTTAATTAAGCTAAAAAGGTAATTAGGGATTAAGCAATCAATTCTCCTAATTAATCAACCAATAAATTCCAAGAAAAATAGGAGAGGCAGAAGTAATCCCCTAAACATTCTTAGAATGTTTGAAATTGATTGGTTAATTAATTAAGGAATAATTAGGCTAATTAAATTTTTAATTAAACCCTAATTATGCCAAAATTACTGTTCTAAATTATTTAAGGATAATTTTAATGGATTTCTCTCTGAAATACCTTTAAAATGATCCAATATTTGTATTTTTTTGAATTTTTTTATAATTAGTTATGAATTATGGAAGTTTCATTATTAAAAATACCTTAATTAACCTAATTAAAGCCTTAATCCCATCGACGCCATGTGGTGCCACAAGATTGGCTATTAAAGTAGTCACATCCACGTGCTGAGTCAGCTAGCGGTGGATGCAATATTAATCTCCATCGTCCGTTCTCGGATCGGACAGTGCAGATCAATCTCGTGGTGCAAAGGAGAAAATAGAGGAAATCTAGCATGATTTTTTCAGAGTCATTTGTTCCAATCATGCGGAATGGACGGCCAGTGATCCTCCTTCCCGTGAGCGACGAATGATGGAGTTTGTCTGCCATAGATTGTTAGATCCGAGCTCACCCGAGCTCGGATGAACATCAAAATGATCCCACACCATCAGGGAGGGATCCACACACATCCAACGATCAAGATCAACTCACATGTAATTTTTCTTCAAAAAGCTCCAACAAAAATTTCTTATTTCTATGGTTTTGGAAAATTACCTCACCGAAGCTCAAGATCGGTGGTGGGATCAATGAAGGTAGCTTTGTCTAGTAGAGATGAGGCCCTGTTGAGTAGCATGCAAGTCAATTCCTACTGGTTCACTCGATGGATCAACTTCCATCATTATGGAGCTTGGTTGTGATCGAACTCCTAGCTCTGGTGGCTTTGGAGCATGGGAAACAACTTGAGTAGCTTCGATGATGTGCGTGGAAGGTATGTGTAAGAGGAATTTAAGTTTGGTTGAGAAATGAGGGAGTTGGAATAGGGATTAAGCTCCCCTATTTTGGTTTCACACGGGAAGAGAAAATGCTGAAGGAGGAAAGCTTGGAATCACTCTGGGGATTGTAAGAAGGCTCAAATTCACCCTTGGAAGCTTAGACGATTCGAATGAGCTGATTTCCCCTGCGAATTGATGGGGGTATACTCCTTGGTTTATTAAGGTGGATGGATGAGATTGATTCTCATTTTTTGACCGGTCAACCACCGCCAGAGCAGTGGAGTGGTCACCATCAATTCCACGTGGCTCGCCTGGATTGGGAGAAGCCATGGTAGGAGGCTCCAAGCTTTATTTGGTCAGATTTCCATTGCTTGGATCCTTTGGTTGCTCGATTTACATGGGAGGTGAGTTAACTCACCACCCTGTGGTCCATGGCTGACCTAGCATGGGTTAGGTGGCATAGGTGGGTTAGGTGGCATAGGTGGGTTAGGTGATGCCTCATTTGGATGAGTGAGGGATGCAAAGGGGAAAGGAGGAGTGGACTTTGCCAAATTTGGTAAAATCTCACAATGGGAGGCATATCCAAGGGGGATTTTCCATGGGTTTGGCTCCAATTGGGTTGGGCTGATTATGGGCTGACCTAGGATGAGTTTGGGTCTAGTTTGGTTAGCTCCCAAGTCCCATGGATTGGTTTTATGGGTTTTAACTCAATTTGGTCATATGGATTCAATTTTGGGTCATGTTGGGTTAGATTAACCAATTTATCAAATTGGGTCAAACCAAGGCTTGGGTTAGGTTCAAATGATGATTTGAAGTATTTTAGTTCAAGTGGTTTCAATCACCTTGGCTTAGGTTTGATTTTGGCTCATTTGGATTCATATGGGTCAAATTGGCTAAGTTGGCCAATTTGACCAAATTGGTCAAATTGGCTTGATTTGGGTGTTGGTTCATGTTCAATTGGTTAATTGAAAATGATTGTAGGCTTTGGTTTGAATCAATTTAGATTTTGGCCAATTTAACCCTTTAGGTCAATTTGGGCTAGGTTGGGTCAAGCTAACTAATTGGTCAAATTGGACTCAATTATGGCTTTGGTCAAGTTCTATAATCAATTTGGAATAAACTTGAGCCATTGGTTACAATCAATTTAGGTTAGATTATGATTTGACTCATTTTAGCCTTTTAGGTCAATTTGGGTCAACTTGGATTAAATGGCCAATTGGGTTTGGTTTGGATCAATTGAGGGTCAAGTCATGTTCAAACATTGATTATGGGTTGGTGTGAATTAATAGTTTCAATAAATTTGGTGTATGATAAGTTTTGGCTAGTTTGGGTTTCATTTGGGCTAAGGGTTGACTTGGTCAAATGACCAAGTTGACTTAGTTTGACCTAATTCAAGGCAATTGATCACTCTAAGGTGGTTGTTGATCATGATATGAGGCTTAGATGGGCTTGGTTCAATCCAATTTGGGTTGGATTAAAACTTAGCTCAAAAATGTTATTTAGGCCACTTTGGGTCAAGTGGGCCTAAATGGGTCAATTGGCTTGGTTTTGGTTTGAATAAGGTTTAGTTGGATTTATATATGAATTTAGGATTGAAATATAAATTCAACTGTAATTAATTTGGGCTATGATAAGTTTTGGTTCATTTGGAATTTTCAAGTCAAAAAGGCTAACTTGGGCTTGACTTGAGTTTGGTTTGATGATTATAGGTTTCATTTATATTTGGGTAGATGATTGAAGGAATGACTGGTTCAGGAGAAAATCCATTGGTTTTGACTTAGTTTGGTTAGGATTTGGCCAAGTTCATGGAATTGGCTTAAAGGGCTTGAATTGGGTTTTGACTTGATTTTGGATTTGGTTTTGGCTATTTAAATTTATATTTTATTTATATTTGGGAATATAAATGAAGATACAAATGATTTATAAGAAAATCACTTGAGTTTGGAGTGATTTGGAAGCAAATTTTATTAAGCTCATGGAGGTAGGTCAAAAGGGCTTACTAGGAAATTAATTTAGTTTGATTTAGTTTTGGCTATTTGAGTTTAGGTTTCATTTATATGTGTGAATATAAATAAATGAATAATTGATTTATAAAGAAACCAATTGAGTTTGGGTTGATTTGCATGAGATTTAGCAAAGCTTAAGGAGGTAGGTCCATATGGCTTAGGAAGGGTCTTGGTTGGATTTAGATTTAGCTTGGTTTAGTTTTGGTCATTTGGGTTTATATTTCA
This sequence comes from Cymbidium sinense, assembly GCA_021442155.1. Taxonomy (NCBI): domain Eukaryota; kingdom Viridiplantae; phylum Streptophyta; class Magnoliopsida; order Asparagales; family Orchidaceae; genus Cymbidium; species Cymbidium sinense. The sequence continues at coordinate 39,440,866 of CM038228.1, forward strand.
TTTATATTTGTGAATATAAATGAAGATATAAATGATTCATGAAGGGACCAATCAAATTTGATTTGAATCGGGTAGAGATTTGGTTAAGTCTGTGGAATTCAATCATAAGGTTTATGAAGAATTTTGGACTTGAATTTGTCATGGGATTTAACCATTTGAAGTTGGATTTGAATTAGAATTTGATAATTTGATTTAAGGATTGAATTGATATTTGAGAAAATCAAATGAATTGATATTTATTTGAATTTGGTTACGGATAAGTCCATAGGATATAATCATAGGGCTTAGGAAGGATTTTGATTTTGGATTTGATTATGGATTTTAATCATTTGGTTTGGAATTTGGATTTGGATTTGGTATATGATAGATAAATTGAATTGATCTTGGAGAAGATCAATTGAATTTGGATTGAATTGGTCTTTACTAAGAGTAAGGCCATGGAATTCAATTATAAGGTTTAAGAAGGGTTTTGAGCTTGGATTTGATCATGGGTTCTAATCGATTAGTTTGGGATTTGGATTTGAATTTGGTATTTGAATTAAATTTTAGGTTTGGTTTAAGAAGGTAAACATAGGTTGGGTTTAGGCCATAGTATGGGAAAGTCTCCCTAAATCCCTAAGGCACAACCTACCCATATAACTAACCCTTCTAAGTCTCTAGGCTTATGTTAAGTGTTCACCTAATCACTAGAAGTGTCTTAAGACTAAGAAGCTCTTAGTGTCTATAAGAGTCCTAGATCTATGATGAGAAGTTTAAAGACTCACTCTAAAAGTGAGATCAACAACCTTCAATCATGTTCATAAATATAAATGAAATCTTCAATCATCAAACCAAACTAAAATCAACCCAAGTCAAACCCAACTTAGCCATCTTGACTTGAAATATCCAAATGAATCAAAACTCATCCAAGCCCAAATAAATTTCAATTGAATTTATATATCAATCTCAAATCCATATATAAACTCAACTAAACTCAACACAACCCAAAATCAAGCCAATTAAACCCAATTTGGTCCACTTGATCTAAAGTGGCCAATTTGACCCATTTGAGCCAAGTTCCAATCCTAGCCAAATTGGATTGAACCAAACCCACCAAGATCTCCTATCATGATTGTTGATCACCTAGGTTGATCAATTATCACAAATTTGGTCAAACCAAGTCAACACTCTTAACTCATATGAACTCAAACTAGCTAAATTGCAACCTGAGCCAAATCCCTTAAAACTATTGATTCATACCAACCCAAAAATCAATATTTGAACATTACTTGACCCTCAATTGACCCAAACAAAACCCAAATGGCCCTCTTGATCCAAGTTGATTCCAGATTGTCCTAAAGGGCCAAATTGGATCAAATCATGATATAAACCAAATTGATTGCAACCAATGGCTCAATTTCATTCCAAATTGATTGTTGAACTTAACCAAAGCCCCAATTGAACCCAATTGCCCTATTTAGCCTAAATTGACCTAAAGGGTCAATTTAGCATAAATCAAAATCAAACCTCAATTAATTGAAACCAAAGCTAACAACAAACTCTAAATGATCAACCAAAACCCAAACAAAGACATGACCCAAGCCTATTTGGCTAATTTGGCTAAATTGGTCAACTTGACCTATTTGACTCATATGAACCCATATGAGTCAAAATCAAATCCAAAGCAAACTAAACCAAACCAATGACACCAACGCATCTTAAATGATCATATGAACTTGACTTAACCCTTGGTTTGACTCAATTTGACCAATTGGTCAACTTGACCCAACCTAACTTAATTTGACCAATTTGAGTCAAATTGAGCCAAATCAACTTCAATTAACATGAAATTTGGGCTAACCCACTTTGGCTCATTTCAAATCTATCCAAATCAAATCCAATGCCAAATGACCATGATACCCTTTGGTCAAGGATATCATATGAGATAAATCACCCATGTAAGTGGTCATTCCCACTCCTTGGCCACTTAGTACTCTCTTATTGGTCCACAAATGAACCTAGGACACTGCCCAACCTGACCTAAGGGTGGTTGGGTTAGCCATGACCTAAGGAAAGGTGAAATTACATCACCTCCCCCATTGGTGCACATGGAAATATAAAGACACCCACTAATCCCTCTTGGCAACCACCTCCCAACCTTTGGCCAACCAAACTGAGCCACCTAGAATGATTCCTTGCCATCCTCCGTCACCACTCACGGTCGGACATCCATAAATCTCCAAATTAAGCCGAGCCATCTGATCTTTGGAATGAGGGGGTATAGCCCCCTCATTTCAATCCAAATCAAGAGGTGAGCTTAGAGTGACCTCAGTGAAAGCCCTAGCATACTCATGAGAGTTTTCGAGAGCATTCCCCAAACCCCCAAATCTCCTCATTGCCAGTTTCCTTCAAGCTGAAATAGGGCAATCTCTCATTCATCCCATTTTCTCCAAACTCCACCAAAGTCAAATTAACTTTGCATACACCTTCCCTAGGGCTTATCGAGCAAGAATGAGTCTTCTCCTGAGCTTTCTAACCATTGGATGGTATACTTCGATCAATACTAGCCTCCCAAGCTTTGGGTGTTCATCTTCCAAGCAAGCAGTAAGGAATCAAAGCTTGTGTCGATCAATAGGGCTTTGTCTCCACTAGACAAAGCTTCCTCAATCATTTGAGCCACCGATATTGAGCTCCGATGATGTATGCTTCCAAAATTGAGCTTTTGGCAAAAATGGGTTGGAGCTTTTTGAAGAAAACTTGCATGTCATGCGATCTTCACCGTTGGATCCCCTCCGATTGATGTAGTGAAGTGTGGGATCCTTTTTGGCATGGCCAAGTGGTAAGGCGGGGGGAGTTGATACGAGCTCGGGTAAGCTCGGATCAAGCGAGCAATGGTGGACAGATTCTATCTCTTGTCGCTCGGGGGATGGTAGATCACGACCATTCGTTCCACGTGATCGAAATGGATGATCATGATTAGATCCATTAGTTTAATCTGATTTAATCCTAATGCACCACAAAATTAAGATCGGATGGCAGACAAGAAAATGCGTCTCGCCACCTCCACGTAAGCGCTAAGTCGGATAATTTTAAGTTGTCAATCCCATGGTGCCATGCAAAAAGTGTGCCACATGGCACTGACGGGATTCAGCTTTATTTAGGCTTAATTAATGATTTTTAATGGCTTATACTTCTAAAAATCATAAAAATTTATAGAAGATCATAAAAATGCAAATAAATATTCATTTCAAAGGTATTTCATAGGAGAATTAATTAAAAATAACTCTAATTAATTTTGAATAGAAATTAAGGCTTAATTAGAGTTTAATTTTAAAATTAATTAGCTTAATTACTTGATCAATTAATCCCAAATTTTGTGGGTTAATTTAATAGGATGACCACTACCTCTCATGATTTCATTGGGATTTATTGCTCACTTGATTAGAAAAATTGACTAATTAAATCATGATTACTCTTTCAAGATAATTAATGATTAATTAAACTTATGAATAGTAATAAATTAATTAAATTTATTAATCATTGCTCAACAGTAAAAGAACTAAGGAATATGGTTGGGACCTCTTTCCTAACCTACTCCCCTAAGTTCATTTCACTTTTTTTAAAATGAAATTAATTAAGATTTAACTAATTAATTGCATCATTTAATTAATTAAATTGAAATCATAATCAAATCAGAACCTAATTAATCAAATCATGGGTAGATCTTTAGGTGTTTAATAACCCAAAGATATTTAAGGAAATCATGGTTAAAACACATGTGTGGGAAAACTATAAGAGTACTTAATTAAGTGCCTTAATTTAATTAACCATTACTTGTGAGCCAATTACATTAGGCTCTCTTTATTTCTTAAGATCATTGCTAATTTAATTCTCAATTCATATGCATATCATGTTGGCTCATAATTATTTGCATAATTATATTAAGGTAACATAGGAAAGGGTTAATTAATATATTTAATGCATATTATAACATAATTAACTCATAAAATCAACTTAGTTACATTTCATTAAACTAACTCAATTAACAAATATGGGGATGGGTTAGAATCAGCAAACCTTTTTCTCATATCCTTAAACCAAATCAAAAGATAAAGTTAAAAAATGACATAAATAGGCCTTGGTTTACTTTAAACAATTTTATTTGATATGATTATCCTTATAAATTAACTTAATTGAATGAAATCATGTGTTTGTGTTTATTTATTCCCTTCCAATCATGTTAGATATTGTATGTCATTTGAAATCATGCATTCATTTTTCAAAACTAATTAAATCAAATAATTTTTCTTTATATAAGCTTGCATGTGTTGGATTAATTTATGATATGTGCGACTACTATCATTATTAAATTCAAATGAATGACAACATGTAGTAATGTTAGTTATAAATACATAAGAAGTGTATGTAGTTATAGCTTAAGTATGGATGTTAAGTCCTTTTTTTCTTTATTCATATGTTAGTTTATATAGGTTTGAATGGTAATGGGTATATAGTCTAGACATCCAAAGAATACAACACTTTAAATTGCCCCAAGGGGGTCATTTGATTACCTCACTTCCCTGGTTTAACAACAGCACGTACCCATTTGATTTCATTCTTATGTATTATAACATTAGAATTTAGATGGAGCTTTAAATTATATACATAAATGATTCAATTAAAGAAAATATAATCTTTGATAATCTTTGTATGGTTATCATCCTCTTAATTATGAACACATGTGTATGTATTTAAGAAAAATGGGTATATAGTATGGACATCTAGGGAATATGAGGCTTTAAGTAGCCCCAAGGAGGTCATTTGATTACCTCACTTTCCTGATTAATAAAGGCATGTACCTATTTATGTCTTTTATACATGTATGTGTGTATTTAATTAGAGAATGATGATCCCCTTTTCTATTGAAAATACATGCATTCATAATCATTTGAATGATTGAATTATCTAATTATGTGAATTGGAGTTCTCTTTCTCATATTCATATGTACAAACTTACAAGGCTTTAGCTAGCCCCAATGAGGTTATTTGATTACCTCGCTTCCCTGGTTTAACAATGGCATGTACCTATTTAACTTCATCCCTATGTATTTTTGTATAAGAATTTGGATAGAACTTTAAATTAATATGATTAAATAATTCAATCAAATGAAAAAATATAAACTTTAAATATGCACATCTGCATTCATCATTTAAGTGTGCTAAAATATGTTGCATGTATAGACACACTGTTGACGTTACTTTTGGAGTGAGCTTTCAACTTCCTCATCATAGGTCTAGGACTCTTATAGACACTAAGAGTTTTTTAGTCTTAAGACACTTCTAGTGATTAGGAGAATACTTAACTTAACCCTAGAGACTTAGAAGAGTTAGTCATAGAAATAGGTTGTGCCTTAGAGATTTAGGAAGACTTGTCTAACCTATAGCCTAAACCCGATCCTTGCTTCCTTATTTCAAAACCAAACCTCAAATTCAAATTCAAATTCTAAAATCAAAACTAACTATCCAATGATTGAAATCCATCACCAAATTCAAACTCCAAATCCCTTTTTAAGCCCTTTTGATTTTATCTTATGGACTTAGCCTTAACCAAATCCAAATCAACCCCAACCTAATTACTTTTCTCAGCTATCAAATCCAATCTCAAATCAATTTCCAAATCACAAGTGAATTCCAAATTCCAAATGATTGAAATCCATTATCAATTCCAAATTCCAAATTCCAAAAATCTCTTCCTAAGCCATATGAGCCACCTTAATGTGCTTAGCCAAAATTCCTTCAAGTCAACTCAAACTTGGTTGATTTATTTATAAATCAATCATTTCTTCATTTATATTCATAAATATAAATGAAACCCACCCTCCAATGACCAAAAATAAATGAAACCAAATCAAAACCCAAATTAGCCCTTTTCAACCTATATCCCTAAGCTTAATCAAATTTGCTTCCAAATCACTCCAAACTCAAGTGATTTTCTCATGACACATTTATATCTTCATTCATATTTACAAATATAAATGAAATATAAATTCAAATGACCAAAATCAAACTCAAATCAAACCAAATTCCCAATTTTACCCCTTCAAGCCAAATTTTTTGAACTTGGCTAAATGAAACCCAAATCAACTCAAAACTCATGAATTTCTTCATGATTCAATTATTCCTACAATCATTAATCCAAATATAAACATAAACCACCATTATCAAACCAAATCCAAGTCAACCCAAATCAAACCTAAATTAACCTTTATGACTTGAAATTATCATATGAATCAAAACTCACCTGGCTCCAAACCAATTGCAATCGGATTTATATTTCAATCCTAAGTCCATATGTAAGTTCAATTAAACTTAAATCAAGCCTTGATCAAGCCAATTGACCCATTTAGGCTCACTTGACCCAAAGTGACCTAAAGGACCTTTTTTGAGCCAAGTTTTAATCCAACCCAAATTGAATTGAACTAAGCCCATCTAAACCTCAATCATGATCAACAATCCTCATGGGGTGATCAGCCACCTTGAATTGGGTCAAACGAAGTCAAACCTAGCCTTTGATGAAGTCAACACTAGGCCCAAAGGAAACCCAAACTAGCCAAAATCCATTATATGTCAAATTGATTGAAACCATTGATCCAAACCAATTCATAATCAATTATTGAACATGACCAAGCCATCAATTGAGCCAAACCAAGCCTAATTGGCCACTTGACCCAAGTTGACCCAAATTGGCCTAAAAAGCTAAAATGGGCCTAATCATGATTCAACCCAAATTGATTGCACCAATGGCTCGAGTTCATTCCAAATCACTTCTTGAACTTGACCAAAGCCATGATTGAGCCCAAGTTGACCAATTATCAACTTAACTCAACCTAACCCAAATTGACCTAAAAGGTCACATTGACCAAAATTCAAATTAATTCTAAATTAAACCAAACTAAAGCTTACAATCATTTTCAATCAACCAATTGAACTTGACTCAACACCTAACCCAACCCCATTTGGTCAAATTGGTAAACTTGACCAATTTGACATTTTTGAATCTAAATGAGTCAAGTTCAAACCTAATCCAAACCAATCCAAATTAATTGAACCAAAACATCTCAAATCATCATATGAACCTAATCCAAGCCCTGGTTTAACCCAATTTGACCAATTGGCTAACCCAACCCAACTTGTCCCAAATGAACCCATTTGACCAAATGAGCTCATGTCACTCAAAACGAAGCCATGGAATCCTATTGGCCGACCAAAGCATACCCCAAACCATTCTTAGTCCACTCCCAAGTTAACTCAAAAGTGAGACAAACTCATCCCAAGTTGACTACCCAATGGACAAAGCTTCCACCTTGATTCCTACTCTAAGTGGCAAAATCCATTTTGCACTCCCATGGCAGCCCTCCTTTTACCAAATGAGGTATCCCTATAGCTCACTAGCCCACTCTAAGCACCCTAGGACTTACCTTATACCAAAGGGAACTCACCAAGCCAAGCTCACTCTCCCCCATCCATGGTCGAACCCGACGGGTGTAAGGAGATCCAAATCCCCTACCACTTGCCCATATCAGGCTTTGAGCCTCCTACCTCACACTCACCCAACCATGGCATGCCATGTGGAGCGAAGGTGACAGCTCCGGTAGGCTAACAGAGGTGGACGGGTCAAAAATGGATGACCAATCCCATCCGTCCATCACACTCAATTGAGGGGTATACACCCTCAATTTGAACCAAAAACACATCACAGAGCTTCGTGAGACTCCCTAGAGTAATTTTGAATCCTCATAGAGCTTTCCCAAGGCCTCCCTAAGCTCCCTCAATCGGCATTTCTCCTCTGCATGTAAAGCCAAAACAAGGCATCCTCATTCCTAGCAATACTCCCTCCTCACTTCACCAAACCCAAATCCCTTTTACCCACACCACACCACCTCATCAAGCTCAATCGATTCATTTCTCAAGCTTCAAAGCCACTAGAAGTGCAACTTCGATCCAGACCGATCGCCATTGAAGAGGAGCTTGGTCAACCAAGCAACCCACTTTAAATCAAGACTGCATTCCTTCAACAGGGCTTCATCTCTACTAGATGAAGTTATCTCCATCATTGGAAGCACCGGTGATAGCCTCCAGTGAGGTAATTGTTCAAAATCGTAGCTATATGCAATTTTCAGTTGGTCTTTTTCGAAAGGAATTGTCATCCCATACAATTTTTACCGTTGGATATGCATCCCCCTCCTTTCAAAGGTGTGGGATCATTTTGATCCCAATCTGAGCTCGGGTCAGCTCGGATTGAATGGAGAAGGATGAACGATGTTCGTCTTTCATCGCTCACAAAGGAGAAGGATCACGCACTGTCCGTTCTGTGCGATTGGAATAGATAGATATGATCAAATCAGGCAAGTTTTGCTATAATTCTTAGCCTAAACCGAGGGAGTAATCTCGATCGTCTAATCTAAGAAAGTGTGTCCGCTGTCGCTGACTCAGTGCGCAGATGTGATAACTTAAATAATCAATCCCGTCATGCTACGTGGAAAGTGCACCGCCTCAGCGCACTGCCTCAGCAGTCATGTGGCCCGATGGGATTAATGGTTTAATTAGGATTGTTTAATTAGTTTTTTAATACTGAAACTTCCTAAAATCATAACTAATTGTAGAAAATTCCAAAAAATATAAATTTAAGCTCATTTTGAAGATATTTCAAAGGAGAGTCCGGGAAAATTATAATTAGTGGATTTTGAATAGTGTCTTTAGTTTAATTAGGGTTTTATTAAAAATATAATTAAGCTTAATTACACCTTAATCAAACACTCAATTAATCTCAAATTTTCTGTGGATGTTTAACGGGATGACCTTTGCCTCCTTATTTTTCTAGGATTTTTTTTATTGATTAATTAGGAAAATCATTTGGGTAAGCCTTAATCACTCTCTTAATCCAATTAGTTGTAATTAAGGGATGAATAGTAGCTTGATTAATCATTTGAGCATAATTATCCCTTTAAACAATAAGATCACTTAGGGAATATGATTGAGGACATTTTTCCTAATTTATTTCCTAAGTATTGTTTACCTTTGAAAATTAAATTAATTAATGTGTTAATGGAATGATTAGTTGATTAATCAAGTGATTAGATCTTCAAAAAGAGGGAATCAAAATCTAGTGGAATGATTAAATGATTTAGGGATTAGGATTAAGGCCTTGCCCTTGATCCTTTTCCTTAAGTTAATTTCATCATTCAAATTAAAGCATAACTAAAACATTTAATCAAATCAATAATAGTTTAATGAAATCAAAATTAAAAATCAATTCATCCTAACCTAAGCAACATTTAATTGATTTTGGGTAGCTTCTTGGGTGTTCAATAACCCAAGGTGAGAGATAATTAAATTATGATTGGCTCACATGTGTGAGAAAATCATAAGAGTAATTAAGTGATATCCCTTAAGCCTAATTAACAATTAATCATAAACCAATTGCATTAGGCCCCTTTCATTTCTTAGGAGCATTGCAAATTTACTTTTCATGTGATTTACTATCATATTGGCTTATCATTAATTAGTTAATTAAGTTAAGGTCATATAGGCAAGGGGTAATTAATTCATTTAATTCATGTCTTAACCTAATGAAAACATAAAATCAATTTAAATATTCTTCATTAAACCAAACTAATTTACACATGGGGAGATGGGTTAGGATTAGCAAATCTCTCTCATATTTCCTAAATTAAATCAAATTTAAAGATAAAAATATCCTTAAAGAATTTTGATTCATTTTAAATAACCTTATTTGATATGATTGTTCATAGGAATTAATTGGGATGAATGAAATCATGTGTTTACATTCCTTTATTTCCTTCCTATCATGCTAAATATTGCTTGCCACATGAAATCATGCATTCATTTCTTTTGAAAATTAATCAATTAAAATGTTTCCTTTTATGTCAAATTGCATGTGTTGGCTAAAATTAAGAATATGATTGGCTATTATCACTATTAAACGAAAAACTATTTTCAAAATCTATAAATCAAAGATTATAAATGAAAGTAATGCTAGTAAATATTTATAAGCTTGCATGTGATGATAGTATAATATGTATAATGTGAAGTTCTCTTTCCCTACTTTAATATGGATTCACATAGGATTTGCAAGTGTATAGCTCATTTGAAAAGAACATAACACTTGTTTAAATCAATTCTTATGCATTTCAATATTAAGACCTAAGAAGAATTTCACATTGCACATGTAAACCATATAACCAAATCAAACATAATTTCTTGCATGATTCCTTATCCATTTGGTTATTTTTGTACATTTTATTTGAGAAAAGTGGTATATTAGTATGGACATCCTGGGGCTGCGTGGCTTTAAGTAACCCTAAGTAGGTCTTGTACGTTACGCCCCTGGTGTAGAAAATAATGGTGTCGTACTCACTTAAAACTCTTATACATATGCATGTGTGATGTGGCTAATGAATAAAGAATCAAAAATCAAACAAATAAAATATAATTTTTGCATGGATTTTCTTATCCTTGTAATTATTCACACATTTACATATATCTAAGAAAAGTGGTATATTAGTGTTAACCTCATTTTTAGGATGAGCTCTCAACACCTCCATCTTAGACATAGGATTCCTCTTAGACCTTAAGAGTTCCTTAGTCCTTAGACACATCTAGTGATTAGCTGGACACTCAGCCTAGCCCTAGAGACTTAGAAGGATTTAGCCATAAGATTAGGTCATGTCTTAGGGGTATTAGGAAATTTGCACCATTCCTCACTTTCCTTCATTCAAGTCAAACTCCAAATCAATCTCATTTGATTTTCTCCAAACTCAAATCAACTCCATATGATTGAAATCCATGATTGAAATCTATGATTGAAACTCATTATCAAAATCCACCAAAATCCCTTAGCTCAAATTTTCCCAAGTCCTTAATCTCCCCTTTAAGACTTAACTAAAATCTTGATCAAAAATCAATTCAAATTCTTGAGATTTTCTTATAATTCATTTATATTCTCATTTATATTCACATATATAAATGAAATATAAATCCAAACCAATTAATTCTAAACTCAAAATTCAAACTCAATTCATGAAATTTCCTTTAAGTCCTTAATTTTACATTAATGGACTTAGCCAAAATCATAATCAAACCAATTCAAATTCATGGGATTTTCTCATAACTCATTTATATTCTTGTTTATATTCTCATATATAAATGAGATATAAATTCAAATCAATCGAATCAAACCTTCAAATCAAATTCCAAATCTAAACTTTTCTAAGTCCTTAAAATCCCTCTTAAGGACTTAGCCTAAATCATGATCAAACCAATTCAAACTCATGTGATTTTCTCAAAATTCATTTATATTCTCATTTATATTCACATATATAAATCAATCAAACCAAATTCAACAATCAAATCCAAAACCCCAAAAATTTCCTAAGTCCTTTAAATTCTCATTAATGGACTTATCCCAAATCATGATTAAACCACTTCAAAACCTTGAAATTTTCTCATGATCCATTTATATTCTCATTTATATTCACATATATAAATGGAATATAAATTGAAACAATCAAAACCTATTCCAAAAATCAAACTCAAATCAACTCAAAATCCAACCTAAGCCTTTCAAGTCAAAATCTTGAACTTAGTCAAATCAATATCAAATCAAGCCAAACTCTTGATTTTCTCTCATGATTCAATCAACCCTACAATCATTAACTCAAATCTAAACACAAACTTCAATCACTCAATCAAAAATCAATTCAAAAATCAAACCCTAAATCCTTTCATATTCTTCCATTGAATATGAAATTGTCAAATGAACCAAAACCCATTTGACTTCAAACCACTTGCAAATGGATTTATATTTCAATCATAAGTTCATATACAAGTTCAATCAAGCCCAAATCAAGCATTGACCAAGACATTTCACCCACTTAGGCTCACTTAACCCAAAGTGAGATACCCTTTATGAGTCAAATTCTAATCCTAACCAAATTGGATTGAACCAAACTCATATATGCCTCTCATCATGATCAACAATCATCATGGGATGATCAATCAATCAAATTGGGTCAAACCAAGTTAAACATAAGGGTTGACCAAGTCAACACTTAGCCCAAAATGAAACCTAATATAGCTAAATTTCACCATAGGCCAAATTGATTGAAATCATTGATCTATGTTCACTCGTGACCTATGTTTGAACTTGACCAAGTCAACCTTTGAGCCTAACCTAGCCCAATTGGCCACTTGACCCAAGTTGAAACTTGACCTAAAAGTCAAAATGTGTTAAAACTTGATCTAAGTCAAATTGAGTCAAACCAATGGGTCGAGTTCATTCTAAATCACTTGTTGAACTTGACCAAAGCCTCAATTGGCCAACAAGATCCAACCTAGCCCAAATGACCTTAGACCCAACTTGACCTAAAAGATCATGTTGAGCCAATTTGAACTTAACCAAAATTGATTGGAAACAAAGATATCAACCCACTCCATATGACTAACCAAACCTAAATTTACCCTTGACCTAGCCTAAATAGGTCAAATGGGTCAAATTGGTCAACTTGACCCATTTGACCTAAATGAAGTCATATGAGCCAAATTCAAAAATATACCAAATTGAACCAAACCAAAGCCACTAAAACATTTCAAATGGTCATATGAACTTGATCCAACCCTTGGTTTGACCCAATTTGACCAATTGGTTAACTTGACCCAAGTTGACCCATTTTGACCTAAATGGGTCAACATGAGCCAAACCCTATCAAATGGATTCCAAATCTCATGAAACTTGACCAAACCTAATTTCTTTACATACCCAACATATCCAAATTGAAAAATTAGCAAAATGGCCATCCTACCCCTAGGACATAGAATAAATTTTGGACTAATCTATGGGTAATTTGGTCATAGCCTCTTCATATCCACTTGATGCTTTCCTAATAGCTCAAGGGGACCTAATGAAGAGTGGTGCACCCAACCCAATGGGTTTTGGTCAGCCTGGCCCCTAAACCCACCCCATGGGTCAAAATGGCAAATTCAAACTCCCTCTTCCACTAAATTTCAAGCACATGGGAGGTTGGCAATCCACTCAAGCCTCAAACAAACCATGTGCAAACATCTAACTGATCAAACAACCCTCCCATTATGAGCAATTGGATCAAAATGGCAAGATAATATGCCATTCGATCCTTCAGATATACTCCCCCTAATTGAATTCAAAATTATCATTCACCAATTTGATTGAACCTAGAGAAATCAGAGAAGCAATTCCTCAACCTCCTCAAGCTTCCTAGAGTGAAATCAAACTTCATCTTCTCAGTTTTACACAATGTGAAAATAGGGGAGATCAATCCAATCTTAAACTTCCTCCGCACTAAAACCACCTCAATTCCTCTTGCACACTTCTTCTAAGGACCAATTCGAGCTCACTCAAGCTTCCATTGGAGTTCCCATAGTAAGGAGAGGAGCAATTGGATTAAAGCCACAAGGATCTTCAAGTGGTGTTGGTCCATAGAGCAAGCCACCCAATCCCAAGGCTTAGGAATTTCAACAGGGCTTTGTCTCCACCAGACAAAGCTACCTCATCAATCTCGAGTGTCGGTGAGGTATGGGATTTTCTGACCACCTAACATAGGAGGTATTGATCCTTTGTGAAAAGAATTTTCAATTCAAGCAAATCCCACCATTAGATACACCGCTCATTGGCTTTAAATAGTGTGGGTTAAGTCTTATTTGAATCGAACTCAATCAAGCTCGGATCTTCCCCTAGATCATAGGCGATCTCTATTTATCTAAGAGGAAGAACTGGGAAGATCTTGGCCATCCATCCACATTTTGGATGGATGGCTGAGATAATTCCCACGTTTAGAATTTGATATATCCTTTTAAAACCGGGAGATCTCACGGTCATCGATCTTTGATCGACGAGATCAAAGCGTCTCCCATCATAGCCTTTTAGATTTGATGTTTAAGTGGTGGGTTCACGGCATGACGCGTGTAAAGCGCACTGACCGCCGCCACCACACGTCGCGTCGTGAGCTAAAGGATTAGTTAGGGATTTAATTAAATGCTAATTAATCTCTAGATCTTCTAAACTTCATATCTCTCTCAATAAAATTCAAAAAAATATGAAATAAATTTCTATGGAAAGATAATTCAACTTAGAATATTTTAAAATTAATTTCAATGGGTTTTAAATTATGATTTTTTCTAATTTTGGGTTTTATTGGAAACTTTATTTTGATAATTACCTTTTAATTAAGCCTCTGATTAATCCTAAACTTCTTGGATATATTTTAGGGCATGACTTCTGCCTCTCCTAATTTTCTTGTGATTTATTGAAGGCCTAATTAGAAGAATTGCATATAGATTTCTTAATTACTCCCTTAATCTAATTAAGGATAATTAAGATGTGATTAGTGGTTTTAATCTATGATTAGAGTTGATTAAGGTCATACCCAATAGATAGAAGGTTTAGAATATTTTTGGGATATTTTCCTTAAGTTATTCCCTAAACCCCATTTTCTTTCCTTAATCTCCTCTGAATTAAAGGATAATTCATTAATTATCCCCTTAATTAATTTCTAAAAAAAATTCTAAAAAACTTTTAGAACTTAATTAATCTACTTTAGGTAGATGGTTAGGTGTTTATAGCCTAAGTTTAATTAAGAAAATCAAAACCCAATTCATATGTATGAAAGGGTGTTTTGAAACTACTTAAGCTAAACCCCTTAGCTTAATTAACCTTTAATTATGAAACAAATTGCATTATGCCTTTTTCTTATTAGGTGCATTGCAAATTTAAATTTTTTGTGAGTTTTTTTTATGTCATCTCATTGGCTCATAATTATTTGGTTAATTATGCTAAGGTGGTGTAGGTAAGGGTTAGTTAAGTTACTTAATTCATATCTTAACCTAATTAATACATAAAAATAAATTTAATCATCTAAAAATTAAACAAAAAAATTTCAAACACATGTTTGAATGGGTTAGGAATAGCAAACTCAACTTACCTTTTCAAAATTAAATCAAACTCCAAAGTAAACAAAAATCACATTGAATACACTGTGATTTATTTTAAACTTTCTTATTCCATAAGAATGTCTTTAGGATTTAATTAAAGTGAATTTTTTTTACATGCTTTCATTGCTTTGAAATCTTTCCCCAACATGTTAAATTTGTATTTCATGTGGTTTCATGCATTCATATTTGTCAAATTCAAATTTAAAAATGAAATTGTTTACTTTATGTCAAATTTGTATGTGTTGGCTAAAGTAGAAATATGAGTGGCTATTATCACTACTAAATTCAAATTATTTTCAAAACATATAAATCCAAGTATCAGATCTGAAAGTATGTTACTTATATTTTAATTATGAGCTTGCATGTGAAAGAATATAAAGGTGTGTTTAGCATAGGTTTCTCCTCTCTTTTATGTTAGTATAGTTTTGAATAGGAATTTGGTGAAATGTATGGTTCATTTGAAAAGAACCTACCACTCACCTAATTTCATATCCTATTCATTCCTATGCTATCACTTAAGAAGGATCACCTATGCTTTCACATATAAATTGCATAAACAAAATGAATCAATGAATACAACTTTTTCATTCTTTCTTTTCCATTCATTTCTTTTATACACATGTTTGTATTTAAGGAAAGTGGTATATCAGTCTGAAGAACCTCAAAGTTGCAAGACTTTAAGTTGCCCTAAGTAGGTTTTATACCTTACACCTCTGGTTAACAATGGCGTTGTACTCACTTATGTCTTTCTTACTTTCATGTGTGTATGTGAAAAATTGGATAAAGAAACCCTTTTCTAATTAAGAAAAACCATGCATATTCAACTTCCAAATTTCCCCAAATGGATTATTAGCATGCATCATAAAGTGTGTTAAATGTTCTCATTTGTATGTATATATATGCTTAGGATTCATTCATATGCATGTTATATGTGTTGGGAAAGAAATGAAGTAATGTGTGTTATGTGGATTTGATTCATTTTACTTAATCTTAAAATTCCTTTATTTTTGAATAGGTTTCTTTAGAGTTCATCTAAACTTAGGATTAATTAAAATACTTAATCAAAACATTCACCTAAATAAAACTAAAATGTGAATCTACTTTAGAAATTACTTAGGTTAGGGAAGGAAAGAGAAGTCCTCTTCTCTTTCCCTCTCTCCATAACTTAGTAATTAATTATAGGATTCACTTGAACCAAATCAAAGCATGAAATAAAATCAACCCAAACCAATTAAACAACTTAAATGAAACCCACCTCTAAGTTGAACATGTTTTCACACTTAGAAAATCCTAACTTAAAATCATAGCTAAGCATACCACACAAACCTTCAAAGCATACACATTAACCTAAGTCACCACTTCTAGCTTTAGGTTAGGGCAGTGCATAGTTTGATGTTTGTTTTATTTTATGATATATATTTTAGACTGGATGTTAGGGTCCATAGAATGAATGGTAGGATGCTCTTAGTCTAACCATTCTTTTATGCGGGGATTGTGCTTAAGGGGCGCTATCATAAATAAAAATAAAAAATGCTTTTGCTTACAGGTGCTTATACCCGTAAGCATAATCCATAGGCTTGGGGGACTTAGTCACCCATGTGTAGGGTGATAAGTCCAATATACATGCTTAGGATTTGTGTGATTTATTTTAACTAACCTTTATTTTGTAGGTGTTAGTTGGATTTCCATTCTTTTTCTTTTCATGTAAATTTGTGCAATTAAGATTTTAGAATGATTGTTATGGGGATTAGGATGAGCATTGGTCATAAGATTCTATCTTATGCACCATGTGAAGCCTTGGAGCATTTACCTTCCAGCCATCCCAAAAGAAAGAACCAAAGAAGAAAGAAGAAAAGAAGAAAGAAAAATGAAGCTTGAAGACTCCCATAACAATGAGTTCCTTACTTAATTGTAATTTAATTCATTTGTAATCCGGGTTGTATAAGGGTAGAGCTTGGCTACCCATATTTCATATTTTCGGGTTTGTGTGGTGGTGCCCGACCACAATGGCCTTTTTATTCTTTTTACGATTAGCCTTATAAATTGACTGATGATTTATTTAGCTTGTGCTTTAAGTGGCATATTTTTCTTAGTTTCTTCCTTGCTTTATGTATGGCCTGGATGTGGATTAGGCTCTTTAGGGAAAAATAAATATTTTACCTAACTTAATAACTCAAAATTAAAAATAAAGAACTCATAACCTCACCTAAATCTTAGGTTTAAAATCAAGATAAAAGAATTAGCAACCCCTTAGCTGGATGAGTATTTCTTTTATAATATCATGCACAAATGCATATTATTTCACTCTTGATTGGAGGGCTTCCACCTTTGCTAGAGAAACTTGGCTTGACCTCTAGGAGCCATGATAGAAACTCACCTCCTCCCTTTTCACTGATTTTGGCCAATAACTTTATTTCTCATGCATTAGGCATATGAATCCTATTAGCTTGAATCAAAATAATTGTCCAAAAAAATAAAAATAAAATGAAATTTGAATTGCATTAGATTTAGGTCATTTGAAGCATGCTCTTTACATAATCTAGTCTCTTTAGGGAGTGA
The DNA here is from genome assembly GCA_021442155.1 of Cymbidium sinense. Lineage (NCBI taxonomy): Eukaryota > Viridiplantae > Streptophyta > Magnoliopsida > Asparagales > Orchidaceae > Cymbidium > Cymbidium sinense. The sequence goes on from CM038228.1 coordinate 39,458,449, forward strand.
GTTTTAGGACTTAGTCTCTTTCTAAATAATAACAGCCAAGCTATCTTGCATTAAGCATACGACTTGCCTACATATATTTAAAATCATAGGAGGAGTTAGTTGGAGCCAACCCCAGGCGGTTGTAAGTCTAAGCAGTCAGGTGGTTTATCCTCTCTTGCGGAGGCAAACCAATTACACATTTTTATCTTAAATTTAGGTTGTGCTTTTGGCCCTCGCCAAAGCTCCCTAGATTTGGGTTCTGAGATTGCTTCTCTCTTTTGTGGGCCCTAAGCATAAATTCTCACTTTTAGATATTTTCATAACCTTGTATTATGGAATTATAAGCTCTAACATTCTAATAAAAATTTAACTCAAACAAATTAAATCAATTTCAAAAATTTAAAGCCCAATCATAAGATAGTTTGAGATGCTCGCTATGTTTCCTAGCATCATGAGCATCTCCTACTTATTTTCATTTGGCTTCGATAATAAATCTCTCTTTGATCAATCCTATTTGATCTTCAAAAGTAAACCAATTGATTGATAGTCCTTTCCTATTGAAATATTTAAAGACAACGATCATTTGCCTTAATCGAGAGTTTTCCTAAGGAATCTCATTCCTTAGGATGTAATTAACTATGGGGGCTTACCCCTGTAGGAAACTTAATGAACCCAGTTTAAACTAAACTACTTTACTTTTTCATGTAAAGTAGAGGAAGAATCTCTAATATATTTCAAAGACCCAATGTCCTTAGGAGTCCTTATTTTGGTGATTAGGTCCACTGTAGGGTGGTGACTTCTATCTTTTAAGATAGTATACCTCTTCTTAATGTCGTACCCGATCACCTCAATAAGCACATCTACGAATCTGCGTGGCATCCCAAAAAGATGAACTTTATAGTCTTGTCTTTCTCTTTCTACTCAACAGATTTTGAAAGGTGATTCTATATGAAATTTTTCACCACAATTAGTCTCAGCATCCTAAGGCTGCGAGGCTTTAAGTAGCCCTAAATAGGTCTTATACCTTACGCCCCTGGTGTAGAAAATAATGGCACCATACTCACTTATAAGTTTTATACATGTGGATGTGTATTTAGCTAATGGAAGAAAATTCTCTCTTTTCTATATAATAAAGACATGCATTCATGATCCAATTAGCAAAATGGAATATTTAAATTTTCAAAATACATTTCTTTGCATTCATCATCAAAGTATGCTAAGATTTGCATTGCATGTATAGATATGCTTAGGATTATTCATATGTATGGTATACATGATGGAAAAAAATGAATGGAATTAATTCCAGATGTCTTTCTTATTGAATGGAGATATTTAGAATTAATCTAAACTTAGGGTTAATTAAAACACATAATAAACCATTCATTAAAGGAAATTCATTAATCAATTTACCTTAAAAATTATTTAAGTTAGGGATAAAAGAGAGATTGTCCATCTCTTTATTATGTTCATAACACTTAGTTGCTAAGTGTAAGCTATATGAAATAAAAGAAAATATTGAGTAAAATCTCCAAATCAATTAAACCACTTAAAGAGAAATCAACTCTTTATAAATTTAATCCCTCACACTTAGCAAATCATAACCCTAAAGCATAGTTAGGACATACCACACAAGCTCTAACACATGCACATTATGCTAAGTCACTATTTCTAGTTTTATATTAGGGTGGTGCATGGTTTGATGAATGTTTAATTTTTTGATGCATTATTTTAGATTAGATGTTAGGTGTGAATGTTAGTTTGATATTACTAATCATGTTTTATGTAAATACTTAAGGGGCCAGAATGTAAAAATATAAATTTTTTTGTGCAGTTTAGCCTAAGCATAAAGTTAGGATAGGTGGACTTGGTTACCCATGTGTGGGGTGCTAAGTCCAAATTATTTCTATAACAGTTTGGGTTGTATGGTGCTTTTAGCTAACATTTATTTTGCAGGTGTAGCTAAATTTATTGTCCTTCCTTTTAATATACTTTTTGCATTAGGATTAAGATAAGTATTATGGGGATTAAGGATGAGCATTGGTTAGAAGACCAAGTCTTATATACCATGTGACATCTTTGGAGCAAGCTACATCCCATTCAAGCTAAAAGAAAGAAAGAAATTGAATAAATTAAAATATGAAGAAATGAAAGATGAAGAGTGAAGAATGGAGAATGAAGAATGAAGACCACCATAACACTTATCATTTTATAATTATAATTATTCTTTCATTATATCATGATGTATAAGGGTAGAGCTCGGCTACTCACATTTCTTTTCGGGTTGTATACCCGACCGCACCGGCTTTTTATTCTTTTGTGATAGTTTTATAAAATTGTTTGATATTTTGTTTAGCTTATGCATAAGAAATAGTATATCTTTTCATAGTTTCTTTATGATTGGTGATTGTTGTTTGGCCTGGATGCGATTAGGCTCCTAAAATAAAAATAAATTTTCTATCCCATTAACAACTCATAACTAAAATTTTAAAAAAATTCATAACTTCACATAAAAGCCTAGGAATTAAATCAAGATAATAAAATTTTTAGTAACCCCTTAGCTGGATGATTGAATATATAATATCATGTGTATCATATTCTTCCACTCTTACTAAGAGATTGCTTCCATCTGTGCTAGAGAATAAAGGCTTAACCTGTAAGAGTCTTTGATGAAAAAATACCTCTTTCTCTCCTGATTTATCCCACAACCAATTTCTCATGCATGTAGACATACAAAATCCTATAGCCTATGTCAAAATAAAAGTCCAAAAATTAAATAAAACTTAATAAGATTTGCATTATATTTAAGTCATTACTCATGCCCTTCATGATCTAGTCTCTTAGGGAGTGAGTTTAAAGACTTAGTTTCTTTTCTAAGTAAATAATGGTCTAACCATCTTACAAAGAATATGACTTGCCTATATGGATTTAAAGTGTAGGAGGAGTTAGCTGGCTACCACTCCAAGCAGTAATAAGTCCAGTAGTTAGGTGGTTTATCTTCTCTTATGGAGGTAACCCATATACCCATTCTCACCTTAGATTTAGGTCTTGCTTTGGTCCTCGCCAAAGCTCCCTAAATTTAGGATCTGAGGTCGTTGTTTCTCTTTGCGAGCTACAAGCATAAATCCTCACCTCTTAGGCATTTTCACAATCTTGTGTTATAGAATTATAAGTCCTGGATTTCTAATAAAGAAATTTAACTCAAACAAATAAATCTTCTCAAACTCAAATGCATAAAGCCCAATCATAGGATAGATTGGAGTGCTCACTAGGCTTCCTGGTATCATGAGCGCTCCCTACTCATCTCCCTTGGTTTCGATAAGAACTCTTCCCCTTTGATCTCCCCCCATTTGATTTTCAATAATACAACTAACCCTTTGATAGTCCTATATTTGAATTTTTTTGGAGATAATAATCGCCTACTTTAATCGAGAGTATTCTTAAGGGATTCATTTCCCTTATGATGTAATTAATTATGGAGGCTTGCCTCCGTAGAGAACTTAATGAACCCAATTTAAATAAATCCTATTTTACTTTTTCATGTAAAGTAGGAGAAAAATCTCCAGTATATCTGAAGATCCATCATGCCTTAGGAGTCCTCATTAGGTGATTAGGTCCATTATAGGGTAGTGACTTCTATCTCTCGAGATAGTATACTATTCCTTAATGTCATACTCGATCACTCTAATGAGTACATCTACGGATCGGTGTGATGTCCCCTCACACAAACACACATAACACAAAAATAAACACCACACACACTTAGGATTGAATCATATGCATGTTACATGTGATGGAAGGGAATGGTTTGATATATGTCATGTGGTAGTAATTCAATTAGATTAATCTTAGGATACTTTTCATATTAAATAGAGTTATTTAAAGTGAACCTAAACTTAAGCTTAACTTAAAAATGTGTAATAATCCATTCATTAAAGAGAATTAAATCAAATTATTATACTTTAGAAAGTGGCTTAAAGTAGGGATGAAAGAGGGTAATCCTCTTCCTTCTCTTTATAACACTTAGTTGTTAAGTGTATATCATATGAAATAAAGAAAAAATATAAATTAAAAATTCTCAAATCAATTGAACAACTTAAAGTAAACCAACCTTATATGTTAAATTAAATCTCCCCACACTTAGAAAGATATAACTTTAATGCTTAGTAAGACATACCACACAAGCTATACACACACATTAGAATTAAGTCACCACTTCTAGTCCTAAGTTAGGATGGTGCATGATGTGATGAATGTTTTATTTTGTGAGTCAAGCTGGATGTTAGGGTATATACTTCGTAGACTGGATGTTAGGTCGTTCTTAGCCTAATTATATTTTTTACAAGAAATTATACTTAAGAGGATGCTTAAAATAAATATAAATACTCTCTTTATAGGTTGCTTAAACTCCTAAGCATAATCCAAGTTAGGACAAGTGGGCTTGGCTACTTATGTGCGCTAAGTCCAAATCATACATATAATTGCTTGAGATTATATGTGTCTTTAGCTAACCTCTATTTTATAAGTGTAGTTAAATATTTTTCCCTATTTTCAACATAATTTTGCAATAGGATTTAAGATTAGGATGAGCAGTGGCCACAAGGTTTTGTCCTGGGATGTCATATGATACCTTTGAAGGAAGCACATCCAAATTAAAGAAGAAAGAATCAAATCAAGGAAATGGAAGAATGAAGAATGAAGACACCCATAACATTTAATAAAATTGTAATTATTTTTTTATATTACGGGTTGTATAAGGGTAGAGTTCGGCTATCCATCATCTCTTTTTTGGGTTGTACAGCAGTACCCGACCACACCAACCTCTTATTCTTTCATGATAGCTATAAAATTGATTGATGATTTGTTTAGATTGCGCATTAGGAATGGCATGCCCTTCATAGTTTCTTAATGATTGATGCTTTAATGTATGGCCTAGATGCGATTAGGCTCTTAGGATAAAAATAAATTCTCTATCCAACTAATCACTCATAACTAAATTTTAGATAACTCATAATCTCACCATAAAACTTAGGACATAAATAAGATAATTAAAAGATTTAGCAATCTCTTAGTTGTATGATTGTTTGTTTCACATCATGCATGCATATTTTTCTCTCTTAAACATGAAGGAACTTCATCCTTGCATGATAGGAGAATGCTTGACTTGTGAGGGCTTCTCTTGTGGTAGAAAATACCTTCTTCTAGTTGATTTGGCCCATAACCTATCATCATCATGCATTTAGGCATAAGAAATCCTATAGCCTTTATCAAAATGATGTGTCTAAAATAAAATAAAATTTGAAAAGATTTTTGCATAAATAAATTAAGTCATATGCTCATACCACTAATGTTTTAGTCTCTTAGGGAGTGGGTTTAGGACTTTAGTCTCTTTCAAATTAAATAACTACCCAGCTATAAGGCCGAACTACATGGTTTTAAAAATTGTAGGAGGAGTTAGCTGGAGGCCACTCCAGGTGGTTATAAGTCCAGAAGTTGGATGGTTTATTTTCTCTTATGGAGGTAAACCCTTACATCCACCTATCGCTTAGATTTAGGTCATGTTTTAGCTCATACTAAAGCTCCCTAGATTTAGGGTCCAGTGTAACTGTTTCCCTTAGGCAACAAGCATAAATCCTCACCTCGTAGGCATCCCCACAACTTTGTGTTGATGGATTATAAGCCCTAGCAATCTATTAAAATTCAACTTAAATAAATAAATCTCTCACTTTCAAATATATAAAGCCCAATCATAGGGTAGATTGGAATGCTCACTAGGCTTCCTAATATCATGAGTATTTCCTACTTTCTCCCTTTGGATTCCAAAAATAAGTCTTCTCCTTGAACATGCCCAATTGATTTTTAAACATAATCAATCCCTTGATAATCTAATCTTGAAATCTTTGGAGATGATAATTGTCAACTTTAATCAAAAGTATTCTTAGGAAATTTCATTCCCTAAAATGTAATTAACTATGGAGGCTTACCTCCATAGAGAACTTTAGAACTCAGTTTAATATAAATCCTATTATATTCATCCACGTAAAGCAGAAGAAAAATCTCTGGTATATTCGAACACCCACCAAGCCTAGTCTTTTATTTGATTAGATCCATTGAAGAGCACGCTTTATCCCCTCCCCAATACATCCAAAAATAAACACCATAAATCCCCACCGTGATAGAAAAAAATTGTCGATAAAGAAGAGATCTTTTTAAGAATATATTTTGGGAAGGATACATATTTCAACCAATAAGATAGATAATTATTGAGAGAGGATCTGAGGAGTTGTAATCTACCTCCATATGAAAGGAACTTGCACTTCTAGCTTGCCAGCCAGCCAAATATCTTATCAAATAAAGAGTTAAAGTGGATCGATTTAAGGGGACTTACTGTTAAGAGAAGCCTTAAGTATTTAAAAGGTAATTTGTCAGATTTAACATTAAGAGTCTTGCAAAAGAAATCAGTTAACCCAGCCTTTTGAGAAAAATAAATGATAGATTTCTCCCCGTTGACTTCCAGGCCCATGTAGGCAGCTAGAGAGCCCAACTGGAGTTTTATAAAATTTGTAGTATTTGCATCCGCTTTGCCTATAATAAGAAGATCATCTGCAAATAGAAGATGGAAAACTTTATAGTTCCTAAAGTTAAAAGGAGTACATTTTGGCAAGTTCACCTCCTTTTCCAAGAGACTAAAAAAGGAATCCATTGCAATAGTAAAAAAGAAATGGTGAAAGAGGGCAACCTTGTCAAAGCCCGTTTGAAGAGCTAAAATAGACTTTGATTTCCCCATTTAGCAAAATGGAGAAAGGGACCTCTTGGATGCAAGCCACAATGCAACTAACAAAAATAGAAGGCAAGCCTTTTTGCCTTAATCGATGGAGAAGAGAATGTCGATTGATCGTGTCAAAAGCTTTCCTTAGATCATGCTTAGCAATAAACCTTTTTCAAATTTGGGGAGGAATTAAAGTCAAAATAGATTTCATGTGCAAGATAAATGTTATCTGATATATCCATCCCCTTAATAAAAGCAGATTTAGAAATATGAATAATGAAAGACAGAATTTTCTTCAACCTATTAGCCAACACCTTGGTAAGAATTTTGTAAAAGGTGAAGCAAAGAGAAATAAGTCTATAATTAGAAAGAGAATTAGAGTGTTTGACTTTGAGTATCAAGGTGATGAGAATATGTTTGAACTGTTTTAGCAGTTTACACCCAACTCGAGGTAAAAAACTTTGCATTAAAACCATCAAGCCCGGGGGTCTTATTCTCATTAATTCCATGTGATTTCCTAAACAGTAATGTCAGCCAACTATAAGTATTATTTAGGAGAAATACTATTTCCCAGAGGTATATCATGATTGAGAAGAATTGTTCTGTTTTGATTGTTGAAGAGAGTAGAGTAGTGATTACAGATTTCCTAAAAAATAGAATCATGATCTGAAATGGTACAAATAGACATCTGAAGACAATGAATTCGATCAGAGTTTTGCCTCACTTTGATAGAATAATAAAGAAATTTAAGATCATCGTTAAAATGAGTAAGCCAATGAATTTTGACCCTTTCCTTAACCCACATACTCTCTCTCTTGCTAAGATCATAGTATTTCTCTTAGATTTCCTTAGCTTCAATAATTAGGTTGGGATTGCTTGGATCCTTTTCTAGATTAGATTAACAAGAATAATTTTATGGTCCTTCATGAGGGAAGCTAGTTGATAATTGAGGGAGGAGAAGTCATAAATCTACCTTCTAATGATATCTTTAGTGTGCTTGAGGTTCTTAGAGAGGATAAAAAGAGGATCTTCTTGGACAAAGAATTTTCAAGAGTATTTAATCACATCAGGATAGTTACCGAAATAGTCCAATAATTCTTGAACATGAACCTCGAAGGAGTAGGAGTGATCTTTTGTAAATAGGTAATTAAGGGTGAGTGATTCAATGATAGCGGAGGTGCTACTTTATAAAAAGAGGCAGGAAAGAAATTCACCCAATTTGTATTACACAAAACTCTATCATTTTTTGTTTAAATTGGATTCTCAACTTGATGGTTGGACCAAATGAAAAGGAGACTTATATTTGGGAGTTCAAGGAGCTCGCGGTCCTAAAGGCAGTCACGAAAGTCAGACAATCTGGTTAGGGGAGTTGGATTTCCCCCATATTTTTCTTTACTCGAGAGAATACAATTTTAATCCCCCATAATGATCCATGGGGAATTCATAGAAGAAGCGATGTCGTGCAAAGAATTTCATAAAGGAACCATGTCTTGAGCATTATTATGGTCATAGACACAAGTTAAAAAGAAGGAGCAAGAACTATTACAGTTAACCTGACCATGGATAAGTTGAGCATAAGTCAATATAGGATTGGCAGAGACTTGAGTGGAGTTTCATTTGACACTCAAAATTATTGACACTACCCTCCGATTGGAAGAGCTTCAATCTATTAACTATAGAGCGGTCCTCAAGAGAGGTCAAGGATAATTTAGTCTCTAAGAGGCAAAGCATGCCTAGCATAAAGTCTTTGATTAATCTCAAATAGTCGTTAGTTCTACCTTATGCAAGAAGCCCACGAATATTCCAGCTTTCAATAACAGGGAAACTCCTCATAAACAGATAAGCAAAGAATAAAGAGAGACAGTGGACAGAGAATTGAAAGGATGTTTACTTACCCTTCTTTTTATTATTGCCCTTTTGACAGTTGGCATGATATGCTGTGGAAGATTTGGATAAATCTTGCTCCTAAGAACCTTTGATAGGGGTTTTAATAAGATTTTCAAGGGTTTTGTTTGACTGAGATTGAGTTGGAGATTTTTGTGCAGAATGTGCAGTCACTCCACAAGACAGAGAGGGAAGAAGATGTTTGTTTTGAGGATTATTATTGACGAGGGAGTCATTTATGGTGTTATGTAGTTCATCTTGAGGAGGGGATTGTGGTGGAGGACAATTAAGATCATTAATGATGTGGATAAAAGTTGTTGATTCCTACTCTAGGGTGTTTAAAGGAGTTGAAGAAGAGAGATCACTTGTTGGAAGAGTAGTAATAGGGATAGTTGTGGATATAACATTACGAATAGGAAGAAAATGGGGCGGTCTATTGTGGCTACGCTCCCTAATGGTTGGCTTCTTCATGGGATTAAAGGGGCAAGATGTATCATCATGAGATAATGATGAACATCTATGGCACGTCATGGGTTTCCAATCATAAAGGATTTCTTAATTGAACTTAATGTCATTAAGATCGATAGAGACGGAGTCTGATAAGGATGAAGTGGGATTAACTTGAACACAGATCCTAGCAAAAGTGATCCTGGATTTTGTGGCTATGAGATTGTCGACTGCTAAAGATATTCCCACTTTGCTAGCAATTTTCGAGAACCCTACTTCGTTTCAGCAACAAAAAGAAAAGTTTGGTAACTTGATCCAAAGTTGAATTTCAAAGAAATTTTCTTTTGAGGCTCTAAGACTATTTTTGAAAGATAAATGATTTTTTTGTTGAGGAAGCAAAGATCATGATCCCATACTATGTCAAAATCTCCTTAACAAGAAAACTTGAATAAAAAGAAGTCCCCTCTAGAATCAATAAATTTAAGCTGCCCTTGAAATTTACTTTTTTTTTTTCTAATGACAACAAGGAGCGAATCATAATAAGGGCACTTGCTAATGGCATGGCCAACAAAAAAGAAAATTACATTCTTTTTGGCCATCCTTTAACTCATCTTCCAAAAAATTAATTTCGTTCGAACCAGAAGGAACGAGAGAGAGAGAGAGACCGAAAAATTAATTTCGTTCGAACCAGAAGGAACGAGAGAGAGAGAGAGACCGAAAAATTAATTTCGTTCGAATCAGAAGGAACGAGAGAGAGAGAGAGAGATCTGCTTTTTTTTCATTTTGAGAAACCAGGTCTTTCCAATTGCAATACTTAGGGGGCACAAAGGAGGTGGAAGCTAGGTTAGGTGCAACCCTCGAGATTGAAGAAAAAATGGGAGGAAAATTAGAGTAAAAAGCGACATCTGAGTTCATGGATAAGAGAGATGACAGGATCAATCAGCACAAGGGAAAACAGAAGCGCGGTCGGCCTCCAGTAGTTAGCCGGAGACCCAGGGAAAAAGGGAGAGGCCAGACTCAGCCAAAGGAAAAACAGAAGAAAACCTATCAGAGAGGAGAGGAAGAAGCGCCGCCAATATCACCGAGAGGGAATACCAGAGGAGCATAACCCTAAACCTCACGATTTTCCACCAAATAGTTTAACTAATGGAGAAGCAAATCAAGTTAATGTTATAATATCAAAGTGTTTAGCCAACGGGATAGGATTCAATCAAACTTCACAAAAAATTCGATCTACGTGGATATTAAAAAAATAATTGTTATATATATATATATATAGTCAATCATTCATATGAAAATAATTTTTATTTTAAAATTTTGTTTTCTTAGATATACTCCGAAATCCGAATTATACTATTTTGATTTGGAAGTTCTCAAATAATTATTGGGATTTACATACATAGCCAAACATCATTATTTACATATTTAACACCTAAACTTACTATTTTACAATTTTAACACCAAAATATTAATACAACAATATTACCTCTTTCTCTGCCTCCCAAGGAAAAGTTGTCACGAAAGAAGCTAGAAGTTATGCCATGACCAGAGAATGAACCCCAAGGCCCACAGATTATTCCTTTTTCCCTTCTTCATCAGAAAACCGATAGCCGGTATAGTTCTCGTGGACATTTTCTCATTTCTGAACGAATTGGCCATCTCAATCGATCTAAAAGAACTTAAGATCTAAGGACGGTGCCTTTCCGCCATCGAACCATTCGCTCCTCTTCTCCTCCCTCTCCAGTAGATAAAACATTTCGGCGGCTATCAAAGCATCGACACCGAATAATAACTGCTCCGTGGCACCGCCCTTAGCTATAATTCCGCCGCAATCCTTCACACTCATTTAAAGATTGCACCTTTATTAACCCAAGAGCTCGGCCACACCTTTCCTTCTCAGACTAAATTATTATCTCGCTCAGAGATCAGGACCGCCGCCAAGCACCCGCCACTTTTATCGATGCGCAACGCTTCTCTTCAGCCGCAGAGTCCGTAAGCACCACGCCACTGGAAGCTCGCTGTCGAAATGGCCTTGTAATCTACCCAGATCGGCCGTCAATAATATGCGTTGAGATTGCCGTTGGCCTCGAGAGTGAGCACGAAGTCGGGATCCCCTTTCGGTATCGGAGAGATGTAAAAGTATTAGAATGTGTTAAAATTGTAAAATAGTAAGTTTAGATGTTAAATATGTAAATAATGATGTTTGATGGTATATGTAAATCTCCCATAATTATTATTAAGAATATATATGTGAATTATAATGATTTTCACCACATAATCTATAACATATCATATTTATGTCATACTTACAATAAAACATACATTCATTAATACAATAATTTATTTTTTGAGCATTTAAAAATAAATTTGGAAACTAATTTTTTTGTTCTATAAAAATTAATAGCCGATAAATATTTTGTGTGGATTAATCTTCTCCACAAGCTCAATAAAATAATTAAAATACTTCTTACACAAACTATAATCTTATTTATGTGAATAGTAACATATAATTTAGAGTGATTAGTTTATTTTTAATTTAAATATTATTTTGTTGCATTTAACTTATAGTACAATTGTTGAGCTGCAATGTTTGAGAAACTCGATCGATATAAATATGTGTAATAACAACAAGTTTTTATTCTACTATGTGGGATCGATTACATGAATCTTTCTTCGCCTTTGTGTCATATTATGTGTCAAATTCTTATTTAATTCAAGTGTATTAAGATCATTTTTTATAAATATTAATCAACTCTTTTTAGGCTTAGATAATAAGTTAAGTATATATATACACTACATGCCTAAATCCTAATATTAATTCAAATGGTAGAAAGAAATTCAATATAAAATTAAAATTATAAGCTCTGGAAATTATAAAATGTATGAAATGTTTTTTTAATGTTGTGAAAAAATTTTAATCATAATTTATCATAATAGAGCGTTGCCCTCCTCAAAAAAGATTTTTTCTGATATTTTTTTTAAAAAAAGGAATTTTTGCATATCAATCATCCAATTTATATGTATTTATAATAATTATTATTTTTTTGAATTATCAGATTTATACATCTCATAATCAAATTATTGAGAATTCTATTAAAAAGATAAAAATATATGTGAACTATTATAAATTTTAATATTTGAATGTTAATTTAAATTTTTGAAATAAAAGTTTATTAATTTATAATATATAAAATTAGGTGATAACTATATAAAAGTCCCGAAAAAAGATAATGCAACGACTACTTACTTTTCACCATGAAAAGCCACATCACCTGCTCTGATGGCCTTCTCTGATTCCACCGCTTTCCCTTCTCATTAATGACTTCATCACTCTCTGGCCTCTCTCTCGCGCGCGCTCACTACCGCCTATAATAAAACAAAACGAAGAAAGGTGCAATGAACGGAGATGGAAGCCGTCGTCTACACATTTCCATATACTGCTTCCAATATCTGGAGTTATTGACGGAATGCACGATGCTGTCAGCTTTCTCTCCTCCTTTCTCCCTATCTTTTATAGACAGAACTCGCTCACCTGTGCTTATTAGCAATTCTAATTGGGGTATTAAGGTCTTCTTCTTCCTGAAGTTTGGATAAAAAGATGAGAACTTCTGGCTTTTGGGTTCTCTTCGCCGTGGCTTTCTTTCTGTTAACCCGCAGCAGCTGCATTCCAGGTATCGTGAATCATGGCTTTCAAACTTTCCGAGTGAGTCTTCATATTTGGTTTGTGGAAAATCAAGAATAAAAAAAAAAAAAAAAAACTTTTTTCTGTGTTTTTTACTGTTTGTAAGGGGAAAAAGGTTTTTATGACGATTTTAATCACAGTATTGTGCTTTTCCTGCATTTACGAACGTTTTGTAAGAAGATTAAATATTTTTTTGGGGCATAGGCTTGTAATATCTCCCTGGAAATGATAAAGCGTCTTTATTGTTCTCTAATGCTGTCATGTATTAAAATTCATCTTTTTTGCTCTGTTTTCACTCTTTGGTGTGTATTGACCGATAGCATTTACTGAGTTGACTGTTTATTGTTTAAAACTAATATCCGTTGCTTGTTTTCACTCTGTTATTCCGTTTTTACTGTATTTACATGCTTGTTTGCTACATTAAGATTCTTCATCCATTGATTCTTTGTAGAAGACTGATGTGTACCCAGATATTACATCACACATTAATAGAAAAAGAGGACGAAAAAAATCAACATGACTAAAGGACTTCGAAATGTAAACACGAGCCGGCAGCAGGTATCCAACAAACAAAAATATCAGAGGAAAACTTCTGTAAAGAAAATCAAGGAATGTAAAGTAATCTGTTAGAAAGAAAATAGATCAGTTAGCTAAAGCAAGAAATCAAGAAAGTGTAAAAAGATTTCATATAAATAAACACGTAGAACACAGGAATAGGATATAGAACTTTCTGGCAGTTCCTTTCTCCTCCTTTTCCCCTTCTGAAATTTTTCTCTTCTTCCTAGAGTCGAAAAGACCCCACCCTAGATATTTTCCTCCGCCTTCTCGAGGAAGCTTAGTGGTTCACGATAAGCCCTCAGGTACTTATCATTGGTATTCTTGTTGAACCTCTTCTGAACAAAAATGGCGAAGGCAAAAAAAATAATCAACAAAGATACTAAGAATCGTTGGACGATGAACAAAAGAGAGGATCACATCAATTACAATAATTCTCAATGAAATATTTCGCAGGTTGTCATCCAATAAAAACAAGCTGGAGAAATCAATTCACGAACAACAACAAGGAAGTAAAGAATCACAGGTATGTCATTCTCTACCTATAGAATTCACTCCACAATTTAAATCAGCAAACACAAATTCAAGACCAGGAAAAGTTGATATGCATCGCTTTAATGGAGAAAATCTAAGAGAATGGTTATTCAAAGCAGATCAATTCTTTCAATATTACAACCTTTCAGAGGAACAAAAATTTATCATAGCATCGCCTATATGCATTAAAGATTAAGTTGGTTCCAATGGATGCACCTAACAAACTATTAGATTTTTGGCATAATTTTAAAGAACAAGTCATCCAAAGATTTAAATCATTATATGAGACTTTTGAACTAGCAAAATGCAACAAAAAGCCGATACAAGATTTCTACAATGAATTTGAAGATTTAGCAAATCAAATTGCAGGAATTCCATCAAATTTTCTTCAAAGCTATTTTGAGTCAGGATTGCGGCATGACATCAAAAGAGAAGTGAGAGCCTTACAACCGACATCATTACAACAAGTCTTTCAACTTGCAAAATTGATGGAAGATCGATTATCTGATGATATGTACATAGGGAGGAGTTACCACAATACTCAAGCAACAATATCAAAACAAAATCAACCATTGCTGCCAATTCCAACCACTCCACTACAAAACAACCAAGGCAATAGTAAACTCACACTACCAGTTCAGAAACTTACAGCAGCCCAGTTAGAAGAAAGGAAAAAAAAAAGGACTATGTTTCAATTGTGATGAAAAATATCATATGGGTCACAGCTGTAAATCAAAACTCTTTGCTCTCATGATAGTTAACGATGAACAAGACCACAGCCTGCAGCAAGAAAGCCAATAGGAAAACACATTAGTCCATTACGACATTCCAGAAATCAGTTTTAATGCATTCACGAGACAATCAAACCCAAGAACATTATGCCTACAAGGTCTGATTGGAAATAGTACAGTGCAAGTCCTGATCGATAATGGATTGACACACAATTTCAAACAATCCAAATTGGCCAAATTTATAGACCATACGGGAACACCTGCAAATTTCTTCAAAGTGTTAGTAGGAAATGGAGAAACACTCGAATGCTCAGGAGTATGCGCCCAAATACCTATCAAATTACAAGGTTACACATTTGTAATGGATTGTTATCTCTTATCAATGCAAGGAGCAGATGTAGTATTAGGAGTTAAATGGTTAAAACAACTGGCAGAGTGTATAACAGATTACAAAAAACTGACCATGAAATTCAAATACAAAGGTACACTAATACAACTACAAGGGGACACAACATCAAACCTAGAGAACATTACCCTACATCAGTTCACAAAACTTAAAGACAAGGCTGAAATCGTATCATACCTTCACATAAGAGAAGTCTCATCGCAGAAAAACTCTTCACCAAATGAATTCAAAGAGCTACCTGCAAACATACAACAGGTTTTACAACAATATCAAGAGTTATTTCAACCTCCAACAGAATTACCTCCCAAAAGAGAAATAGATCATCATATCAATCTTCTTCCAGGAGCCCAGCCGATAAGGGTAAAAACTTACAGATATCCTTATTTTCAAAAAACAGAAATTGAAAAACTGATAAAAGAAATGCTAGATATAGGAATTATAAGAGAAAGCATAAGTCTGTTTTCTTCACCAGCCCTTTTAGTTAAAAAAAAAAAAAAGACGGGACATGGAGGTTTTGTGGATTATAGAGCACTAAACAAGATCACTATTCCTGACCGCTTCCCAATACCAACACCAGAAGAATTAATGGATGAATTACATGGAGCAATTATTTTTTCAAAACTAGATTTATGTTCAGGTTACCACCAAATAAGGATGGCAGAAGAAGACATACCCAAAACAGCATTCAAAACACACGAAGGACATTATGAATTTATAGTCATGTCATTTAGATTGACAAATGCACCATCAACATTTCAAGCAATGATGAACACAATTCTGAAACCTTTCCTATACAAATTTGTGTTAGTTTTCTTTGATGATATACTAATCTACAGCCCCTCAATAAATCAACATCAAAACCATTTACAATCGGTCCTGGAACAATTAAAACAACATACATTATTTATCAAGCCATCAAAATGCAAATTTATACAAGAAAAAATAGAGTACTTGGGACATATCCTGTCAGCTTAAGGGATAGCAGTAGACCAAAGAAAGATTGAAGCAGTGCAATCATGGCTAGCTCTAAATTCTGTAAAATAGCTAAGAAGATTCTTAGGGCTAGCAGGCTACTACAGAAAATTCGTGTGTCATTATGCAGCAATTGTTACTCCATTAACATCACTATTAACTAAGCAACAATTTCAATGGTCAGAGGAAGCTCAGCATTCCTACAACTAAAAGCAGCCATGGTATCCTTACTGGTTTTGGCATTTCCCAATTTTTTCTTATCTTTTGTGTTAGAAACAGATGCTTCAGGTACAGCAATAGCAGCAGTTTTACTCCAAAATAGTCACCCAATTGCATACTTCAGCGAGAAACTATCACCAATACTACAAAAAATATCAATATATGCACGGGAGTTGTATGCGATCACAGAAGCAATGGGACGGTGGCACCAATATCTGCTAGGAAATAAATTCACAATTAGAACGGATCAAAAGAGTATAAGAGAATTAATGCAGCAAATGATTCAAACACCAGAACAACAACGATTTCTAATCAAGCTCCTAGGTTTCGACTACATGATAGAATACAAACCAGGAATAGCAAATAAAACAACTGATGCTTTATCCTGTAAAGTTCACAGCATAGAGGTAAATCAATCCACAACCGAAAAATCACAGAATCAGAACAGTCAGAGCTTATATGCTTATACACAACAATTCAATTCCTTGTTAAATCAAATTAAAGAGGAAACACAAGCTCAACCGAGAACAACTGTGTTACTGATGAAAAAACTTCAAAAATTGAATTACGAATACATAAAGGGTTAGTATATTATAAAAATTGTATTGTAATAGCTGTAAATTCAGACTTAAGCATCCAAATTATGAGAGAATTGCACTCGTCACCACTGGGTGGTCATTGTGGCATAAGGAGAACATTAGCAAGGATAACACAACAGTTCTACTGGGCTAAAATGAAACAAGACATTCAGCAATTCGTCACCACATGTCTCATATGCCAACAAGTGAAATATGATAGTCAAAAACCTATAGGTTTACTGCAGCCATTACCAATACTAACATCTATATGGGAGGAACTCTCAATGGATTTCATTGTGGGCTTACCCAAGCCACAAAATAAAATAGATATATTAGTAGTAGTGAATAGATTATCAAAGTATGCTCATTTTTCAGCACTTAAGACCAATTTTTCAGCAACCACAGTTGCAAATATTTTTGTTTCAGACATATGCAAACTTTATGGCACACCACAAAGTATCGTTTCAGATAGAGATCCCATTTTTATGAGCGCTTTCTGGCAGGAACTGTTTCGACTAAGTGGGACTACACTTAATCATAGCAGCTCATATCACCCACAAACAGATGGCCAAACAGACGTAACAAACAGAACACTTGAGCAATACATTCGCAGCTTTGTATTAGAGTCACCAAAAAGCTGGCTACAATATTTACCTTGGGCAGAATTCTCTTACAACACAGTCATTAACACATCTACAAAGATGACTCTCTTTCAAATCGTTTATGGGAGACTTTCTATGGGTGACTTTCACTGTCAATTATACCATATAGCTGCAACTCCACTACCAATACAGAAGCAGAAACAATTCTACAACAAAAGGACAAGGTATTACAACAACTCAAAGAGAATTTATAAGAGGCTCCGAATGCAACAAATGGCTAAAAGAAAAGAAGAGAATTTCTGTGAATGATCTAGTCCTTGTTAAATTGCAACCATACAGACAGACTTCGATAACAACTCACCCTTACACAAAATTGCAAAGGCAATATTATGGCCCTTTTAAAATCATACAAAAAGTGGGTTCAGTGGCTTATAAATTGGAGCTTCCAGATACAACAAAAATTCACAATGTATTCCACGTATCCCGCCTTAAACAATTTCGGCAAGATCCTAACCTACACCCAGCAGTACTTCCAACACAGTTTATTGAAGGTCAACCATTAGTTAAGCCAATCGATATTCTAGACGAACGAACGATAATGCAGGAAGATAGACCAATAAAAGAAATCTTAGTGCAATGGAATGGGGTATTAACAAAGGATGCATCTTGAATACCTCTCAGAGAATTTCAGAGAGCTTATCCTAACTTCGACCTTGAGGGCAAGGTCATTTTTGGGGAAGGGGATAATGATGTGTACCCAGATATTACTTCACACATTAACAGAAAAAGATAACGAAAAAAACCAACATGGCTAAAGAACTTCGGAATGTAAGCACGAGCCGACAGCAGATATCCAACAAACAGAAACATCAAAGGAAAACTTATGTAAAGAAAATCAAGGAATGTAAAGTAATTTGTTAGAAAGAAAACAGATTCAATTAGCTAAAATAAGAAATCAAGAAAGTTTAAAAGGATTTCATATAAATAAACACGTAGAACACAGGAATAGGATATAGAACTTTCCTGACAGTTTCTTTTCTCCTTCTTTTTCCCCTTTTGAAAATTTTCTCTTCTTCTCTGAGTCAGGCCGCTCGAAAGGCCCTTATCCTAGATATTTTCCTCCGGTTGCTTCTGGGAAGCTTCGTGGTTCACGATAAGCTTATCACTCGGGTACTTATCAAAGACACGGCATAAAACAGCAGGTCCCTAAGTTTTGGACCGTTTGTTGGGCCAAATTTTTAAAATAGTAACCGTTTTTTCTCTAAATTAACTGATCGGATATTCGGGAAAAAAAATAATGATAGATCGCGTTGCAGCCAGCCTCTCCCACCTTCACCTTTCTGTCCCGTTGCGGCTAGCAGCCTGCACGTCTTCGCTCGCCGCACCACCTCCTCTCACCACTTGCAGCCGCCCCCACCTTCTCCTTTTTCTCTCTCCTTACTTACAGCCAATGCCCCCACCGCATCTTCTCTCGCCGCAGCCAGCCACCCGCACGTCCTCTTCACTCGCTGCAACCAGCCGCCACACCTCCTCTTCTCTCGCCACAGGCAGATCCCCAGACCTTCTCTTTTCTAGCCTCAGCCAGCCCCCCCCTCAAAATTCCTTCTCCGGCGATAACTCCGGCGACCAACCTGGTACCCCCTTCTCTCTCTCTCTCTCTCTCTCTCTCTCTCTCATGTCTGTATCTGTATTAAGAAATTTCAGCTATTATAAATTAGAATATGTTAAACAACGTAATTGTCTAAAATATGATTTTATAAATGATCCATAATTAAATTTCTATTTTATATTTTAGAACAAAATTCACATCGCATGAAGAAATCATTAGAGTTAGTAACATTATTTTACTTAAAAGATTAAAACCAACTAATCTAATTTGGACAAAAATCAAAGGCATGTTAAGACTAAAGTGAAGTTCTATATGCCCTGATAATAAATTATATTATCAAATACTAATTTTGCGATAAAATAGCTTTAATGTAAATGAATATTTGAATATTTTTTGAAGAGTTAATTTTTAGAAATGGCTATGGTACAGAAGCGATTTCAGATTCCAAATGACGCAATATTTCAAACGTTTGGCTGTAAAGTAAAAATTTTGTAATATAATGTAATCCAAATACAGGATAAAGATTATGCAGATTTAATTCGCCGATGTATTTAATTAAATACCAAAGTGATGTGTATTACCGGCCATCCTTCGCCGCACCGCTGGCCATTCACGCCGCGCACTTATCGCCCGACCGCCCGGGCCGACGTCAAAATTTTCAGTTTACTTTACATTATATTTTGTCAATCAAACAAAAAAAGTAAAGTCATGGATTTATAAAGCTCTCAATCAAACAACTATAAAGTAATCCTTTTACATTGAATTTCTTTTATACTATTTTCCTTTTACACTATATTTCAAATAGGCAATCAAATAGCCACTATATTATGGTGTAATCTTTCAAGCAAAAGGACATTCAGTTTACAATGAGCTGTTTGTCGATGATTAATAATGTACAGTCCCAAGCGACTTGCTCTAATCAGAAGAACTTTATTTCTAGAGCATGTCTAAGGCGTTAGCAGGGTAGTAGCAGTAGGCGCTGGGAGGTGCATGAAAATCGAAGTGGGTGCTTCGCACACAATATCATTTTAAGTTGTTAACATAAAAATTATATAAATTTTCATTAGCTTTTAACGATACTAAAATCATTCAATTCGGACAAAAATTGATCAAGTTATATAGATTTTATTGTTGTTGGGTCAGCATGGGTTCGATTTGTGCTAGAGTTGATGAGTATTTGCAGAAGTACGACTTGCACATACAAAATCATTGAAAATTATCAACACAAAAGTTGTAGAAAATTTTATTAACTTTTCAACAATATCAAAATCATTCAATTCAGATAAAAATTGAACGAGTTATATACATTTTATTGCTGCTGGGTCAGTTCAGGTCAGAATAGACTTGTTAGAATTAAAAAAAAAAAAAGAAGAAAGCAGTCATGTGGATCCACATAGAAAGTCTGTCACTCATTAAATGAGCGACTATTATTAAGTTTTTTTTTTCAAATCTCTAATTAGTTAATTTAGAGAAAAATGGTTACTACTTTAAAATTTTGGCCTGTTTGTTATTTGATGTTTTCAATTTAGTGCAACTTTATACTGTTTTAGTTTCTTTTATTCTTAAGTTTTTCTTACTTGTTCAAATAAAAGGTTTGTTTAGCTTAGCGAATAAGGGATTCCTTCTTATGTTTGGCGAACCATCCCTTCTTCATTTTTCTTTGCATATATATATGGGTGTGTGTGTACAGACAGCCCTTTGACTCATACCTCCACTGCTCTTTGTAAATTAATCCAAAGGAATGTTTGTGAACTGTTAACATCTATTATTATTTCAGATTCTTCAACAAGGTCAGCGTCATCTGGAGATGTTAAAGCTTTGTTATCTAACAGGAAGCTGAAGGTATTGTTCAGTATGTTCTTTCTAAATTCCTAATAGCTTATTTGATGCATGCTTATGTCATCTCCATATTACACTTCTTCTATTTCTGGATGAGGAATTAGATTGCACTTATAAGTTTTACTTCATAATCATCTTACCTAGAATTTGTTCAGCTGACCCAAAGCTTTGATTGGGAGATTATTCAACCTGTATGTTGCCAAAGTAAATAGAAGCAGGCTTCATCAGAGAAGTGATATTTTGTTAGCTTAATACCATTCTCGTCTGGAAGAAGAATAGACAGATTCATATCTGTTTCAGCTTTCGTGAATTAAAACTTGTCCCAAATGAGTTCCTCCTTACTAATTTTCATGATGTTGGTTTTTGATTTTTCAATTTTTAACCTTTTGTTTTTCTACTCTAAGAATTAGATTACACATAAGTTTTACATCAATATCATCTTTAACAAAAATTATGCTTATAAAATTCAAAGCCTTGATTGGGAGATGAATTAGCTTATAAATATCTAAATTTAAGAACCTATAAAGTCAGCTTCATTAGAGAAGAAAATCAACCTCTTAAGTTAGTAAGTATCATCCTATCTCGAAGAAGAATGGACAGATTCGCATTCATTTTGGCTTGTGAGACAAAGCAAAACACATCCCAAGATGATTTTTTGCTTACTAATTCGGCAATCCTGGATCTAGAACTTATTCTACAGAGACTAAAGTCTCTGAATAAAGAACCTCATCCTCTCATCTGATTGTCATACTCTTATATTTTGCTTATGTTGTATGAAGATGAGATCATGAAACATTTTTTACAGGAATTGATACCCACATTCAACACTGCAACAACTATGTGTGATTCGAGCGGTAATAGCATGGATGACTATCCTGGGCATGACCCTTCGCCGAGCTCGAAGGTCGACGCGCACCCGGGGCCGATCGTGAACGGAAAGCCTGTTATGCCTTACGTCACCAGACCAAGTCCTCCACCTCCCCCAAGAAAGGTTTCTCCTTGAGTCCTAGACTCTTTTCATATTTTCTTAAACTTTGAACTTTAGTGCTGATATCTGTGTGATTTGTGAGCTAGCAGAACTAGTTTTAATGCAGTAATTGCTTGAAAAACATTTATAGTTGCTGCATAGCTTCGCTGCTTAAGTATAGCTAAGTTTTAGGCTTCTTGATTGAAGTTTAAACCTTTAATAGAATGCTTTGAGTTGGTTTGATGGCTTAGTTTCTCTGAGAAAATTATCATAATCATTAATTTTGATTTGCATCAGCAAAGAATAAAGTTAATCATGGTAGTCACATTGATGATCTGTGGATTGTTTTAAATATCTATGATAATATGATCTGAAGATGAATCTCTCGAAGAATGCTTTCGAATGTGTCAATAGATAATTTATTGTAATTATGAGTGAGAAAAATATGTTATCTGGTATATTTAAGAACATTATATTTGATCGTGATGTTTGAGGGAACTCTCTGATTAGGGAGTTATTGAAATACCCTTTGATTTCCTATATACGATCCATTTTCAAAAAAAATCGAGTGTCTCAAAGAGAGTGCTTGCAATATTTTATCTTTCGATAAGGTATGTCTCAAAATGAGGAGTTGAACACTTGAATGGTATAAAATGATAAGATATTGATATCAATTTCTTTTTTAAAAAAAACTTAAGAGATAGTGAATTATTTCAAAATTGAAGATCACTTGATTGATAGTTCCGAGTTTTCAACTACTAGACCAAGAGGCCATTTAGCGTGGCGTTGCGGTGCAGGTTACGTCGATCAGATTTTGAATCAGAATAAAAAATTATATTTTTTAATCTGACTCAGTTTCCTCTGATAGTGATAGTGGCTAAAATATTATGATTTGACTTTAAAAATATATATTTTATAACTATAATTTGATCTTTTATAAATAAAAAAAAAAATGTACTCTTTATAACTTCTTGAAGTTATTCTAAATAAACCCTACAATAACTTAGCATTTAATGATACATCCACTCAAAAACAAGTTAAGGCTGATAAGTCAAATAGGTCAACTCAAGGATATAATTTGCTTCCTGCCATCATAAAACATATTATATGAGGGCAAAATTTTGAAAATAGACTTAGTCCTAATCATAATTAGCAATTTAGGCATGAAAATTTTTTTTTTAGTAAAATAGGCCTAGTCGTCCGTTCAATGGATAATTGCTACGACGATGTCAAGATCGTACGTCCGTTCAACGGACGACGGTTATATATATATATATATATATATATATATATATATATATATATATATATATATATATATATATTTATTTATTTATTTATTTATTTATTTTAAAAAAAAGAGATTTTGCTCATTGTCATGATAATTTCAAACTTATCGAATCATAACGAATTCTACAACTTTCATGTTGGTCTAAATTTAAGATTGTGATCGCAGTAGTTTTGCGCGTGCAAAAGCCGCCGGAACTGAAATTTTGGTCGATTTTCGCGAGTCGCAGATCAATCAGCGAAATTGGTATCTTTAAATTATAATAAAATTTTCATTCTTCATGTTGGTTGAAATATTATTATGATCCGATTCAGCTTTATTTAGTATTTTTTTAATATATTTTTTTGGTTAATTATAGCATAATTATTTTAATTTTTTTTATATTAATTGTTAATTTAATTATCTAAGCTTTCTTTCTTCACTGTAAATGCTAATTATGGCATGATTAGTTAAAATATATATTTTAATCTCTTTAAGGATGATGTTATAATAACATAAATAATTAATCTTTAAGAAATTTTTTAGAATAGTAGTTATTTTTTTTTGTCATTATCCTTAAAGATATTAAAATATATTTTTTAATTAATCATGCCATAATTAGCGATTACAGTGAAGAAAGAAAGCTATATCAACAGTTAATATATATAAAAAATAGAATAATTATGCTATAATTAACAAAAAAAATATTAAAAAAAATACTTGTAATAAGAGAATCATGCATCCGATCAATAAATTTCAACCAACAAAATTGTAAAAATTTCGCTACGATTTCAACGATATCAATTTCTAGATCCGTATGACTCATATAAAATACTAAATCCCAAATTTCACGCTAGCGCATTCATTAAAAAAGCGCATATCGGGCCACAATCTTAAACAAATTTGTTGAAAAAATTTTGTTACGATTCCAACGATACCAAGTTCGTAAGATTCTGATACCGTATGACTCTGATACGTGCAAAATACAAAAACTATCCCAATTTTTTTTTAAAAAAAAAAAATTAAAAAAAAAAATTTCATGCCTAAACAGTTAATTACGAGGACTAAACCTATTTTAAAAATTTTGCCATTATATGAGCTGTCCTTTAAAGTGCTCCCATCATTTGGGATTATCGAGTCAAAATCTAGCAATCAATATAAAATATTGACTTTATCATCGGCCCCTCGTTCCAATGAAAGGGCGCCCATAGCTTTCTCAACCCTATTTATTAATAATATTATCTTTTATCATATTCATCTGATTATATTAAATTAATTAAAAGAAGAGAGCACATATAGTGGACTCCACGTCACACAAACGATCATTGGAGATGAATTAAATTAAGCTTTATCAATTTTAATTTATTGATATTATTCCAAATTGATAATACGAAATTTTGAGAGATAATTAATCAAAATAAATGATGGGGTCATAAAGAACTTGATTAATTTGGTGGAGAATGAAGGCATCTCCTTCCTTCCCTCCTTCAAACAAGGGATCACTTTTAAACTGAGAGAGCGTTCGAGGTGGCATTTTGCTTGGGGTGCTATTTGAACTGCACCGCTCTAGGTGTTTGATAAATTATGACGGTGTGTAAGAATCACACGAAAGTTATATATATTTCAACCCAACATACCAAGTGTATATTTTAAGAACTACGGTTTGACTTTTTTAAAAAAAAAATTTAGTGCTCACCGTAGCTTTTTCAGATAACAGTTTCTTCATCAGTAGCTCCACCACATTATTTTTATATAGTCTGCTCCAAACATACTCTAAATAAAGATCAAGAAAATATCACTGTTCTTTCGAGAGCATAATATATAATTTTTTTGCATGTTGGCTTGAATCATTTTTCATAGGACAAATGATGAATTTTCTTTATTTATTAGTTTTTGCAATTATCTAATATTGTATAATTCATAAATCACATTACAATGTAAATTATATTGTATGAGTCATAACACTTAGTTTAAATCTTTGATGGCTTCAAAATTATGTTATCTTTTTATGATTATTTTTTATTAACTAATTTTTCCAATTCACTAAATTTCTAGAGCTGTTATTTAATAGAAATATACTTTAAAAGAAAAATGGTGGCTGATGAAGAGAAGATATTGAGTACAATTATTGATGTTAAGTATGTTACAAAGTTATTCAAAAGTTAGACAAATATAGTTCTCATGATGTTATATACTCAATTAAAAAATTATATTTAGATGAGATTCGGTGATGCATCTTTAAAATTGAATTGAATTGAAGAATTTGCATAAAATGGTGGAGACAAAATATATATTATTTATGAATTAGTCTATTTACTTTAAAGCTCGTTCTAATATCATCAATCGCTACAATAATAATTATCGTATGTAAGATGATTGAATAAATGATTAATTGTTTGATTATGTATATAAAAATGATATTTAATATGATTGACAGTGAGAAGATTATATAATGATTTTAATATTTGAAGACTCGAAGAGATAGATTATAAGTATTTTTTTTTTAAATCTCGTAGCATAGATTTATCATGTTTTAATATTAAATTTTTAATAAAAAAAATTCAAATACATACTCACATATACATATAAGTTGATTTATCCTCCTTATACGGCTTGACGATATTTACCTTTTAAGTTAAATACAAAAACAAAAATATTGATATAATTAAATCAAAATTTAAACAAAATAAATTTAAATATTTTTTAAAGAGCCAATTAATTAGTTTAAGTTTGATTTCGAATATCTCTCACACTAAATAAAGTCTTATTTTTCATATTTAAGTGTTAGAATTTTTTTTCTTAAAATATTTTTTTAGAAAAATTGTTATGATAGAAGTCCGAATAAAGAAAACTATATTCAATTTTTAATAACATAAATTAATTAGTACTCAATTAATATATATTAATTGAAAAATATTACATATTATTATGTAATTATTATAATATTAATATATAATAATATATAGTAATATATAATAATTATATATTAATTATTATTGGAACTACGTCGTACCGTGAAGGAACCGAAGAAGCACGCCCGGACACAGAAGAGCGCAGGCCGCAGACGATCTCAACCGCTCGTTTAGACAACTTCGGGTCCACTCCTCTTCCTGAAAACGCGGCGCTGCCGCAGAGCCGCGGTGAAATTTTTTTTTCGACTTTTATGTCCCCAATAAATAAAATAAAATAAAATAAAAGCAAAAGCAAAGGAAGGCCGTGACGACGCGCTATACCGGGACAAACTGCCACGTCATCCCCAACTATGTGGAGCCAACCGGCACCCTACCATCGGCCAGCTTAAAAAAATAAAATAAAATTGGGAGTGATGATGTCCTAATTAAAATTTGGCTATTGTGTACTTTAAATTCTTCAATTTATTATAAAAATTTAATTGAAAAGCTATATCTTAAGAATCTAATTATTTCAATCATCCCATTCATTTTTTTATGATTGAAATTCTCTACTCTAAAAATCAACGAAAATTAGAGGGATTTTGAAAAAAGAAAATTCTATCAATTCTTATTGTGTAAAAAAAAAAAGTCTAGATTTTTTTGTGAAAATGTTGAATAGGGTGAAATAGCCAACTCTCTTTCTGTGCTACGAATTATTAAGAGTTCAAATTGGACAATTGCTACATCGAAATATTGACCCAAATTAACGCCTATTTTTGTGAAATGATTTGTGAAAAGCAACAACCGGCGGATCACGCGATGAGAGTTAAGACATTTGATATTCTTATAGGTGCTATTATCTTATCTTTCACTCTTAACGAAGCAGTAATACCTATGTTTACGAAATAAGAGGAAGAATAGCTACGCACTAAGTTTAGACGACAATACCTCCATTGAATACAATTGATGCCATTAAATAGGCATCCTAGTACGAGACATCTTAGCTTAATTGTTGAAAGCCTCGGTTTTCAACCAAAAAATATTAGATTCAAGTTCTTGTATATGCATTATATGTATGTGTTCAGAATTAAATTCTATCAAATGCCCCCAAAGAACGGCATCCCGTCATTTGAAATTTGCCCAATTTTATGTCTCTGCTTGTTTAGATTTGAACCTTCTAATCTAAAATTCATATGATCTTTCTAAATCTTGAATTCATGAGTGATTTGTTCATTAGTGCTCAATAATTTTTTTAAAATTGTTGCAGCTGGAGCCGTCACAATATCTTCAGAATTATGATGATTTAAGCCGTTACACACTGAACAACTTTAAGAAAAGAATTTGCAGTGGAACGTAAATGTGACAGTTTTATGGTGATTTTTAAACCGTTGCAAGTTTTTTTTGTTTTATGATAGTTAAAATCGCTGCTAAAAATTATATTTATCACTACAAAGGTTTGTTTTTCTTGTAGTGGATTAGCTTAAACACTAAGCCTACCAAATATCCTCATAACCAGGCCATCTCATCCTTCAATCTATCCAGACCAATTCAAGCCATTCAGAGCCCCATAGTTTTTCTTTATAAAATTTTCACCTAGACT
This sequence comes from Cymbidium sinense, assembly GCA_021442155.1. Classification (NCBI taxonomy): domain Eukaryota; kingdom Viridiplantae; phylum Streptophyta; class Magnoliopsida; order Asparagales; family Orchidaceae; genus Cymbidium; species Cymbidium sinense. The sequence goes on from CM038228.1 coordinate 39,485,977, forward strand.
ATATTATATTCTAAGTTATATTAGTTTATCAGATTGTAGGCCGATTGCTATTCAGGGCTAAAAGAATAACCTGTTGCCAATTTGACCCCTACACGCAATGATCTGAATCATATAAAATGGATCAAATGATTGAGATCAATAACCCATGATAATTGGAGAGAATATACATCCATGGTCGTCTTTGACCTACTGAATCTGTCTCTCTTTTCTCATTTCTCAACTCTAACCATGGTTTTGAAGTACATCCAATTAGTATGACGCAGTTGCTAATCTGAATTATCCGATCAACTTTGGATGGCTGGGAGCAACTCAGGATCACTTTTTCTTCTTGAATCGAAGTGGTTTTGAAAGAAATATAAATGAAATTGATCACAACCATCTCAAATAAATTTGATGCACGCAAACAAATCAAAATAATCTTTATACAAGATCGCTAGAAAGAAAGTCCTGATCCCGATCCAATTTTTCCATAAATTTTAAAGGAGATAATTCACAATCCAACTTCCCTAAGAAAAATTATTTAGGGACATCCAAATTGATCATGCGTTTGATTATGTGTGATATCCGAGTCCCATATTCGGAGGAAACAAAGAAACTCAATGGATACCGCACCACACTTCCCATACCGCGAGAAAAAGCGGGGGGGATAAAACCTCATTTACTGACTGCAGAAGATATCCAAAAACCGCAACACTATTTTTTTTTTCTCACCCTGACAACCACCCACCTACTTACATCAGATGAAGAGATTCAAAAGCCTCTTCTCACGATCAATATAACCATCCACATCGCGGGTTGTGCTTGAGTTCATCGATGGCGTACCTGGCCTCCCCTTCTCCTCCATCACCGGCAACCTAAGATATAGTCCCAGATCACACTTCACCTGAGACCGACGATCTCCAATCGAAGGGGTTTGTGGCCGCTTCTCATATATTTTCTCATCGTCGGCCGTCCCGACTCCAGCGATCTCCGAGATCCGGCGGATCGTCCCGCCTCGCAAAACTGTCTCCACTGCCTCCTGACATAGATGCCATTTTCGCGTCCATATAAGCCCAACCGCTCCGTTCACGGGATTGATAGTCCTCCCACAGGCTTCGAATAGTAGAGATTGGAAAAGAGCTGATCGATCAGGACAAAATCGGTTAGATATGTCTCCAAATAAGGCTTACTAATCAAAGGCTCTTACCAGGTCGATTTGGCTCCGGAACGGCTGAGATAAAGGCCATAAGGCCGGCGCGACCAAAAAACTTAGCGACAAAGACGGTCGCGTTGCCCTGTGCTTCGGGGCTTTCGATCCATTGAAGGCATGGTCGGAGGATGCATGATTCGCTGCATCCCTTGCGGAGAACTCGGCAGCCATTGCAGCTCATCGTCGATCGATCATCTATCAATGAAGAACACTTTATGGCTTTTTTTATCTTTGATCTTGTCTGGTCTTGTTTTAGCTTAGGGAGTAAGGAAAAAAACGACAGAAGAAGGGAAAGAGGAGCCGGTTATATATAGGGAGGAAGGCGCTGGGTTAAGTTAACCAGGAGTGGGTTACAGTAACTGTAGTTCGGTTTGAATTGGCCTCAGAAAAGAGGTTCCAAGGTGATGGGATGAGGGAAGCGAGCGGTTCCGTGTCTCCGCGGCTGCTTGTGCCGAATCTGTAGGCCGAGTGGACCCCATTGAGTGAGTACGCACCAATGAACGACCACTCCACAACAAAAATGAAAGTTATTTCTCACCACCGGTGACTTTAATTTTGCTAAGACCCCAATCAAAATAAATTTAAAAAATTTTAATTTATTTTAAGATTCATGCAATCTATTTATGATCAGTTAATTTTATATTATATTAATCCCAAAATAATTTTCAAAACTTTAAAATTTTTATAATTAAATTTTAATTAGAATATTCTCATGAATTTTTAAGTAATATAATATTGAATAAATTAATAATACATGAATGCAAATTTTTCCGTGTAAAAAAGGTTTACCCGTAGAGCTCCAAATGAACCAAGTGTTCCACAAATTACTCTTGATTCAGCTCAATTAAAGCTCTTTCATGATTGTTTGATTAACTGATCGAACGAGCTTGAACACTAATATAAATACTCGATTATTAAATGAACAAATTTGAACAATATATTTTTTGGTTTATATATGATCATGAATAATATCGTTTAAAGCTCACGATCAAGCTAATAAAAGAGCTTGATAATGACTTGATTAAAGCTCAATTAAGGATTTTTTTTGAATAATATTGTTTAATTTTTTTTTTAGACTTAATAAGTTTTAATTCATTCAGCTACTTGCGAACAAGCTCGATTAAGACTTAATTAAAGCTCATTATTCTATCATATGAGACACTCGTTAAGTGGCTCAATTATCTCAATTCAAATGGAGCTCATGAACAAATCCGAGCCATGTTTGAATAAAATTTTCTAAAAATAGCTCAAGCTTGAACACTATCCTAAAAAGCTTGATTAAGCTTGAAATCAAACAAGCACGTACTCGACTCGGCTCAGTTTATTTGCAACCCTATAAGTACCATATTAGGTATTGATATATTTCAATTAATTTTTATTTCTTTTTAATTTATTCGCTATCATAAATACTTTAACTGAGATTTGAATTGTTTATGACCATGATCTCTAACATAAATGAAAATTTTTTAAGTTTAGATTGTCAATTGAGTTTAGTATTATATCATTTAAGTGAAGGATATATGGATGCACAAATAATTTTTCTTCGCTCATAAAATTTAATTTTTTGAATTTAAGATCGGTTCAATCATTAACATTTCAAATCAAATATAAATTACATTTATCTGATTAAATAAAAAAATTCTTTATAAGACTTTTATCCATAATAAATTTGAAATCATCTTATGTCAGGTCAATACACACCGACTGATCGCCACTTCTCATATATATATATATATATCGAATTTATTTATTTTAAGATAAATTCACACAGCGTCGTTTGATCATTATGATGAGAGGGAATGACCGACAACATCAACATTATCGTTCAATATTAACTAATGACCTATTATGAATTTCAATGTTTGAATAATAATTTAACAAATTAATCCATGAGAATGATAATCTTATAAATACATAAGAATTAAGTGGCAAATATATAATTTTCATTATAATAACTGAGCAATCATTGAACCCCCATGACAGCTAGTTAAGAATCTTCAGCACAAACTGTTCAATAATTGTTAGCCACTTGAATAGTTTAGTTGTGGGAGATAGGCAGGTCAAATTTTTAAATAATTAAATAATATATTTATTAGATAAATAAATAGTATTTAAAATTAATATTTTAAAAAATATAAATAATTAGTAAAATAATATCAATAAATTTATAAGAAAAAAATATATATGAGCACAAGATTATGTAATCATTTGAGAATAATGAGTTAAATTGATTTATTATTATTATTATTATTTTGAAGAGAGGTTGATTATATAAAATATTAAGGATGGGCAAAATGTAAAAAAGTAAAAAGAAAAAAAAAAAGAATTGATGACCAATAATTGATTCCACTCCATGGGCTATTTACCATTACTTTAATATCAATATTAATTAATTTAAAATACAATTACTTTAATATCAATATTAATTAACTTAAAAGTAATTTAAAACAATAATTAAATAGTAATATAAATAAATAAATAGAAATATAAATATTAAAATGTTAGACCTGTTAAGGAGATAGGGCATGACACGTGAGCGTGACATGCTTCTCATATCATTTTCTTATCGCCGCATCGGCCTAAAGGCTGGAGCTGACTGTGTTCGGTTAAGCTTTGCGCAAAGCAAAAGCAGAAGCAGAGAATTTTTAATTTGCAAGTTGATGGCAAAAAGGAGGATAGCGCACTCTCTCTGATTTTGAGATAGCTCTATTCTATTTTAAGTTGTATTTAAAATAATTATAATTTTTTTAAAAAAATTTGATTATAAAATTATCATGAAGAAAATAATTTTTTAAAATTTGTGTAATAAATATTTTAAAAAAAAAATTCAAACAATAATATTATTCTAATAATTCTAATTTTCAGACAATTTTTTCATCATAATTTTCTGAAAATAGTCAAAAAATTAATAGTCAAATAAAATAATAATATTTTTTTAAAAAATAAAATAACAAAAAATTATCCCAAACAAATCTTTAATCTATCAATTGGTCATATTTATAATATATAATGTATTTAAATTTATAATTAAATTAAATAAAAAATCACAAAAAGAAGCACAGATCTATTTATTTAAAAGCAAGATGATATGAATATAATTTGGCCCACTAGAGAAGAGTGGTTCAAGACAAGGATGGCCAAATACTTTCAAAGTGAGCTATAAATGCTTCTGTGATACTTTTTTCATATAATTGAGGACCTATTTTATTACAATTTGTTTTTTTTAATTTGTATAATATAAATAACTTTTATTATAATCATATATAATAAGATATGATAATTATATAAAAAAATTTGTTATCTAATGCAAAAGTTTACTTGTCCACGTTTCAAAAGGTATAGATTAAATTAAGATAAATTCACTAAAAACAACTTTTTAAAAGCTTATATATATAATATATAAAGCCTTTCAGTGATTAAAAAAGGGAAATAAAAAGTTCAAAAGGATGAAAAATGCTCCACTAAGGTTGTGGACAAGAGGCAAAACCTTCTTACTCTAACAATAATGAAATGCCATCCACTGCCTCCCATATTATGTATATAAAAATTTAAAAAAAAAACATACAAATCACAATACAATTCCTATGCAGTTACATATCTAACACTTAAAATTTAATATTTACAAAATATAATATTTTTTTTATATGGATGAAAAATAAACTTCACTTTTAAAAAATTAAAAATATTATTTTTGATATAATATTAAAAATTTAGAGTTAAAATATGAAAGAGAGTGGGTTCAAATCTCACAGCTATCATCTCAAAATATTAACCAATAAAAAAAAAACATAAGACTTAAGTTAAGTGTCACAAAAATAAGGATGCTCGAGTGGATCAGTGACTTTACTCTTAGAGATAAAATAAGAAATGAGTATGCTCAGGAAAAAATTAGAGGCAGCACCAATGAAAAATAAGATTAGAGAGAGTCGTCTTAAATGGTTTGGCCACAATGCGTCTGTCGTTCAATGACCCAATTAGAAGAGTAGATGCATTAAATTTATCTTATGTTAAAAAAGTTAGAAGTAAACTTAAAAATACTTGGTTAAAATGTATAAAAAATAAATTTAATATACTTGAATTAAATGAAAATTTGACACATAATAAGACGCAATGGAGAAGAATGATTTATGTAGCTGAACCCACTTAGTGGGATAAAAACTTTTTGTTGTTATTGTTATTATATAATATTAAAAATTCACATATTATTCACATGAACATTTAACACTTAGATATATATAAGAATTGTGAGCTATATTTATAAATACTAAAATGAAAAATGCTTAAACAAAACAATAATTCCTTGTTATTAACAAAATTAAGGCCAAAAATAGTGATTATGGTGAAAAGAATGCAGCTAATTAATAGGCTTTATGGCTTAATGATTTACCAATCTGCCACAACTACAAAATTAAGAAAAAAATAAACTGAAAATTAGTAAAACATGAAGAGCGTTAAGGTTACTGCTTCTGAAGAAGTCAATAGTATATAGAAAGCGTACGATGATGCTTCAGAGATGGATTCTTAACGCCACAACACCAAAGCCAAAGATCTAATTCCAAACTTAATACCTGTAAACAAAATATAAAATAAATAAATAAATAAATGGACAGAAATGATATTATCATAAATCCATAATCTATTATATTACTCGACATATTAAAATCTCTCATTGTGACTCAGAAAGTAAGGGGACATTTGAAATCACTTTTTTTTTTACTCATATTTTGATTTGAAATAAAATATATTTAATAATAATAATTGTTTTCAAGAGCACACAAAATACCCAAAAATTATTGAGTATTTTTTATAAATAATGAGATTTACTTTTTAAATTAAAAATAAATAACAAACAAATATGCTTTTTAAAATAATATAAAAAAAATAAAATTAAATAAAATTAATCCCTAACATGCCCTAATGGTTTGAATAAGATGAATGCAAATAAAATTTTGATCATTCAGACTAAAATTTAATTACGATATATATATATAGCACTTTTTATATGCATGAAAAAGAATATTTACTTTACAAAGTTTATGATGCTTTTTTTTTATATGATAAAAATTTAAGTGTTATTTATATAAATATTAAAATTTAATTATTAAATATGTAAATAGATAGAAATTTAGTGATATGTACATAAATGCCCCCAAGATAAAAATAATATTGACATTCAAATTACAAATTAATTAATGAAAAAAATAGAGAAATATGCAAAGTATTTACCTGCTTCCCATACTTGGATTTTAAGAGCTCTCTCGCCTTCTCAACGGCATAAATTGAAGACGCACGAATCTCAACCTCCTCCTCACTACCAGCGCCTATTTCACAATTAGAATCAACAGAGCTTGATAACGATAAACTGTATTTCAGAATACCGAGTTGTCTCAGCACAGCAGGAACAATGTAATCAGCGAATATGGTTATGGAACTTGTATCATAGAAGGCGCCGAATCCTTTCCCCTTAAAAGCGTTCCATAAGTCAGCCACAAATCCTCTCTCTGAAAAGACCTGGTGGCCTTTGTATAGAAGAAACCTGTGGAATAAAAATTAAAAAAAAATTGAAAAAAATGAAGAAATATAATGATAAATCTAAAAATGATATCTTCATAAAATGAAATGATCGTATGCATTTCCAAAAATACTTGATTTTTTAAGATCTTGTTTCATAAGAAGTGATAAAGAATATTTACTAAGGTATTTAAATGAATAAAGAGTTTAAGTAAAGGCTTTAGAATAATTTTACAAAAAATAAGAATCAGCAAATTTATAATTGTATAAAACAATTTTTTATTATATCAAAAAATATTGAAAATGGTGAGTTTTATTTACTAAAATAATATAAAATAAAAAAAAAGTTAGTATAAAAATATGCATAACAAAAAAAGATAACTCAAATGAAAAGGAGACCAAGACGTATCAGCACCAAATATAAGCTAATGAATATATACAAGTTAATAAGAATATTCTACTAATCATAGAAAATCTAAGGCTTGTATCAAAAAATATGATCACTAAGAAGGTGAGATAAGAAGTAATCAAAAGTAATCACATATTTAAAATATAATTTTATGTCTTAGCTATGATCTGAAAATATGATGCAAACATGATGGTGAGTATGACTACAGTATAAGAATGTAGTTATTATATTTATACTAATAAGTATCTATAATCAAGAAAAGTAAGCATTGCCATCAAAGCATATATCAGCTAAGGTGATAGTTGAAAAATAGTTATTTTAAAGCCTTAATCTTGTAGCTATGATGTCAAAAAATATGATGCAAATACAGGTGAGATGATGAGTATGATAACACAGTTAATGAAAAAAGTATTATATTTTATGCAACCTACAGTATCCATATGTATCAGCAGCAACACCTACAACCATCTACTAGAACAACTATAAGTGCCGGCATGAAGGTTGATAGATAATAAAAAGTTATTTTAAAGCCTAAAGTTGTCTATGTTCAATAGAAAGGTGGATGCTAGAGCAGCCGAGGATTGAATTATCATGATTGAAAAAAAAATCTTGAATGGCATAAAATGTCTTACTGCATATGAGAATATATATGATTATCTTCATTCTAGAAGGAGAGGTAGAACGTTGAAGATATAGGGAAGTTTAAACCAGACTTGAAGAGCTGCCTGCTTGGAATGAATTTTAAGTGCTAAAGAGAGTTTTATAAACATGGTACAATGATCCAAGACATTTATATAGTATGAGACTGAATTTACATCATTAATGAAATATGCTCTGCAACTTATTAGCACAATAAGTGAAAAATGTTACGAATTCCTAAGAGGATTGAGGGATCAATGATGCGTGGCATTAATCCCGTTCACATCAAGGATTATGTTGTGTTAGCGTAAAGTGCACAATTACTGGACATTGTGGCCATGGTGAGACAGAAATGGAGTAATAACAATAAGAAAAAAGTGGCTGATAGTAAAAGAGGTAGTGCAAGAAAAAGCAAAAGTTTATTTATGGGCAATAACAACAACATTAGCAGGAAGGCCAATGAATTTCTCCAATCTATGTAAATATGGAAATGCTGGCTTAGAGAAATGCTTGAGGAATTATGAAAGATATTATCAATGTAGAGAACAAGGATATATAAAAATAAATTATCAAAGAACATTCAAAGCGGTTGAGAGCAAAAAGGAGGTAGAGGCTAGAGCAACCTAAGGGTGGAATTCCTATTATGAACAAACCAACATTGAGAAGTAGTAAATTTTAAAGAGTGATGATATGTTTTATTTTCATTTATGCCTCCCCACAGAGAACTTCAAAATTATATGTTCACATATTTTCATGTACTCAAAATGCTAACAGCAATGTCAATAAACTGTGATTATGGATCTCCAAAATCCTTAATGATTGAATTGTCATTAGGAGCAAATACCTTTGGAAGATCTACATCAATGACCTTTTGTATTGAAGAGGCGTTGATCACCTCCATTGGTCTAACATCCAAAGAAGGCTCTGAATGCAATATAGGATCTAAAGTTGAATCAAAAGCAGTCAAAACATTAACAATTATATTAAAAGGCTGGTTTAATAGTTTTTATCAATTGATTTTCTCCCCGCTATCTTGGTTGTTAGAAAAATTTCACAATTTTGGCTGTGCCTTTAAAGTATCCTAAAAAGTAATGACGAAATTTCTTGCGAGAAGTACCATAAGAAGAATTGTCATCAAATTTCTGGCTTCTACCAGTAATCACGTGCAATGGAAACTGAAGAAATATCAATTGAGCCAAAAGAAATAGAAATTCCCATTTCAACCTAGACCTTAGACACTAATGGACTTGATAACTTAGCAATAACAATATCCACGTGAAGCGATTTACCAAAAATTGAGCCAAAACAAAATAGATTTGTTTGGTCTAAGTAGTGAATCCAAAATCGGGGAAAAGAAACTCAAATTGGAGTTACAAAAAATTCCTTGGAATCAAAATGAGGTGACTGCTTAAGCATCCATATCAGAAGCTCATCTATATAGTAAGAACTTTTTGAGAAGAGTCCAAAATAATCAAGTTCTAGAAATAATTTGATAAAAAGATAACAAGAATCAATAAGCCTACCAATCTTAGTTCAGTCATGAATCCACAAGCAATCACCATATTAAGTCAACAAAACTTGCCCACTAGGGTAAAAGAAAAAGGTGATGCCAACTCTATTTATAAAAAAACAAAAGAGTAAAAGTTTATAATAAGTGGAGGGCAGCTTGTAATGTGTTGGTACAAGACATTGTTGAAAATAAATGGGGAACGAAGAAGAGAAAACAAGCTGAAAACTAAGATAAGTTTGGAACAATTGCAGCTGTCTGAAAAAACAAAGGTAAAAGTGCTACAGAAAAATCTGCAATTTAAAAGGTTGCAGTGAGGCCAATAATTTTTTTTTTTTTTTTTCAAAAAGTCAAATCGCAGCTTTCTGTCAGACACCTCAAAGAACCAGATAAGGTTGAAAAATGCAATTTTCTGACCGCAGATTCTTCAAAATACAAGCAGACCGTAATGCCCCAAACTGCACTGTAGTGTGGTGCGACACCACGCCGCCAAACACACCCTAAGACTCATATCCTTCTAATAGCACTACAAAAGAACAGAGAGCACAACTCTAAGGAGATTAAGTAAATGTTAATTTCTGTGAGCAGAAGTGACCATAAAGGAAGTAACCTCTTGTGAGAACATCTAAGGAGCATTCAACAGAATAGAAGAAATGGATATCATGGATAATCTGGAGTCAAAAGAAGCGAGGCATATTTTGAATGGAGAAAGGGTGATGATATGAGGGTGCTTTTCTCATATATAAAATTCCTAGGATGGGACTAATAAATCTCTTCTCAACTTGTATAAAATACTCATAAGAAGTCACATCATTGAAGTCAAATCAAATTGTAAATCTAACAATGATCAGTCTCCCAAAGGAAATAAGTTCTCTATGATTAATTACACCTAGGTACAACTCCAAAGAGAAGCTCTTAATAATAAAAAACATGCTTGTGTTTTGATTTGCCCAAGTTAACATCAAGAATAGACTATGATTCAAATAGAGTTACCCAAATATGACAATTTATGCTTTAAAAAAATCAGCCCACATGGCAAAGAGTGAGTCATCACAACCAAATGAGATGACTATATCTCCATATAAAAAACATGTGATAATGATCAATGAATCACCAAACAATCAAGAATGTGAAAAAGCTAAAAGATGTGATGGGTACTAATAAGAATTTTGAGAAATGGTAAAAACAATCTAGTTGGGAATTTATGAATCCATCATCTTCAGATATCAAGCTCAAAATCACTTAACCATTAAGGTAATAGATCCAACTTGACCTTGAGATGTATTGTCAATAACCATGAATTACATCATCCAGAGTTAGTCACATGATCTCAAACCAAAAGAATGAGATTGCTAAATTGACTATTTCTAGGCGGTAGATCTAGAGGACCAAATTAACTAATGGTATGAGAATTGATTATTAAAAAAAGAGCATGAAATAGCCCAATTATAGCAACCAAAATACTCAAGTGGAGTTATAATCATGTCTAGATCAAAACAACCATTACTTGGCATATCAATTAAAACCATACACTGAACTTACAATTGGGGATTATGATTCTCATGCAACTAATATTGTTGGACTTCTATTAAGGTAATATATACATCTAATCCCCTCAACATACACCTCTAACAATTTGTTTAGCAACTACCTTTAATTTTAGGTATTTATGACTTTATTACCATCAACAAGCTCTAACTTGATCCTTCCCTTATTAATGATTAATGATTACCGTGGCTCCAACAATCAAATGCTCAACAATTTTTTTTTTTAGTTTTTGTGTGTGACTTTCTAAAATAATCTTTCCTTACAACTAATTAAAGAGAATTCAGTACTTTGGTTTATGATTATAAATAAGGGTCTTACTAATACTAAATATCTTCTTTATTAGAACCATGAAAGTCTACAAATAAAAGAGTTAAACTTTATAGAGGTATGTTTATTGTTTGAAAATAAATAGAAGTACCTTTAAATTTTGCTCTCGCTATTGAAAACTTTTCTCAGGTTTTGAATCCTTTTGGCCACATACAACAATAACTTCGTTGATTTGGATGTATTTTCAACAAAATAATAAACAACTTGCAGTATTTTGTACCAAAATTGTGGCCGAGAACAAGCAATCGCCTAATACTTCCTAATAGAAGGTACAGCCAGCCTCAAGACATCTAAAGGGTAACGAAAGCTAGATTCCCAACACTTTTGAACCCTCAAGGGCAATGACTAGAATAGCACGAACTATCTTCAGTTGTTGCAGGAGGCAGCTAAAGCAATAGCGACCAAAAAGTTTAGGTGCTAAAAAGAGCAAGAAGAAGAGGAAAAAAAAGGATTTGGGATAGAATTTCATAAATTTTATTGTTAGATTAGGGCTCATTTATAAGAAATTACAATGGGAGATAAACTCTAATTCAAACCTAAGCATATTCCACAAAAGAGTAAACTCTTTCTACCAACTATATAGCATCAAATTTAAAAGCAAAATATAGCAATCATAATCCCAATCCAACTATCCCAGGTTAATTGGTTAAGACGAGTTATATTTTGGTTTGCAGCACTGCATGTCTTTTCATTGTGAACTTCAATTAACGTCCAATGTTTGGCATGATCTCTCATATGAAGTACGATTAATGATTTGATGCTCTTGTGAACTTCTAGCAATGCCTTCGGTGATCTTAATGGATTGAACTGATCATCATCATTGTCAGTAATCACCATCAATTTGATGGTCTAAAATCAACAAGCTTGATGTCCCCATCTCTTCAAGATTTGATGCCCAAATTATACGAGAAACTTCTTATGGACTTCTTTAAAGTGAAGAGATGGACTAACAATCCCCATCATGATTTCAACCCCATACCATTTAAGATTGTGCAAAACTCAAAAATTGGAACTTGAATAAAATCTTTAGTTGGATGTTCTATTCCTTCTACTTTAAGTAGAGGTGTCAAAAATTGACCCGACACGATAACCCGACTCGAACTCGACTCAAAATCCAGGTTCGGGTTGAACCGAATAATTTTGGGTCGGGTTCGGATCAAAGAATTTGACACGTTTAATTATTCAGGTTGAGTTCGAGTTGACCTGCTAACCCGAAATTGACCCGATTTTGACCAGTCCATTAGGATTTGACTCATTTTTTAATCTACAAACCTCAAAATTGACCCAATCTTTTATCTGTGAAACTAATTTGACTCAATTTTGGAGTCAATCGGGTTAAAGATAATTCGGGGTTGAGATTTTGGGTCAGGTTGGGAATTGAAGGATTCAATTCCTTAATCAAGTGAGAGACTTCAAGAGTTCCACAAGAAATTATCTCCTTGTATAAGAGGCTCGATTTTTTTATCATATTCTTACCTACTATGATTTCTTCTTCAAAATTTTATTGATGGCTTGACAATGTAATTGACCTAATATAATTTGATTTCGACTTCCCTTTTTTTCTCTTTTTTCAAAATTCTCGCTTTCCCTTACACAATGAAACGCTTTCGCTCCTTTTTCTTTTCATTCGGTTCCAACAAAGAGTAAATTTCAAAACTTCCATGTGATTGTTTTATCCTAAATTTGTACATTATCTCGAGTAGAAGGCCAATGGAATGTCAACTAAGTTGATTTCTATTGTCTTTTTTGTTTTCATCAAATGTGATAAATTGTTCTATAAGTATTTAACAGCTCGTCCTATAAATTTTGGCTTCTTGTTTCCTGGTACATTTTGCATATCATATAAGATTTAGATAAGTCCTAAACCCTAAGTTGTCTTACATCATTAAATGAAACTAATGTATTGATGACAAATTTCATCCCTTGAGGGAGCAAAGCAACGGAAGTTCAAAAACATAGTTTTTTAATGAGAAGAACGAAACTGTATATATTGAGCTGCTGAGCCATAAAGCGTGTAATTCTAACAAATGAGGTTGTGATAAAAAACGGGAAACAAGTCCTCATTATCTGGCTTAACTACTTTAACAATTGCATATACAAAAGTTTATTTCTTGAAATAAATACAATTAATGGACGTCATTTGTTAAAACGGAATAGAGAGCACGCAGATGAGTAAGACCTTACCAGGAAAATGTTTTGTAACAAGGGAAACAAGAGATAGAGCAGAGTTTTCACTGGCTTTTACAAGGTTAGTGGCCATTCCACCAAAGCTTCTCTCAAGCTCCAAACCAACCTAGAGCAAACATAGCTTTCACTGGTACATATTCAGCATAAGATTAAATGCAAATCTGCCTAGGAAGAATTACGATGGATTGCAAAACAAAAAACATAACAAAACAAGTAATCAAAGAGATAAACTGTTTGATGCACACAATACAGACAATGGATTTGATACAAACACATCTAAAGTGGGTACAATAATAATAAGCATGGATCATTGTTCCAAATATTAAGGATTTGCCTGGAATGAAGTTAGGTGAAGAAAATGAAAGGAAATTAAAAAATTCTATGGGTTTATGAATCTACGGCCACTCATCGGAGCTTTGGAAACTTTTTTTTTTTTTTCAATTTCCTTATCTCAAATTCAAAGCATCCAAACACAACCTTAAAGATGAACTTTCTGAAGTATACCGAGGATTGCGACCCAAAAAAAAAATACAGAACATGTGATTGAAGAATGTTTTATAGCGCATTCTATAGATGGAGGTGATACAAAAGCACCTAAAGATGGTATACTAATTTTAAGCATTAAGGTAAAAGTTCATCGAGCATTTTAGAGATGTACTCATGGAGAGAAAGATTGAGTCCCAAGAAATGAACCTCATGCATCAAGCGTGCCCGCTCATCCTCTAATGGAAGTGGATGTGGCCATTTCAACATCTCACGAAGTTGAGGACCTATGAATTACATGATTGTCAGCTTATAAGCTTACACACAATAATTGAATGTTGGAAGTGGGAGAAAGACATCACTACCATTCAATTTATGAAATAGTATGTCAGAACAAGGAAAGATAAATGTACGACCAGAGCTAAAATATCAGAGACAAAAAAATGGTGGAACAATATTCAAAATTTTCAATCATGAATTGTATGAATCCGTAGGTCTAAAAGACTGTACCAGTGTAACTCTGTAAACGATCTGCATTCAAGGCTGACTTGTCATTCTGCAAAGCTTCCTTTAGACCAACAGCAAGATGATCATAACTAAGATCCTTGTCTGTTCGACAATAATAAGGTCATTAAAAAATTCTTGAGGTAAAAGAAATATAAGAAAAGTTCCCTGTTTCAGGGAAAGAGCAACATCAGTAGTGCAATCAAATCAAAGTCTTAATACATTTCTATGGAGATGGTCATAAGACAAGAACAAAAACCTTAAAAATTATCAATGAATCACACAAAGTTTTCTATACGTGAGAGAAAAACTCAAGTTGAACCGCAGAAGATATCTAAAAGGCCAACATATTAAGACCACAAAGATTGCCAGTTGCTCAAATACCAACATGTATGCCATACACTAAGGAATAGGCTCTAAAAAGAGTCCAGTAAATAAGGTCAGAACAATGGGGCAGGATTTTCATCCTTCATGATTGGAAAGCTTTCTATAGAAAGCAAATAAAATAAATAAACCAAGTATTTTCGTCCTCTTACGTCAGACAAGTTTGAGTTTAACTGGAAAATTTTTTTACTTTGGTTTTTTAGCTGAAAACTGTTTCTCCTTAGTAATTAGGCCAGCATATATTATATTTCTTAATGTTTGATGGTTAAAAGTAAGAGTTTATAAAGCAACTTACAAGAATATGCAAGATGAACACAAAAATTCACAATTCTCACATTACTAAATCAGAATTTTAACAAAATACATCAATTTTTTATGCATTGAATAGCAAAATTGGCATCATTCATTTCAAAGATAATTTAACAATCACCTAAAATATGAAATTTCATGAGAAAAATTGTGATGACCATAAAATTGATAAATGATCCCACTCTTTTTTTAGAAAGAGAACACAATATATATCTTTAAATTTCAATACCACACAAAAGCACTTAGAAGAATGCATGTCTAACCAGTACACACATAATGTAGAGAAAAAAATAAACTTTTATTTCAATGCCCATGTTCAACAAATGTTATATGCCCCAATTATCTTATTCACTTATAGATAACCAAAAATAGAATCCGCACAAAATCTATCAAGATCTACTCAAAACAGCAAGTATTAATTAATTTATTGCCATGCTTCCAACATTGCTTATACTACAACAACAACAAACCTTTATCCCACTATGTGGGGTCGGCTACATGAATCCTTCTTCTCCATTGTGTCCTATTATGTGCCAAATTCTCATTTAATTCTAATAAACTAAGGTCATTTTTTTTACATCCTAGCCAAGTCTTTTTAGATCTACCTCTACCTTTCTTAACATAGGACAAATTTAATACATTTACTCTCCTAATCAGGTCATCAGACGGCCAACGCTTTATGTGGCCAAACCATCTAAGGCAACTCCCTCTAATCTTATCTGCCACTGGAGCTACTCCAATCTTTTCCAGAACATATTCATTCATCATTTTATCTCTAAGAGTAAAGCCACGCATCCACCTGAGCATCCTTATCTCTGCAAAACTTAACTTAGTTTTATGCTTCTCTTTTACTAGCCAACATTCTGCACCATAAATCATTGCAGGCCTTACCACCATCTTATAAAATTTTCCCTTAAATCTAAGCGGTACTTTTCTATCACACAACAGATTAGATGCATTCCTCCACTTCAACCATCCAACTTGAAAACTACTAATAACATCCCCATCTATTTCACTATCATTTTGAACAAAAGACTCGAGATATCTGAAGCGCACTCTTTTTAATGACTTGATCATCCAATGTCACAACACCACCACTAAAATTTCTACAACTAAAATTATAAAAAAGAGAGAGGTGGCTAAAAGCAGTGTCATACTGTAGCTACAGTGGCAGACAAGTTGCAGAGCCATAAGGCAACACAACATAGGCCACAAAACGGTTAAGGCGACAAAGCGCATAAGCAGGAAACAACTTACAAATTATTAGATAACTAGGAATTGCATGCAGCGCCACAGAAAACAGCAAAACTAGGTGGTGAAAGCAACAAGCAATCAAATGAATAGTAGCATAACGAAAGCATAGCAATGACACAAGGTAATAGTAACATAGTGAAGAAATAATAATGGGTAGGACTTGGCAATCCATATTATGGTACTGATCTTGAACTATAGAGATGCTGCTTGGAACTTTATTAATGGAGTTGATAAACATGCAATAATAGAATAGACCTGATAGATTATTCAAAAAAACATCTTTTATAGGAGCAAACATCATAGGCATGCTTTTCACAAAACAAGTATTGATACAACATCTGTAATTCATTACATTCTATGCTTTTGACGAGTATATTTTAATCACTTATTTAAAGATAGGGAATGAAAATTGGATTAAATAAAATGGTTCCATTTGTTTAATCCAATTTTTCTTCTAGTTCCATATCATATAGTTGGAGTATTGGATTAGATAAAATGGAATGAAAATTGGTTGATCGTTAAGGCACTTGGAGTATTGGATTTAGTTCCATATCATATAGTTGAAAAATGTGGGTGTAGAATACTCATCCATAAACTTAAATTTTTTATCTTGAAAATGATTTTTGCCATTAGTATATTTAGCCTAACTTCAACTCCTATTTGGGTCACTCGCCACCAACCCTGAGAAGGTGTCCTTGCTTATAGATATTTGGAATTTCTTAGTAAGTTCCACTTGAAAAGCCTGCACCCTTGTTCGTGAATATATGTTGTTGGAATGCTAAATTTAAATCCTAGTGGATTTTAAATCTTAGTGTGTTTGAAGAAGGCGTTCAGCCTTGTTTGTTGAGATTAGAAAATTGATGGAACGTCTCCATATGATGTAAGTATTCAGCTTTTTTTTTTTACTCGAATAACTGCTTTCTGTATTTGGCTAAACTGTATGTGAAATGTATTCCATTGTCTACTGCTTTAAAGTGGCGTCGGGAGCCTACAACTGAAACAACAATAAACACCCTGTCTATCAATGAAATCCTTTCTCCTAAAAATTTGTCCAAGATCCGTTTTACCATACTCACATACACCTAAGACACCCTCTCTTTACCTCCCAAGTGATGCGTGTAGATTAGTGTTCCTTATGCTATTGACAGGTCATGTTATTCATTAGTCAATTCAGTCGTTTAGACATCAGTCATGTAAGTCAGTTGTCTAGTATCATTTTGAATCAATTTGAGAATCCATATAAATGCTAAATGATAATGTTATATGCTTTAAATTTGTATATCCATGTCATATATTGTCTTATGATGCAATTCTAATAGAGTATGGTGAGTGATACTTTAAACTTAAATAGTTAATGCACTTGCCTGATGTGCATCAAATGATAAAAAGAATCTGGAATTGCATTCTTCAAAACAATGTATATAACTAAGTTCCTGCATGTTCGGATTGTTCAGTTTTTGTTTCATGTATCTCCTCTTGAGCTTATAGGTAAGGGCCAATCACGTGGTATTTCTATAACAACATACATTTCAACTATCCATTGTGGAACTAACCCAATGTTATCACATGCCTTAACAATTGTATTGTATCAATATTGTGCAAGGCACTCAAACAATCAAAGACTTTTAGGGCACCATGTAGGACATTCCATTCGGCGTGTCTTAATTTAATTTAAAGACAAAAATTTGACACTTTTTGAACAACTTTAATGCATTTTTTGGCATATCTTCAAAACATATTGTAAACATGTAACAAATTATGCCTGTAGTTATAGAAATTAAGATTTTTTATATTTGATTTAATAAATAGAATGAGAACTATGATTTCACTCATATTGTTGTTCATGTTTGATTTAAAAGTCTATAACAATATAAATGTAAAAAAACTATTTTTTCAATCTATATTTTTTATGATAAATATTAACTGTAATTAATTTTTGTGTCATATATTTTAAGAATTAATATCGCATACATGCATGATTTTGCTAATATCTTGCTTGTGTCCCCATATATTTGATCGTGCATCATAGGTAATATAAAATTAAAATATTGGAAAATTTGTTGACCTCCATGCATGTGCATCGAGTCGAAATGCAAATTTGACGGCTTGGATCAATAGTGCAAATCGATATATGAAATATACTCGGACGAAAAAATAATCAAAACAATCTCCGTCGGCGAAAGGACTTTTAGCGTTAACGTCGAAATTCTCATCTACACAATTAATGATCGAGCGATTAAGGAGGGACATCGATCGACCGCGCTATCGAGGTAGGGAAGCGGCGATGCAACCTCCGTTCACAAAATTAATCGTCGCCAATAGCGTCAGCGTCAAAACGCAATGATGAGGCTGTTGCGCGGCGATTCAGTATGCATGAGTATCGAGCAATCGGATACAATAGCACGCAAATCGGAGCTGAAATACACTCGACGTTAATGAAAATCAATCAAAATGATCTATGATCGACGAACGGACTTCGCCATCGCGTTCAGAACGTCTAAATTGATCAGAATATGCATCTTGCGCAATTCGACGGTCGATCGAGAAGGATATAGCCGTCTGGCCGCGCATATCGATGGAAGCCGCGACGCTGCCCAAACGATCTCCATTTACGAGATTGATCGCACCGTTAGCGTCGAAACGCAAAAATCTATCAAATGAGACTGTTTGCACTCGATTCAGGAAAATTCTACGAATATTGAGCGTCGGGCGGCGACAACAAATTTGACCTCATTTGATGTCTTGACAAACGGTATCGATCATGGCCGTTTGCGTCGTTCGTCAGAACGTCAAAATCGACATATATTGCTTATATGATAATGTAAAAAATTATGCCTAATTAAAAAAAAAAAAATATATCATATAAATACCCCTTTATAACCCTAACCTTATTCTCCAAAAAAAAAAAAAAAATCACTCAGCCGACATCTTCCCTCCTCCCTCTCGTGCGACCCAAGCAGCACCCACACTATTCCTGTCGAGCAACCTCCCATTTTAGCTGCCCATCCTCGATGAAGCGCGTAGCGACACGTCTCCGCGGTGAACCTCGCCATTCTGCTGTTCGTACGCAGCGCGGCCAGACCTCCTGCGGCGCTCCAGTCTGCTCGCCGCTCTGCGGCGCCGGTGCCCTGCGCCGCGGCGCTCGTCAGGCGCGTGTTGATAAGTCTCGTGACACCTTTCTTTGGCGTGGAGGAAATCTTTACTTGCTTGTTGGTGTATAATGCATGCACGCCTTTCTTGGCGTGGGCGGAAAAATATACTTGCTTGTGGTGTGTATAAGTGCCGTGTGCCTTTCTTGGTGTAGGAAAATCTATCTTAGAAACTTCATCACCTTTCTTGGCGTGGTGGGATGGCACAGTAGTGGTTATACCACCCATACACGCCTTTCTTGGCGTGATGTGCATACCATAACCCTCTGAGACGGCGTCGGGATCTTTCTCCACCCAGTGACGACCTACAGAAGCCAAACCATGATATAAAATATTGTTTAAACATTCGGATGTATAAGTACCACGCCTTTTCTTGGCGTGGAAGGCTTGTTTCATCGAGTCTATACATGTCTTTCTTGGCATGGTGGAAAAATGCATTCGGTCGTGATATTTATACCACTCATACATGTCTTTCTTGGCATGGTGGGCCTGATACTGCAGTAGCTCACCGATGATGGCGTTGGGATCTCAGAAATCGCCAAATTTTCATAATGACAAGAGGCATAAACAGCTTAATAAAAACTCAACTATAAAGCTAAAATCAATTGCTAAAATGACATTACAAGTATATAAGTACCTGCTGGCTTTATTGGTGATAGGAAATCGTGTTATATGTAGGTCTTGAGACCCATACATACCTTTCTTGGCATGGTGGGATGGCGTTTGTGGTGTTTACACCACCCATACTTCTTGGCATGGTGAGGCACGTTGTAACCTCCTCTGGGGATGTGGGAGTGAAATGTTAAAATTTTATCTAAAATTATAAACTTGCAATGAAACTCATTTAAAATAAGCAAGAATATTCAAATCTCTGAAGTTAAATCAATTTTAAATTAAATAACTCGCGATGACTATATCTTGAATGCTTAAACTTATGTCGAAGATCTTTGCGTGGGTTGATTGATTCGGAGTCTTGGGAGTCAAAACCAAAAATCAAATAATAATATTATAAAAATTTCAACTCAATAAGATATTTTGAGAATTACATCGTATAATGATAGATATGATCATCTATTATTAAATTAATAGAATCAAATAATCTAAAATAATAAACTAAAAGATCAACTTATACACCTCCAGATGATATGCGTTGAATAGATTTCAACCGAGGAAATACTTTCAAAATGTGATTCAATTTCAAATCAAATTAACTCAAATTAAGTATCTCAAATGTAAAATCAACATGTCATTAAGTATTAAATGCTTAAATGAAATTCAATTTTTAAAGAACTTAAAGCTAAAACTCAATCCACCTTACAATTATTTGTTGAAGCGACAAATAAACTACTCTGAAAAGGGTGTCAAATCAATCAATTATGTTATTTCAATCAATCTAAAGTGATGGCGTGACTCTGTCCTCCATTCGTGGCTTGGCCGATAAACTCCATATGATGCGATTACGTGAGTCCCACTAGGGTGCGTCATCAAATGATATCATTATATTTCGATCCGTAGATGTATGCTCCAATATTTCTCTTTGAGATGTAAATCATAGGTGCACAATAGAAAAAAGTCTCTCGGTAAGACTTAAACTTGTCTCCTTAAATAAACACCACTGCGTCTACAAGAATTTCTTGGATGACACCCTACCGACAGGATCCTTCCGGTTGGATTACTCTCCTCACTAAGTATAGGGGCGATAGCGGGATGGCAACCATAAGATCTAGATGGGTGCGTCATTGTTCCCCAATCATCTCTTTTAAGTTAAAATAATGAATTTCAATCATCAAATTTAAACTCTTTATTCTTGCTTTTTACATAGCTAGAATTGAAAGTTCTCTCGGCATTGAGGGTAATTAACTTATAAGTGCTTACGCATAGAAACACAGGAATCTAAAGTCCTCACAAAATGAGGGAAATCTGAGTAATGTCTTATCTATTTATTTTCTCCGAAAATTTCATTGATATTTAAATCACTCTCTTCATCGAGAGGTTGGTGGCGAATTTTCGGAGCCCACAAAAATATATAATATCTTCCATATGAGGTTAAAGTACTTTTCAAATGCAATTATATTAATTAGATTATAAGTATGATAACCATACATAAAATAACATTTTATGTAGGTAGATGACTGTTATCCATTTAAACAAATTAGAAAAGTTGGGAAAGGTAGTATCTAAATCACTACCTCAAAGTGTTATAAACTAAAATATATATGTTCATGAAAATGAGGTTAACTAAGATGAATTGATATAAGTAAATCCATGTTTGACGTATAAAAACAAAGTGTTGAATCTGTTTTTAATGAAAAAAATGCTATATATACAATATGCCATCTCTTGTATGGCCCTACAAGATAATTCTTTGAGCAAAACTGACGAAAAACATGCTCTAATCAAAAGTCAAAATAAAAGAAAATTTCCAATGTGAATGCTATGAAAAAACATTTATTTGTAAGGCGGAGAAAAACAGGAGCTAGGGGATTGCTAGTTGATACCTGGCCAAAAACAGAAATTCAGAGCATCGAGTACAAGAAGGTACTGAACAGTAAGTGGCCCATTATCAAAGTAGTGAATTCCTTCAAAGTCCCATTCAATTTTCGGAATTGAACCTTCAATTTCTCCAACAACCTCTTCAAGAGCTGGAAAAAAAAAGAAGAAAAGTGATGAAATTCTGATGACTAGCATTTTCTCATATGCTAATGCTGGCAAGGGCATAAATCTTCCATATTCGTTGCAGATTAAGTAAAAAAAAATGTAACAAATCAATAAAGTTGAGATTTCACCATATATGTTATTTGATGCAGCTTGTTGAGCATCCACCTTCCATTCCTTTTGATTTGAGTCTAATCTCCATTTCATGTTTTCCCATGCTTTGCTTATGTTAGTTAAAACTAATTACTTTTAGTTGCTAATTAGTCATGCTTAACTGTTTTCCCTCTTAGCAAATGTCGAGTCATGGACATAAGTATCATAACTGAATAGTGGCAGATACGTGATGTTGTTTCCTGAAGGAATCAGTGGAATAAAGGAATATTTCTCCATTTTTGTTATCTTCTGGTTACATTTGCTAGCTTTTTTCCCATACTGGTATTTGAGAGGCAGATTAATATGTAGCTTGTGTAAACTTAAAAGTGTGGAGCACAGTGGCTTTAGTTGAGTAGTTCATTTCATCGAGGAGAAAGCAATGTGAAGATCTAGCACCAAATGAAACAATTATTACAAAGCCATTTTGTTCCCTCTAATGTAACTGTCATACTTATATGCTCTCAAAATTTTCATTTGGTCAGCACTCACATGAAAGATAAATATCACCTAAATGCTCACAACAAACTCAATGAGTTTGTGCAACAATTGATTGCTAGATACATTGGAGGATTAAAGGACTCCGTATAAGATAAATTATAAATGAACTCAGTAGGGTCTCTTCCTCGAGCAATCAATTTTGTATACAAGGTGGAAATACAACAAACTTCCAATTTTCAATCTACAAACACTGACACACTTTAGTGAACAAATAAGTGAAACCATTAAAAGGTAGGGATGCAAATGAATCAATATGCTCAACATACTACACAAGGCTAAACTCAATTGGAGCTCATTCACAATCATTTAATTAACCAATCGACGAGCTTGAACACTTTTATAAGTACATGACTAATAAATAAACAAACTTGAACAGCTTAGTTTGTTAAGTAACTCAACTAAAACTCAATAATATACTCCTTTAAGGCTTAATAAAGATTTATGTAATATATGATTATGTGAGTCTTTTTCTTTTCTACATTAAATTGATTTTGATTATGAATATAAGCTATTTCTTTATGCTTGTAAAAATGTTTGTTTATTTAATATTTCATTCAATTAAAATCTCATATTTAAGCTCAAAAGATTGTTCATTGATAGGCACAATAAGGCTTGTCTAGTTAACTATTAAACCATAATGGTGTTCATTAAAAGGCTCAATTAGACTACTTAAGTTAGCTAACCATTAGAGTTCAAATCAAATCCAAATAACAATAATGTTATATAAAACAAGCTTGAGTGCTACTATAAATACCAATATCAAGCTCAAGCTCGAATAGATTTTCGCAAAATGAGCTTGAGCAAGCCCATGGTTCAGTACATTCTTTTATACCCTCACTAAAAGGACCTCCTTAAAACAATAAAATGAGGCCCCATTAATCCCATCCATCTATGATTGTCATCAATCTACCATATCATAAAACTCAAGTGCAAGCAAGATTCAACTACAATAATATTTGCAATAATCCATATCCTTCTAAGTGAATCTATTGTTTTCAACTTGATGGATGATGCAATAAATGTCTTAATCAAAGATGGAGAGGAAGATGCTAACAAGAATCATAAATTGTCCTATAATCACTGACAAATTTGAGAATATCAAGGATGAATTTCATTCTCATCTTGCATCCATTAGAATACATTATTTACTCCTTCACGACCAACAATCTCTTAACGACATTCTATTTTTCGTACTAGAGTACCATATTCAACAAGATTTATGACCTCTTGATGGATAGTGGTTGTATCAAAAAAATCATTTCTGGTGCCATGCCAAAGGCTCTCCATATGAAATTACAAAGCATGCACACCATTATAAAATTAGTTGGATCAATAAAGGAATTGGCATGCTTGTGTTGGATGTCTATAATGCATAATGACATGTGTTCTATTGGCAACATTTTTTATATAAAGTCCTTTGTGCCATGCTACCCGGGGAAGTGTGCCATCTAATATTAGGTTGGCCTTGACAATTTGATATGGGGTCAAAATATGGCTATTGAGCGAACTACTATATTTGATTGAATGGGAAAGAATAAGAGAGAATGCTATCGACTTCTACAGCAGAGAATCAATATATAGTGTAGTTCTTTCATGAAAGTCATTGGACTTTAACTATTTGATACTTACAAACTTCTGACTAAAATTTTTATTTTTCTTCTTAATGAATTGAGTCCCGCATCGACCAAACACCACATGTTCTGAAAGAGCTGCTAGATTAATGTATTGTTGCTGTACTAAAAGAACCACCATAACAAATACCACCCCTTAAATCAATCTAACATCAAATTGATTTGATTTAAGAAGAAACTCTATCAAACTTAGCATATTACAAGATGAGCCCACAAGAGCACAGGATTCTACAAAGGGTAACATTCTTAAGAGTAACTTACACGACTTAATTTAAGCTCCTGAATGGTCTTTATTACTGTTTGTAACTTATTTGGAAACATATTATGGGTAATAGATTTGCATGTTAGATATATGATAAGCAAAACTATAGCCAAAAATAGATCTCCAATGTAACAATTGAAGGACATGCTAGGGATGGTGCGACCATTTTATCTAAATTAGACCTTTGAGTGGTTACCATTAAATCTGAACTCGAATAAGCGATGAATAGAAGGCATTCTTTTAAACTCATGAAAGAATATATGAGAGAAAGATGATCCTGCTAGCCTCTACAATGCATTGAATACTTCTATGTGTTGGAAGCATGAGGTACGAACATTTCCATAGAAAATTTGTATTGCTTATTTTGTTGATATCCTAATTTATAGTTCTTCATTGACTGAGCACGTACATCATCTTGAACTGCATATTGCTACCTTATGAGTTAAATTGCAAGTCAATCTTCCTAAATGCGAGTTTTTATTCTTAATTTCCATTTTTGGGATACATTATTGATGTCAAAAGTATCCAAGCTGGTCCAGACAACGTGGAGGCCATCTACTCATGTTCTACTCCTAATCCCTTACTAATATACAAAGATTCTAAGCCTTGCACCTTTTTATGTCCCTTCATTAGTAGTTTCAATACAACCATGGAGTCGATCACTAATTCTATAAAACAAAAGATCTTCTCTTGTGGTATATAAGCAACAAAGCTATATTGTCGTCAAGGAAAAACTATGAACAAAGTCTATCTTGGCCATTCCTATTTTGAGAACCCATTTTAGGTGAAAACAATGTGTTGATCATAGGGATTTGTGTTATCCTCCCTCACGAATGGTAATCAATAGAATTTTTAAACGAGAAAATGAGTTTGGCACGAAAAATGCTCAACATACAAATAAAAATTCTACGTCACTCTTCGAGCACTATAATAGTGAGAACACTATTTGCTCCATCAAAAATTCTCTTGTTCAATAGCCACAAATCCCTCCATCCAATCTTTAAATTCACAATAAAATTGAGTTGTATGCATCCATGACAGATTATGTTCCTACAAAAATTCAATTTTTGTTGTATCAAGCATAAGGTCAATACCTGCATACAGGTACCAAACACTACAAGCTAGACTTTTGGTGGTTATCAAACAAGCAATCTGGATTGGACATGCTACAAGTTTTATATGTAACAAACAATAACTTGATAAAACCTTAGACAAGATGTGTAAATTGCTCTTCAATCAACAATTATTCATCGCAACAAGGTTTTTAATTCAAGGGAAATCAATCATGCATGCCAAACAATCGCTACGACAATAGATGATCAAAAAAGTGCATGATAGGGCACTCATAGCTCACATTATGCAACAAAACATTACCGTTGTTTTAAGCTGACTTTTTTAGCCCAATTTGTGAAGAAATGTATGTCGATATTTAATAAATCCACTATTTGCTAGGCATGCAAAGAAGTGAAGAAGAATTCTCAATTATATATTTCATTACAAATTTTGCATTCAATTTAGAAAGAGCTTACTTAATTGTGATTTTGTTTTGTGACATCTAATAAACAAAACATGACATCCACTCCATCATGGTGGTTGTTGATCACTTCACAAGAATGATAAATTTTATAACTTGCAAAAAACTTTTTATTCCCTTAACGTAACTCAACCTTTTAAAGGAAATTTTTGGATGCATATTCTACCATTAAGCATGACTTCAGATCAATTTAAGCTACTTTTAAATTGTTGTAGAAAGAAGTTAAAGCCAAACTTTGTTTGAGCTCAACCTATCACCCTCGAATGGATAATCAAACTGAAGTGATTAACTTAACACAAAGTAACATTTTCTATTGCCTCCCAGGAGATCACTCAAAGCAATGGGAAGAAGTGTTGAGAAAGACAAAGTTTGCTTACGCTTCTATGACTAATTAGTCAATAGGACCGAGACCATTCAACATTGTTCACACATAAGTACCCAATCATATTATGTATCTCAACGTTCTATTTAAGGTGAAAAGTAAACCTATTGCATGCATGGCTTCCAGTTTCAATGTTATGCTTAAAGAAGTGAAAAAACAAAGAACCACCATGTTGGTTTTCATTCAGTGCACAACAAGCTGGTCTTCATAGATTATCTAAAATTTTTCATGATGGTGACTTAGTTATGATTCATCTTCACAAGGAATACTTCCTTACTGACACATACCAAATTAAAATCATAGAAATTTTGACCATTTCCCATCACCGGACACATCAATGATAATGCCTATGTTGTCTCTCTCCCATTGGATTTGAATATCTCTTATACCTTCAATGTTGATGATATCTACCCCCTCCCCCTGATGAAAGCACCATACAGCTTACCAAACATGAGTCGAGTTCATGAGTCGAGTTCTTTTGGAGATGACCAGAACTGCAGTAGCTAACTTCCACTTTTCACTACTTTTCCATTCATTGTTATTTGAGTCTAGTTTCCATTTTGTGTTTGTCCATGCCCAATTACTTTCAGTTGGTAATTAGTCGTGCTTAGTTGTTTTATCTCTTAGCAAATGTGGAGTCGTGTGTATAAATATCCGAACCAAATAATAGTGAAGGCAGAATTGAGAAGGGATCATTACAATAAAGGGATAACTTTCCATTTCTGTCATCTTCTTCTTCCCCTTCTTGACTTCTGTGCTACTATGTTTGCTAAAAATACAGACAAAATAAAGAGATAATTGAATAGATTATTTTATGAATAGATCTAATGAATCTGGTGGTCAGCCAAACAGAGTATAAATTCATGCAAATTTCCCAGTAAAAAGACTTTGTTTGGATTAGAGGTAAGTGAAATAAAAATGATAGATAATCCCAGCCATTGATGGGTTTATTATGAATTAGCCGCTGCAATTTTAAGCCTTTCAACCTCCACATTTTTTTTTTTTTCATTTCATTTTACTCAAATTCCTAGCATCCAAACACAGACATAAGGCTCATTTAAATGTTAGATTTAAGGTCAAACTCTTTACAAATACCCACCAAAGATATCTCATTTAAAAACATTCCAATAGAGTGTCGACGCATCCACAGTCAGAAACAAAAACACAAACAAACAAACTCGACTCTACCATCCACGCAAATAAACCAGGGTCCAATCGCCAAAGACCAAAGAAAGCTCATATGAACTCCATATCAGATGAAACTCAGCCAAAACAGCTTCCTTTAAGCCCTAAGTTTGAACATGAGAAACGACGAAAGGAACGCACCTACGGAATCCACCTTCACGTGGGAAGAACGGCTGACGACCCATGCCGAAGTCCTCGCCACGTCTTCCATTCACCACCACGGAAATTTCTCTCTATTAATCTTCTCTTCTTCTTCCTCCTGACCTCTTATCCCCTTGGCTCTCCTCTTCCCTTGTCCCTCTCTCGCGCCGCCTCTTCCTTCTCACAAGTGGCAGTAGATTTTCGCGGGAGTAACGAGGAAGTAGCAAACCTCGGATGTGGAGCGCGGGTGGTGTCAAATGACTAAAGGGCCCCCAATTGTCTTTAATTTCGAAATAGTTTTCTCTCTATTTTTACTGCCGTCTAGTTTCCCCGCCGCGGATGCCCTTTTGAATTCTAGTGAAGCTTAAAATGACATTTAGGATCTATTTATTTGGCATAATTTAGGTGTATTACATATTAAATTTATGTATTTTAAAATTTTGCTATATTATCCATTGTAATTAAATTTTAGTGCATTTTTAAAGTATTTTAAATACATTTTCAAGTTAAAATATAATATATTTAAAATTCATTAATTTTACGTAAATTTAAAAATATGAATCTGAAAATTGAGATTGATCATCACCTGCTGCATTATGTTATATTTAATCATCATCACTATAAATCACTATTATTACTTAAAATCTTATTTTGATTACTTTAATTTACTGAACAAATTATATAAATTAATATAATTATATAGTTTCCAACCAAATAATCATAATTATTTCAAATGTATTATTTTCATTTTTTATTGCATTCTTTTTACATAACATTTCAAATTCAATTGACCAAATAGCCAGTCAATTGATTTTTTTTTTAAAGATGTGTCCATAAAATTATGCTCGCAAAGCAACTTTTTAGTATGATGTAATTGTGATATACTAATTACAAGTCTTGTAGATATAAAAATTTTTAGCCTAAATATTATTATTCCTCTTGAAAACAAATATTTATTTCGCTTTAATATTAAAAATGGAATTTTTAATTTTCATGGAATGATCAATTATTCTAAATTGTTTATGTTGCATCTTATGCTTCATTTGTTGCTAATATACTATTGAGTATTGAAATCCCTTTAATCTTCAATATTTATCTATATAAAAATCATAATATAATTGACAATCTTAGCCGGAGGGCAAGTTAGAAAGCATAAGAGAGGTAGACAATATTAGCTATGGTAGTTAGGTGAAAGTGAATGCTTTTGAATTATTTTTTGTTGTGAAGTGTGCCAATTGGTTTATAAACAATACCTAGAATGTACATTAAGGCTTGGTGGGTGAGATCATATGTATTGAGAATTTTAGTTCTCTAAAGAATAATGCTCAATTCACTTTGTATTTAGATAGAGAAATGATTGTTATAATATAAAAAAATAAATACATAGTTTAGAGTGATTATATTAAGAGTCTATTTGTAACAACTGTAGTTATATGAAAAAAAGTTGTGGAGGTATACTAGAAAAAGTTGCTATCTAAAAAGTTATAATAGGTATTATAATTTTTTTTTTATTTTAAAAAGTCAAACTATCTTTCACATCTACGCTCCACTGATCTTAAAAAAAACTTTATTACAATAGTTTTACTTAAAACACATATCTATAATGTTGTTTTAAACCATGACCACTATATTAGTGCTTAAATGACATGGCCATTATTGTGTTTGATGAGCAAAATGTGATTAATCATTAGAGTTATATAACAATATTATTTTGGAGAGGGTGATTATGAAAGTGAATATACAAAGAAAATGAGAGAGAAAATAAATAGTTTGAGGTTAAATCTTTATATTCCCTTATATCTAAAATATAATACTTAATCAATATGAGCTAGCCCTAAATACTATACGTGTTCGAAGAAGATGGTGTGGAGAGAAAGTGGTGTTTAGTAGGAGTTCAACAGTCAAAAGGTCACACATAATGAAGACGATGAACCAACTTCAATGATGAAAGTCAACTTATAGTGGAGGTCAATTTTCTAATAAAAGTCAACTCTTTTCATAAGAGAAGCAATATTTTTTAGTTTCACAATGAAATAAAGCATTAATAATATAATTTAATATAAAAATAAACACCTAAAATTAAGATCTATAATTTACTTATTAAATCAATCCTTAAACCATCAATACTTCACAAACTTCATGAGAAATTCTTTTAGTAGCTCAAAAAGGCGACTATTGCATTATTTGAATTTGCTTTCAACATCGTTATGTTATAGTCCCTTAATATTTGTCCTTTCCATCAAAATGACAGAACAAAATTTTTTTTTCTCTTTAACAATGTGATTTTAATAATTGATTCATCAAGCTTGCATACACATATCATAATTTGCAATAATTCTAGTGAAATAACCAAAATATTTATTACATTTAAGCTAAATCAACCCTCGTGAGAATTAATATCATGGAAAAAAATTAATTTTGTTAGCAAATATATTCAATCTTTGATCCCTTCCATCACCCACCCAATACTCCTCCATATATGACATTTTGAGAAGTTTGATCCTAACATCCTTGTAATCACCACATAATTTCAAAGTGTTTTTCCTCAATTTAAGGATATCTATAACTAAATTAGCTACTAACATCCTATTATGAGGATGTAAAACTATTCTATGAAATAAAGAAAAAGATTCATAATAGTTTAACTCTTCACTTGTCATTTCTTATGGAGATGTGTCCATGATAGCTCTCAATGAATGTCCATAACCCAAAAGATTATTTGGTGGCCATTAGAGCCACTTCCAATGCGCTTAACTCACTCAAACACCATCACACTCACTAGAGACTTCTTTAGTAATATCATTCTTTATTATTAGATACTCCTCGGTATAAATATATAAGAATTGTGTAAAATGTATGTGTTGACCTCATTTTGGAGTGAGCTCTTAACCTCCTCTTCTTAGACTTAGGACTCTTCTAGACATTAAGAACTCTTAGTCATAAGACACTTCTAGATTAGGTGAACACCTAACATAAGCAGAAACTTAGAAGTGTTAATCATAAAGATACCTTGGTTTAAGAAATTACCTATCCCATAGCCTAAACCCAATCTAGATACACTTTTGCAAATCAAACCCAGACTCTTCTCAAACCAAATCTCAAATTAAAATTCAAATTCCAAATCTAATTTAAAATTTGACTCCAAATGATTGAAACCTAAAATCAAATTCAAATCCTAAAACTCCTTCCTATGCCATATGAACCACATTCATAAGCATAGCCAAAACTCCACTTAAATCAAATCAAACTCAATTGATCTCTTTATAAATCAATTGTTCATTCATTTATATTCACAAATATAAATGAAATCCAAAATTCAAATGACCAAAACTATATCAAAATCAAATCCAAACTCAATCAACCCTTTAATTCTTTGGACTTAGCCAAATTCTATCCATATTAAGTCAAAACCAATGAAATCTCTTGAATCAATCATTCATTCAATTATCTATCAAATATAAATGAAACCTACAATCATCAAATCAAATCAAACCAAAGTCAAACCCCAACTTAGCCCTTTTGACTTGAAAATTTCAAATGAGCCAAAATCCCTTAGACTCCAAATTGATTGTTGAATTTATATTTTATAATCTAGAATATATAAGTTCAACTAAACTAATCAAACCAAAACAAAATCAATTGACCCACTTAGGTCCAGTTGACCCAAAGTGACCTAAAGGACCCATTTGAACCAACATCTAATCCAACCTAAATTGGATTGAACCAAGCTCACCAAAATCTTCCACCATGATTGTTGATCATCCTAGGATGATCAATTACAATCAATTGGGCCAAACCAAGCCCAATTGGCCATTTGATCCTTGAATTTGCTAAAGGACCAAATCGGTCAAATCATGATCTAACCCAAATTGATTGTAACCAATGGCTCAAGTTCATTCAAATTGATTATTGAACTTGACGTCATAATTAAACTCAATTTGATCAATCGAATTGGTTTCAACCAACTAGCCCAAATTGGCCTAAAGGGTCAATTTGGCTAAATCAAATTAAATCCAAATTAATTTAAACCAAAGACATTCATTTTTTTAATTACAATTGAACATGAATCAACCCATAACCGCTAATTTGGCCAATTTTGGTCAAATGGGTCAATTGATCTAAAATGACCCATATGACCCAAATTGGGCCAAATCCCTTGAAACCAAGCCAATTGGGGGTGATCAAACCCAACAAACCCATTTGGGATCATAAACCCAACCCATTTAAACCCTCATGAATCCTCTCCACAGGATTCCAACCTCATTTAATTCTCCCATATCACATGCACTTAACTCCTCCCCAATATTTGCATTGAATAGGGCTAATCATATGACAACAAGAGATGACTTTGGAGCAAAAATTTAAAGTCTTCAATCAATCTATCATCCATCCCAACCACCACAAGATGACAATCAATTTGGAGCCAAAAATTCAAAAAAAATTATATTTTGGCCATTATAAAGGAGGGGAGATGAGGCTTTGCTCTTCCTCACCACCATTTACCCCAAAAGCTCTCCAAAGCAAAAGAAATCCATCCCCACCTCTTTGAGCCATTTTTAGCTCAAAACATAAATAATTGCTCTTACGGTGAGCTGACGGTAAATCGGAGGCGCGTTTGAAGGAGGCATGGGCTAAAGATCACTCAAAGCTTTCACATACCTCAGAGTTATTGATCTTCACCTACCGAAAACCATCCCCGACGAGGTAAATTTCTCCAAACCGTAGCTGGTCTTAGGATTTCATGCATTTTATATTAATTTTCTTGCGATTTTAGGAATTTCCCTTAGATAATCCAATATTTTTACTTTAAATCATCTAAATTAGGAAATAGAATTTTTTTGGTGCAAATCAGTGCAAAAATGGGTCCATTTGGACAAGTTTTGGCTTAAAAATCTCTTTTTTTTCCAAAAAAGCCTGAAAGCACTTTATTCTCGGCGGGTTTCTGACCATTGTCTAATCCCGGTTGCGGATGGCTCGGATCGCGCATGGATCATGCGATCAGAACCTTCGATCGCGATGCAATCTAGACCGTCGATCGCGTGATTTCGCATGACGGATCGCGATTCGCGATCGCCGATCGCCGATCCGTCTAGATAGTCGTGATGATGGTCCGAGCGAGCGGTCATTTTCTCTTCTTGCCAGTGATGTCGGTCGCGCATATTTCCTTTTATAAAAAAAATTAATTTAAATCACATGAAATTTTAAAATTAATAAAAAATAAAATACTTAACAAAATTGCAAACAAGGACTCATTGGATTTGTCTTTATGAAAGGAATCCAACAAACCCCAAATCCCCAAATTTTACTATGTATTTTGAGTTTTAGTGAAAATCATATTTCATTAATTAAACCAAAAATATAAGTCAGATTAAGTTGAAAGTTTCAAGGATTGAAATTAAAGTAAAAACACACATACCATATAAATTTCAAGTGAAAAGGACTTTTGGATTGGGAGAAATTAAATTTTGAAGTTTAGATTGGTCATTTTAAAAATAAATCAAATAAAAATTTAGAAATTTACAAAAATCCTCAAAATAGCTTAAATCACTTCCATTATGTCAAGGACTCCTAAGAAAATAATGTGATCTTCTGAATCCTAATGAACCTCAAACAAATATTTAAGAGTAGAGTTTAATCAATTAAGAAGTTAATTAAAACATAACCTAAAAATAATTTAAATATTAAATTAAAATCAGAAATGAAATAGCACTTAAGTAATCATTAATCAAACCTCAAATCAGAAAAATATCATCTTTAGTGGAGATTAAATTAAATATGATTGAACTTTGTTTAATAATAAAACTCAATTAAAATATTAAATCTTAAATCAAACCCAAAATTCAACAAATTTAGGAAACTTTAATCATTTGATACTAATTAAATTAAACCAAATAAAATTAAAGTAAACTTAATTAACATATGATTAAATCACATCCATTTGGGATAAGATAATTAATTAACCAATAAATATTTCAACTTAATAACTAAATCAAACATGTTAATGAAATCAAACAAACATAATAAATGAATCAAATCAAATAAAACTCTAATCATAAATAATCAAACTTAATTAAAATAAAATAATTAATTAATTAATTCCTTACATAATGATGGTAATAATAATAATTCCTTTCAAACCAAACTTAAGAAAAAATTCTAAACCAAATCACTCACATGTGGGAAATTAAGTCATTAACCTCTAATTAAATAAACACTTAATTAATCTAATGATTTAAAAATTTAATTACCCTTAATCAAACTTAATTAATCAAACATCTAATTAATGTAAACTTAACAAATTAATCCATCATCTTAATAAACCAAACTAATTTTAAAAATCATATTAAAATTAATTCAAATCAAACACTTAATTACTTAATTTAATCTATTAAATAAACTAATTAAATCAATTAAATTAATCATATTAAAGTTAAGCTTAATCAAACATAAAAATGCAATTAAATGCTAATCAAATCTTAATTTAAACTTAAATAATTAACTCATTAATTACATCATTAACCTAAATAAATATGAAATCAAATTAAAATTAAACAAATCTTTATTTAATTTAATAATTAATCATACCTCTTAAATAAACTAATTAAGTTAATTAAATTAATCATATTAAACCTAAGCTTAATCAAATGCAATTAAACACTAATCAAAACCTAAATTAAACATAAATTATTAGTAATTACATCATTGTCTAAACAAATATGAAACCAAATTGAAAATTAAACAAATCTTTATAATTAACATAAATACACTTCTTAAACTAATCACATAATCACTTTGAACCTAAGTAAACCCATAGACCAATAAAGCTAATCAAATCAAATTAAATTAGATTAAACTAAATTAAGAAAGACTCTCATCAATTTAATATGTAATCAAATCAAATCTCATTCAACCTACTTAAATAAGATAAACTAATCAACTATCCAATGTATGAAATTAAAATACAAACCAAACTTTGATGAACATGACAAATGGATGTGGTTAAAAATAAAATCCTAATTACAAATAATTAAGCCCAATTAAAATCAAAATAAAATCTGAGTTAATCTAATTCGATCAAACTATAAATAAATGTACCACAATCAAATTAAATAAACATAAAGTTAAGTAACATAACCATAATCAAAGAAAAAAAATAGATATTAATTTAAAAGGATATTGAAGTATCAAGATTTAATTAAATCAAAACATCTAATCTAAAATTAATCAAAACACATGAAACAAACTTAAACTTCATTAAATGTTAAGGATATTAAATTATCAAGATGCAATTAAACTAAAACATATAATCCAAAATCAATCAATCATGAACTTAAATAAACTTAAACTTTATTAGATATTAAGGATATTGAATTATCAAAATGCAATTAAACCAAAACATCTTAATCCAAAATCAATCAATCAAATACTTAAACAAACTCAAATTTTAAATTATAAATCAAATCAAATTAATTACATAAATTCAAATGGGCTAATTAAGATACTTAAGGATCTTAGTTATACTCTTTAGGAGTTAAGATGTTTAATAGGGTGAGTTATGTCTACAAATAGAATTCATTCTACTCTTCATTCTTGAAGACTTAAACATCACTTTAACCAAATAAAGTGAAATAAAATGAAAAGTAAATCATTAAATCATTTAAATTGAAATCACCCAAATGTAAAATTTAAATTCAAACTCCAAATTGAAACTTAAACTAAAGAAGTAGTAAAGTCTTGCTACAAGCCTTAAGCACACACATTAGAATACTAAGTCACCACTTCTAGTGCTAAGTTAGGGGCATTGTATGTATGATGTTGTGTTTATTTTTGCGATGTAATATTTTAGGCTGATGTTAGGGTATATGTTTAAGTAAACTGGATGTTAGCCGTTATTAGCCTAATCATGTTTTTACAAGGGGGTTTTAAGGGGGCCGTAATAAAAAAAAATAAATGCTTTGCGTGTAGTTGCTTGCTTAGCCTAAGCGTAACCCATGTTAGGGGCAAGGTTGATTACCCATGTGTGGGTGCTAAGTCCAAATTATTCATATAATTCTTGGGTTGTATGGTGTGTTTAGTTAACATATATTTTGCAGGTGTAGCTAGATTTATTTTTCTCTTTTTTTGATGTGCATTAGGAATTAGATTAGTGCTATGGGGATTAGGATGAGTAGTGGCGAAGGCTTAGTCCCTAGGTGCCTTATGATTCCTTTGGAAAATCAAATCAAAATAAGAGAATGAAGAAATGAAGAAAAGAAGACCCCATAACATATATATTATTTTTGTAATCGGGTTGTATAAGGGTAGAGCTCATACCCTTTTTTTCTCTTTCGGTGTATGAAACCGAATGGCCTTTTATTCTTTTATGGTAGTCTATAAAATTATTTGATGTTGTGTTTAGATTGCATATTAGAACAACATGCTTTTCGTAGTTTCTTTATGACTGATTCTTCAATGTGTGGCCTGGATGCGGTAGGCTCTTAGGGTAAAAATTAATTTTTCTACCCCAATTAACAACTCATAACTAAAATTTTAAAATAACTCATAACCTCATATAAAAGCCTAGGAATTAAATCAAGATAATAAAATTTTTAGCAACCTCTTAGCTGGATGGATGAATGTATAATATCATGCATGTCATATTATTTCACTCTTGTTAAGAGGGGACTTCCATCTTTGCCAGAGAATCAAGGCTTAACCTGTGAGAGCCTTTGGTGGAAGAACACCCCTTTATCTCTTGATTTAGCCTATAATCAAATTCTTATGCATTTAGGCATATAAAATCCCATAGCCTATGTTAAAACAAAAAGTCCAAAAAAATCAAATAAATTTGATAAAATTTGCATTAGATTAAGTCATGGATTCATACCACTCATGCTCTAATCTCTTAGGAAGTGAGTTTAAGGACTTAGTCTCCTTTCTAAATAAATAACAGCCTAGCCATCTTGCAAAAGCATAAGACTTGCCTACATGGATTTAAAGCGTAGGAGGAGTTAGCTAACTGCCACTCCAGGCGGCAATAAGTCCAGCAGTCAGGTGGTTTATTCTCTCTTGTGGAGGTAAACCATATATCCATTTTCACCTTAGATTTAGGTCATGCATTTGTTTTGTACTAAGGCTCCTTAGTTTAGGATTCTGAGATAGCTATTTCCTTCGACCTACAAGTATAAATCCTCACCTCTTAGGTATTTCAATAATCTTATGTTGTGGAATTATAAGCCCTAGGAATCTAATAAAATGTCAACTCAAATAATTAACTCTCTTCAAATTTCAAAAAAAATATAAAGCCCAATTATAGGGTAGATTAGAATGCTCACTAGGCTTCTTAGTATCATGAGCATTTCCTACTTTCCCCCTTTGGATTCCAAAAATAAGTCTTCTCCTTGATTTATCCCATTTGATTTTCTAAAATAGCCAATCCTTTGATAGTCTTAACCTTGAAATCTTTAGAGACCTTAATTGTCTACTTTAATCGAGAGTATTCTTAAGAAAATTTTCATTCTTTACGATGTAATTA
This sequence comes from Cymbidium sinense, assembly GCA_021442155.1. Lineage (NCBI taxonomy): Eukaryota > Viridiplantae > Streptophyta > Magnoliopsida > Asparagales > Orchidaceae > Cymbidium > Cymbidium sinense. Next base: position 39,523,332 of record CM038228.1, read on the forward strand.
ACTATGGGGCTTGCCTCCATAGGAACTTAACCGCTTAAAATAAACCTTTACTTTTTTTCATGTAAAGTAGGAAAGATCTCGGTATATTCAAGACCCATCATGCCTTAGGAGTCCTTAAGTGATTAGGTCCATTATGGGTGGTGATTTCTATCTTTCGAGATAGTACATCATTCCTTAATGTCGTACCCGATCACTTCAATAAGTACCACCTAAGATCTGCGTGGTGTCCCACATCCTGAAAATAAACACCACATATTTTTCTAGTGACTCTACTAGGGATGGTTCTTTTCTCCATCTTTAGTAGACAATTATTATCTCCAAGCATCGATAGTGGACTTATATTTTATATAGGCCCAAGGCTATCATTCTTTCCGTTGGCACTTAGCTTATTTCATCTTTAAGCAAAGCTCGCCAACATCCTTTAGGTTTTAGGACCTCACTCCATGTAGGTCTTAAAATTCCTATTGGGTTCCCCCCAATAGGTGAAAATTAAAATAAATCAAACAAAGGAGATGACCAAAATTAAGAATCTCTTCACTATTCTGATGGTGAGGCAAGGTTCATCCGATGAACAATAAGAGAATAAAACTCTTCTACAAAATAACATATCTTTCCAAAAGCACTTTTTCAAAATTCACATAATAAGAGATCTGCACAAAAAAGTTTGTAAGAAATTTTCACAAAACACATATAACCAAACCTCATTTAACAAATCCTATGATTGTTACATGGAGGTTCTTTTCAAAGTCAAAATAAACTATTTTTAATGTCTTTTTCAAAAAAACACATTTTCTTTGGAAATAGCTATCCCCATCCCACACACTCAAATTTGTTGGAGGGAGATTCTATTTTCGAATAAAATCATGATATAAAAATTAAAACTCCACTTAGCATACTTCACATGTGTTAGAGTTGAAGTTTTCCCCTTTTTAAAAAAGTAATAAATCATACACACACAAAAGAGAAGTCAAGATATATTTGAACCCCCCACTTGACATACCCAAATTTGTCAAATGGGAGTTCCCCTTCCCTTGGAGAAGGTAGAGCAAATTGAATTCTATTTGAATTAGTCTGATAAAACTCTTTCTTGCCAAAGTCTTGGACTTCAAAACACATTGGGAGGTCATTTGACATGTCCAAGTATCAAATGAGAACCCCTTTTTTGAAAATCATAAGAACAAATTGAACTCCATTTAACATACCTATGTTTGTTAAATAAGTTCTTTTCTTTCAAAAATCATAAACACATTTGACTTTCACTTAACATACCAAATTTGTTAAGTGAGAGTTTCATTTTCAAAATCATAAACACATTTGACTTTCACTTAACATACCAAATTTGTTAAGTGAGATTTCATTTTCAAAATAAAACACATTTGACTTTCACTTAATATACCAAATTTGTTAAGTGAAAGAGTTTCATTTTCAAAAAAAAAATTATAAACACATTTGAATTTCACTTAACATAGCAAATTTGTTAAGTGAGAATTTCATCTTCAAAATCATAAACACATTTGACTTTCACTTAACATACCAAATTTGTTAAGTGAGAGTTTCATTTTCAAAAAATCATAAACACATTTGACTTTCACTTAACATACCAAATTTGTTGTTAGAGTTTCATTTTCAAAAAATTACATTTGACTTTCACTTATACCAAATTTATTAAGTGAGAGTTTCATTTTCAAAATCATAACACATTTGACTTTCACTTAACATACCAAATATGTTAAGTGAGTTTCATTTTCAAAATCACAATCACATTTGACTTTCACTTAGCATACCAAATTTGTTAAGTGAGAGTTTCATTTTCAAAATCATAAACACATTTGACTTTTAACATACCAAATTTGTTAAGTAAAGTTTCATTTTCAAAATCATAAACACATTTGACTTTCACTTAACATACCAAATTTGATAAGTGAGGGTCTCTTTTCAACACACATTTGATCTCTATTTTAACACACCAAATTTATTAAATAAGGATTCAGTTATTCATGTGAAACCACACTTGAGCTTTCACTTAACATACCAAATTTGTTAAGTGAGAGTCTCATCCTCAAAGAAAAATAAATATATCTCAAAAAAATTTGGGGCTTTCACTTAACATAAAAATAAATATATCTCAAACAAATTTAGGGCTTTCACTTAACATACCAAATTTGTTAAGTGGGACTCCCATCTTCAAAGGAAAGCAAATTTATCTCACAATCACATTTAACTTTCACTTAACATACCAAATTTATTAAGTGAAAGTCTCATCATCAAACACAAATCAAGCACATGTGGCATCTTCTTAACATACAAAATTTGTTAAGTAAGAATCCCCATTTTCAAAATATCACACAATCAAATCTTCATAAGCAGAAGTATTTTGAACACACAATCACAACCTCTTCTTAGCATACCCAAATTTGCTAAGTAGAGGTCTTTCAAACTATCAATATTTTCAAACAAGATGCACAAAATACAAATATCTCTAAGAAAATCTCTCCTCAAATTTTAGAACCCCATCCAACCTACCTAAATCGGTTGAGTATGGGTTCAAAATCAAAATCAAATGGAAAAGACTCTCCTCAATATCCAAATCTCTCCAGTGAACCCCACTTAACATATTTAGATTATTGAGCATGGGTTCAGAACTCTAAACTTTTGTTACTTGCATGGAACAAATACCAAGGCAGAAATCATTACAAGTTATATTTCTACAAATGCGAACACTAAGATTAGTCGTCTTTTAAGTTTTCACACATGGCATTTCAGTGTTTACTTTTCCTTTGGATGAATTTGGCCTTGGATCGGGACCTCCCTGAGACTTTGCCTCATTCATTTTAGGCGGTTTTGAGGGGTTAGGATCACTGTGAGGGACCACCCTCACTGTCGTGGAGTGTGGTGGCCGAGGTCATCTAGGTTGAGATGTCATCGACTCGAGTTTCCCTCAGGAAGGTATGGAAGTTCTGGCGATTCTGTAGTTCAATGCGGTACACTCGGTGGTTCCCCTTTACCTGATACCACCCACTGTTGGCTCCTTCCGAGGGAAGGCTACCCTATCTTGGGGATAGTCTCCCCATACAAGGTTGGGTCCTAGTTCTCATCGCCCCTCCCTCATAGTAGGACTCAGCAAGTGCCACAAGATTAAGCGACATCATGGCGATAACCAATGAGCTAAAGGCAACTTCCATCAAATGGGAGTTACCTAGGATAGTGTCTCCTCTTATCATAGAGAATAAGTTTCACCCCTCTCTGTTATGGAGAGGAAGACATTAGGAGGATCTCGTTCACCTCAGTGGTTCATTTTGAGGCTCTATCGGTGGCGGGAGAAGGTCATATCGGCCTCAAATGTTCTCGAGTTGGCTTTGGATGATCGAGTGGGGCTCAATTTGATTTACCTTCTATCATCCCTCATAGACACATCAGATAGGAGAGAGCCAGGGAGGCCCGGGTCAGTATAGATTACTAGCAGAGAGAGATGTAGGTATGCGCATGGCCTCAACCCTCATGGACTTTCTCGATCCTCATCATATTGATAGCATTCTCTGGCCAGTACCACCATAGGAAGAAGCTCACCCGAGAAAGTTGGTGTTGCCTCCACCACACCGATCCACTACTCACCCACAGGTCACGCCATCACCATGCCCACAAAGGCACAAAGACAACATTTGGGGAGAAAAAGCCCCATTGGTGATCCATTCGGGTCCGCTTCATCCCACTCCGGAGGTGAGGCGAGTTCCCTAATCGACCTCTACTCTTGGTGAAGAAGGGTGACCAAGATTGTGGTGCACCACACCACCACCATAAGAGGTAGTGGCGACATGTAGAAGGAGAAGAGGATAGTCCCATGGTAGTAGATCCTCTGAGTCGGTGTTGACCAAGTGATCAACATACCTATTGAGCAGTCCTCTTAGATAGAATACAATGGTAAGCAATACCCGATGTATTTCTGTAAGTGAGCATAGCCCCACCACCGGCCAGGGGAGAGTGTTTATCCATATGCATTAGACCATATTTGAGATAATTGCTCGGTCTTTCTTTGAGAAGAGGAACTCTTCGGGGATGATTGCTCTGATGAAGAGGATGCTAGGGTCAATTTTGATCCAGATGGGGATGATCTCTTGGAGGACTCACCGGAAGTCCATCGACACTAAGGGTTCCCTCCTTAGGGATCAACATAGCTAGGAGGGTGTTGTAGTTGAGGAAGAAGACACAGCTCATTCAACCCAACACCTTTGTCAGCAACTAAGGCAGAGATGAGCATATCATAGAGATGGAGAAAAGAGTTGAAGACTTATTAGCAGCAGTCCTAGCACTTCAAGGCTAAACTCCATCTACAGCCTGCTCCCTCAAAGGCCGACCACCCTGGGTTATTGCATGTTTTGAATCAGCCCAAGAGTACATCTCCCGTGGACCAAGATAGTGGTAGCATGTATAGGAAGGTGGTGGACATCACCTCCATGCAAGAAAAAGATATCAAATAGTTAGTGGAGCAGCAAGTGAAGGATGCATTGGCACAAGCCCGAGGTGGCTCATCTTCCAAAGGGTAGACCCTAGGAGGAATTTGATGGTCCAAATCATCCAGGGTTTTGTCTCTCCTTCTTCAAAATTTTTGATGGCAGTGGGAACCCCTGGCAGCACGTAGCACATTTCAGGGCTAAATATTGCAATGCTGGTGGCAGCGATGCACTTCTATTCCATCTCTTTGTCAATAGTTTGGCAGACATCATATTTGATTGGTATGCTGAACTACCCAATGGTTTAGTAAAGATATTTGCTGAGTTAGAGTAACTCTTTATTAAGAGATTTGCTAGAGCTCAGAAAAGGATAATTATGGGTGATCTCGTTGTAGCTCAATAACACCCTGATGAGTCCCTTGTTGATTATATTCTCAGGTGGCGAAATCCCAAATAGGTCAAATGGGTCAAATTAGTCAACTTGACCCATTTGACCTAAATGATCAAATGAACAAAATCCAAATATTAATCAAATTGAACCAAACCAATGATGCCAACACATTTCAAATGGCCTTGGTTTAATTTTGACTAATTAGTCAACTTGACCCAAGTTGACCCATTTTGACCTAAATGGGTCAACATGAGCCTAATTATAATAAATCAATTCCAAATTCATTGAAACTTGATCCAACCCATTTTTCAATCATACCGAAGATACTCAAACTGAAATCCAAGCCAAATGATCATTTTACCCCATAGGTCAAAGGGTAATTCTTGGCCAAATTCACTTAGAATTTGATCAAATCCTCTTCATAGCCACTTAACTCTCTTAGTGGACCAAGTGGACACTAGTGAGCATGGTGCATATGACCCAATGGGTTTGGGTCAGCCAAACTCAACCCAATGGCCAAATTGACCACTTATTAGAAAATAAGCACATGGGAATCCCTCCTCCACTCAATTAAGCACATGGCAACTTCTCCGCTACCTCCTCTGGCCAAAATTGAATCACATGCCACCCTAAATGGCCTAGCAAACCCATTGCATAGGATGAATTTGATCAAAATGATAAAGGGAAGCTTGGTCATCTGATCCACCTAGGGGAAGATATACTCTCCCTAATTTCATTTCATTTTCACACACTCATAGTCAATTGAAGCTACGAAATCCATAAAAAGCAATTGCAAGATTCTCCAAGCCTCCTAGAGCTACTTCCATTTATCCACTTTCAGATTACTTCAAACTTAAAATCGGGGAGGCTAAGAAAAATTCCAACTTAGCCAATACCCAATTCCAATCCAATTCCTCCTTCAAGCATCCTCAGAGGGCCTAATTGAACTCATCCAATGCTTCTTCCAAGCTTCAAAGGCAAGGGAGGTGGGAGCCAGACCAAGGCTGCAAGCATTTGAAGAGGAGCTTTGTAATGGGAGATCTACTCAACCTCAACCCCTCAAACCTTTAACAGGGCTTCCTCTCTACTAGAAGCTATCTCGATGGTTGGGAGCACCGGTGATAGCCTTTAGCGAGGTATGCCTTCAAACTGAGCCTATAATAGGAAGTCATTAGTCCTTTGTGAAGAGAATTTTCACCCCATGAAAAATTGTCCGTTAGATCTACTTGTGCTTACTTCTAAATGGTGTGGGTAAAGTTTGAGTTCAATCTGAGCTCAATCGAGCTCATATCATTCTAAAGAGTGGAATGCCCTCTCAGTGAGCAAACTTCGGTGGATCATGGAGTCCATCCGCATTTTGGATGGATGATCATGATCAAGCCACGTAGGATCCATGGATTTATCCATTAGGAACCGCGAGCTCGATCTCAATCATCCGATCTTTGATTGAAAAATCCAGAGAGAATGGGCATAGCACCACCATTGATGCGACATGTGATGTGATAACTTAAATAGGAAATCCCATGCGTGCAGCGTATGCGTATGATTATGTGCGATGGATTAACTATTTAATATTTAATTTTATCATGGAATCTTCAAATATTCATAACTAAATGTAAGAAAATAAAAAAAAATACAAAATAAATTGCATTGTAAAGATAATTTAGTAAGGAATTCACTAAAATTATTTCTAATGGATTTTAAATAGTGCATTTTCCTTAATTAATGTTTTAATGAAAAATTAATAATCATAATTACTTCATAATTACTTCATTAATTCATTTCAAATTTCTCAGATGCATTTAGTGGTGGGATGACCTCACTCCCCTAATTTTTTGGGATTTATTGATGAGTTAATTAGGAAAATCAATTAATGAATCCTTAATCACTCTCTTTATGTAATTAAGGGTAATTAAGCATGTGAATAGTATGGTTTAGTCATTTATTAAGTTAATTAAGCTTAGAAGAAGAGGTTTATGGAATGGGTTTGGGGAATTTTCCCGAAGCCATTCCTTAAACCCCTTTCCTTCTTTAACCCAAACTTAATTAAGGGCTAATCTACTAATCACCTACTTAATTAACTTGATAAAATTTTTAAAACATTCCAGAACTTAACCAATTCATCTTGGGTAGGTGCTTATGTATTCAATAACCTAACTAGCTTAAGGAAATCAAAAAACCCACCTGTGTGGGAAGGGTTATGAAAGTACTTAAATTAAATCCTTTAACTTAATTAATCACTAATTATAGGCCAATAGTATTAGGTTCTTTCTTTCTAGGTGCATTGCTAATTTAAATTCCTTGTGTGGTTTTATGTCATACATTGGCTCATAATTATTTGATTAAATATGTTAAAGTGGTGTAGGTAAAGTAATTAATAAACTTAATGTACACAACCTAAACAAAAAATAAAATCAATCTAATAATTCTAAAATTAAATTAAAACAACATACACATGTGAGAAATGGGTTAGGACAAACAAACCTCTTCAAATTTCTTAAATTCAAATCAAACTCAAACAAAACTAAAAATATCTCTAAAATAAATTTGATTTACTTTTAATAATCCTATCTCATAAGATTGTCTTTAGGAATTAATTAGGGTGAATGAATTTACATACTTTCATCACTTTATTTCATTTCCTAATATGCTAAATGTGTATGTCATATGAAAATCATGCATTCATGCCTTTTAAAAGTCAAATTAAAAATGAAATATTTCCTTTATGTCAAATTGCATGTTTTGGCTAAAAATAAAATATGAATGGCTATTATCACTATTAAATCCAAAAAATTATTTTCAAAACTTATAAATCAAATATCATAACTAAAAGGTATGCTACTTATAATTATTTATAGGCTTGCATGTGAGTATAAATATAAAGATGTGCATTGTGTGACTTTCCTTCTCTTCTCTTTTAGCATAGTTTTGAATAGGATTTTGCAAAGTGTATAGTTCATTTGAAAAGAACACAACACTTGCTTAAATCCATTTTTATTTATTCCTATATTATCAATTAAGAAGGATATTCACACTTTTATATGTAAATTGCATAAACAAATCAAACAAACAAACATAATTTTTTTTCATGACTATCTTTTCATGCATTTCATTTTGTACATGCACATATATTTAAGAAAAGTGATATCTTAGTCCGAAAAACCCCAGGGTTGCGAGACTTTAAGTAGCCCTAAGTAGGTCTTGTACCTTACACCTAGTGCTAACAATGGTGTCGTACTCACTTATGTCTTTATACTTGTAAATGTGCATATGAAAAATGGACAAAAGAACCACTCTTCTTCTACTTAGCCAAATCATGCATCATGAAGCATCCAAACTTTCTTAAGTAACATCCATTAGCATTCATCATTAAGGTGTGCTAAATATTTCATTTGCATGTATAGATATGCTTAATATTCATCCATATGCATGTTACACATATTGGAAAAGAAATGAAGTGTTGTGTGTTTTGTGATAGTATTTCACCTTACTTAATCTTAAAATGCCTTTCTTTTTGAATAGCTTTGTTTTGGGAAAATCTAAACTTAGGATTAATCAAAATATATAATAAAAAATTCACTAAATAAAAATCAAATATGAATCTACCTTATAAATTACTTAAGGTAGGGAGGAAAGAGAAGTTCTCTTCTCTTTCCCTCTCTTTACAATATTTAGTAATTAAATGTAGGTTCATTAAACCTAATCAAATCACAAAATAAAAATCAATCAAATCAACTAAATCACTTAAATGAAATAACCCTCTAAGTTGAACATTTTCACACTTAGAAAACTTCAACTTTAAAGCTTAGCTAAGCATACCACACAAACCTTAAATAGCACACACATTAGACTAAGTCACCACTTCTAGCTTTAGATTAGGGCGGTGCATGGTTTGATGTTTGCTTATATTTTGTGATGTGATATTTTAGTCTGGATGTTAGGGTGTATGCGTAGACTAAATGGTAGGAAAATCTTAGTCTAACCATTATCTTCTGTAGGGGATTGTGCTTAAGGGGGCGCTGTAATAAAAATATACTTTTTTATTGTGTAGGTGCTTATACCCCTAAGCATAATCCAAAATAGGCCAAGTGGACTTGGTTACCCATGTTCGGGTGTTAAGTCTAATTTATATATATACATGTTTGGGATTATATGATTTATTTGGCTAATCTCTCTTTTACAGGTTTTAGTTAGATTTCCTTTTTCCCATTTCCATGTAATTCTGCAATTAGGATTTTGGAATGATTATTATGGGGGATTAGGATGAACATTGGTTATAAGACTATGTCTTATGTACCATTTGAAGCCTTTGGAGAAACCAAATTCTAACCAACCAAAAGAAGAAAGAAGAAAGAAGAAAGAATAAAGAAGAAATGAAGAATGATGACCCCCCCTAATAATGAATTCCTTCTTGATTGTAATTTATTCATTTATAACCCGAGTTGTATAAGGGTATAGCTCAGCTACCAAATTTGTTTTCAAGTTCGTGTAGTGGAGCTCAACCACAAATGGCCTCTTATTCTTTTATGCTAGCTTTATAAATTGATTGATCTTTGTTTAGCTTGTGCATTAAGATGACATCTTTTTTTAATTTCTTTCTTTCTTTGATGTATGTCCTGGATGATGATTAGGCTCTTAGGAAAATAAAATTTCTATTCAATTAATCAATTCAAACTAAAAATAAATAACTCATAACCTCACCTAAAGCCTAGGTTATAAATCAAGATAAAAGAATTAACAACCCCTTAGCTGGATGTTGTATTACTTTTCTCACATCATGCATAAAAACATATTATTTTACTCTTGAATGGAGGGCTTCCACCTTTGCCAGAAAACTTGGATTGACCTTTGAGAGCCATAGTGGAAACACACCTTCTCATCTTGCTAATTTGGGCCCATAATCTAATTTCTCATGCATTAGGCATATGAATCCTAAAGCCTGTGTCAAATTGATTATCCAAAATAAAAAATAAAATGTGATAAAATTTGCATTATGTTTAAGTCATTAAATCATTCCATACATGATCTAGTCTCTTAGAGAGTGTGTTTAAGGACTTAGTCTCTTTCTAAATAAATAATAGCCTAGCCATCCTACAAAATCATTTGACTTGCCTACATGTTTTAAAATTGTAGGAGGAGTTAGTTGGCCACCCTCAAGCGATTGTAAGTCCAACAGTTTGGTGGTTTATCCTCTATTGTGGAGGTCAACCAAATACCCATTTATGCCTTAGATTTAGGTCAAGCTTTTGTCCCTTGCTAAAGCTCCCTAGATTTAGGTTCTCAAGTTGCTTCTCCCCTTTATAGGCTACAAGTATAAATCCTCACATCTTAGGCATTTCCATAACCTTGTATCATAGAATTGTAAGCCCTAACTTTCTAATAAAAATTTAACTCAGATAAACCAATTCAATTTCAAAAATATAAAGCCCAACTATATGATAGTTTGAGATGCTTATTAGGCATCTTAGTATCCTATGAATCCCCTACTTATCTTTATTTGGCTTCGATAAGAACTCCCTCCTCTTGATTGATCCCACTTAATTTTCAAAAAAAAAACTAATCGATTGATAGTCCTACCTTTCAAAATCTTTGGAGACAATGAATCATTTACCTTAATTAAGAGTATTCCTAAGGAATAATGTTCCTTAAGATGTAATTAACTATGGGGCTTGCCTGTAGAACAACGATTTAAAATGAATCCTACTTTACTTTTTCATGTAAAGTAGGGGAAGAATCTCTTGTACATTATGAAGGCCCATAGTCCTTAAGAGTTCTTATTGAGGTGATTAGATCCATTGTAGGGTAATGACTTCTATTTTTTGAGATAGTACACCTCTCCTTAATGTCATACCCGATCACCCTAATAAGAACATCTGCAAATCTACGTGGTGTCTCGACAAGGTGTTATATATTTCAAATTTCATTTATCCACTTTCCAAAATGGGATAGATGAAAGCAAAAATATATATTAAAATTTTTCACCATAGAAATGTACTTATTTGATTTTATTTTCATATAGTTCTACATTAGAATTTGGATAAAACTTTGTTTCACATACATAAATATTGTAATAAAATAAAATGTAATTTTTGCATGGTTTTCCTTTATTTATGCATCCATATGTATTTGAGAAAAATAAGTGTTTAGTCTGGACATCCCGGGAATATGAGGCTTTAAGTAGCCCCAAGGAAGTCATTTGATTATCTCACTTCCTTGGTTAATAATGATATGTACTTGTTTATGTCTCGTACACATGTGTGTGTATATGTGATTAAAGAATGAGAATCCCTCTTTCATATTAAAAATGCATGCATCCATAATTGTTCAAGTGATTTAATTATTTAATCATGTGATTGGAAGCTTTCTTTCCTATGTTAATGTATGCAAATTTATATATATTTGAATAAAAATGGTTATATAATCTGGACATCTTAGGAATACGAGAACTTAAGTAGCCCTAAGGAGGTCATTTGATTACCTCACTTTCCTGGTAACAATGACACGTACCTACTTAATTTCATTCTTATGTCTTTTTATATAAGAATTTAGATTGAGTTTGAAATTAATACAATTAAATAATTCAATTGAATAAAAAGTATAAAATACAAACATGCATATATATTCAACATATAAGTGTGTTAAAACATATTGCACGTATATCTTAGGATTGAATCATATGTGTGTTACATGTGATGGAAATGAATGATTTGATATATGTCATGTGATAGTAATTCAATTTGATTAATCTTAAGATGTCTTTCATATTGATTAGGATTATTTAAAGTGAACCTAAACTTAAGATTAATTAAATCATTTAATAAGTCATTCTCTAAAGAGAACTAAATAAAATTAATATACTTTAGAAATGGCTTAAGATAGGGATGAAAGAAGGCAATCCTCTTTTCCTCTTTATAACACTTAGTTGCTAAGTATAATCATATGAAACAAAAGAAAACATAAATTAAAATTTTCAAATCAAATAAACCACTTGAAGTGAAACCAACCTTCATGTTAACTCGAATATTTTCTGAACATTGAAAATCACAACTTTAATGCTTAGTAAGACATATCACACAAGACCTTAACACACACATTAGAATTAAGTCACCACTTCTAGTCCTAAGTTAGGACGGTGCATGATGTGATGGATATTTTATTTTATGATATATTATTTTAGACTAGATGTTAGGGTGTTTGATTCGTAGATTGGATGGTAGGTCGATATTAGCCTAAACATGTTTTCTGTAGGGGATTCTTCTTATGGGATGCTTAATATTAAATATGAATGTTCTCTTTGCAAGTTTCTTAAACTCCTAAGCATAATCTAAGTTAAGACAGGTGGGCTTGGTTACCCATGTGCGGGGTATTAAGTCCAAATCATACATATAATTACTTGGGATTGTATGCATGTTTAGCTAACCTATTTTATAGGTGTAATTAGATTTACTCTTTTCATATTCTTAATATAATTTCATAATAGGAATTAAGATTGGTGCTATGGGGGATTAGGATGAGCAGTGGCTAGAAGGCTTTATCCTGGGAGGCCCTATGATGCCTTTGAAGTAACCACACACAAACCAATGAAATGGAGCAAATCAAATCAAATGATGGAATGAAGATATAAAAATATGAAGAATGGAGAAATGTATACCCCCCTAGCATCCATTTATTGTGAATTGTAATTATTTATTCATATACCGTGTTGTATAAGGGTAGAGCTCGACTACCCATGTTTTCTCTTTTCGGGATGTATGTGGTACCTGACCACACTGGCCACTTATTCTTTTGCGGTAGCTTATAAAATTGTTTGATGATTTGTTTAAATGGTGCATTAAGATCACATGATTTTTAAAGTTTAATCATGATTGATGCTTTAATGTGTGGCCTGGATGTGATTATGCTCTTAGGATAAAATTAATTTTTTTCTACCCTTAACTATTTACTCATAATTAAATTTTAATAACTCATAACCTCAACATAAAGCTTAGATCTTAAATAAGATAATTATAAGTTTTAGTAACCCGTTAGTTGAATGTTGTATGTTTCACATCTTGCATGCATATTTTTTCTTCCTTGAAATTAAGGGATCTCCATCCTTGCACGATAGGGGAATGCTTGACTTGTGAGGGCATCCCTTATGGTGAAGAACACCCTCTTCTTATTGATTTGGCCAATAATCCTTTTCATCATGCATGTAGACATCAAAATCCTAAATCCTTTGTCCAAATGAAGTGTCAAAAATTAAATTAAATTAAATTTTAAAATATTTTTGCATTAGATTAAAGTCATTATTCATACCACTCATACTCTAGTCTCTTATGAAGTGGGTTTAAGGACTTTAGCCTTTTCTAAATAAATACCTAACTATCTTGTAATTTCATATGACTGGATCATATGGATTTGAATCATTGGAAGAGTTATCTGGCAGCCACTCCAAGCGGTTGTAAGTCGAGTGAGTGGTTTATACTCTCTTGTGGAGATAAATCTTGTGCTCATATTCACTTAGATTTAGGCCATGCTTTAGCTTATGCTAAAGTTCCCTAAATTTACGATCTAAGGTTCCTGTTTCCTTCACGCTACAAGCATAAATCCTTACCTCTTAAGCATTCTCACAACATTGTCTAGGTGGATTATAAGCCCTAAAAATCTAATAAAGTTTGACTCAAATAAATAAATCTCTTCACTTCCAAATATATAAAGCTCAATTATATGATAGATTGGAATGCTCAGTGGTTTCTAGTATCATGAGCATTCCTTACTCATCTCATTTGGCTTTCAAAATAACTCTCTCAATTTGATCATCCTGGTTGATTTTTGAAATATAGTCAATCCTTTGATAATCTAACCTTAAAATCTTTGGAGACCCTAATTATCTACTTTAATCAAGAGTATTCCTAAAGAATTCACCTTCTTTAGGATGTAATTAATAATGGAGGCTTACCTCCATAGGAAACTTTAGATCTAAATTTAATATAAACCCTATTTTATTCATCCATATAAAGTATAGGAAAATCTCTGGTATATTTGAAGACTCATCATGCCTTAGAAGTCCTTATTAGGTGATTAGGTCCATTGAAGGGTGGTGTATCTATCTTTTGAGATAGTACATCATACCTCAATGTCATACCCAATCACTTTAATAAGTACCCCCTACGATTTACGTGGTGTTCCCCCCACATCCAAAAATAAACACCACAGATTTTTTTGGCGACTCCACCAGGGATGGTTCCTCTCTCCATCTTTAGTATACAATTATCATCTTGAAGCATAGATAGTGGACTTATATTTTATATAAGCCTAAGACTATCTTTCTTTCCATTATCACTTAGCTTATTTCATCCTTAGGCAAAGCTAGCCAACATCTTTTAGGTTTTAGGACCTCACTCCATGTAGGTCTTGAAACTTCTATTTGGTCCCCCAATAGGTAAAAATAAATGAACTAATAAAAGGAGATGACTGAACTTAGAACCTCTTTACCACTAACTTGGTGAGGCAAGGTTCATCCCATATTTAAGAAAGTTTCAATAAAATTCAAACTAAACAAGTACAGTCTTTTACAAATTTTTTCAGAAGCACTTCTCCTAAATAAAATCATTTTTTGAAATGCACTTCACATAACATAAAGTTTGCAAAATATAAAACTTTCAAATCTCTTTTCAAATAATAAAGATAATCAAACCTCATTTAACATGCTTAAATTTGTTAATTGAGGATCCTTTTCAAAAATCAAAATCAAATATGCATCATCAAAACTCTTTTCATATTTCTCAAAAGCACTTTTTTTAAAATAAAATCAATCAACCAACCAACTATATTTAACATACTCAAATTTATTAAATGAGAGTTCTTCAAAACATTTCAAGCACCTTTTTTAAAAATTAACCAACTCCACTTAACTTACCTAAACTTGTTAAGTGAAAGTTCTCTCTTTTCAAAAAGCAACTTCACACACAAAATTAAAACATATTTGAACTCCATTTGACATACCCAAATTTGTCAAATGAGTGTTCCATTTTTAAAAATTAAAACAAATTGAACTCTATTTAACATACCTGAATTTGTTAAATGGGTTTCCCTTTTTTCAAAATCATGAAAATAAAAATACATTTGAATTCCATTTGACATACCCAAATTTGTCAAATAAGAATTCTATCATCAAACAACACATAAAAAAATTAAATTCTATTTAACATACCCACATTTATTAAATAAGAGTTTTGATTTTCAAATCAAAACAAAACAAAAATATTAAACACACTTGAACCCTACTTAACATACCTAAATTTCTTAAGTAAGGGTTTCATTTTTCAAATCAACAAAAATGTCAAACACTTTTGGGCTTTACTTAGCATACCTAAATTTGTTAAGTATGGATCCCATTTTCAAAATCAAATTAAACAAATCAAACATTTGACAAACATCATCGTAAACAAAAAAAGCTTTCAAAAATTATTTTCAAACATACATTTGAATCTCATTTAGCATACCTAAATTTGCTTATTGAGGATTCCAAAATTGAATTTCTCAAACAAAGGATAAAATAATAAAAAATTCATCTCCAAAGTCTCTCTAAATAAATGAACCCCATTCAACATACCTAAATTTGTTAGATGTGGGTTCCAATTAAAATCAAATTCTATGACAAAGTCTCTCCTCAAATATCAAAAATCTCTCCAATTCAATGAACCCCACTTAGCATGCCTAAATTTACTAAGTGTGGGTTCAAATTCCAAAATCAAAAATCAATGATTGAAGGCAACTATTAAAGCAAGGGTCTTATTCAATTCTATTTTCAACAAATGTAGAGATAGCAGTTCATCCCTCATTCGCTTCTTCAATCAGTCTTTCATCATGTCTCTTGGAAAGATGCTCTTCTCCTTTGTGTTTGGTGTGGATTTGGCCTTGGATCAGGCCATACTCACCAACGCCACCAAGTACATCATTTAGTTTGGGTGATTTTGTTTGAGTCTGAGGTCACCCTCATGGCCAGAGAGGGTGATAGGGCAAAAGCCACTCTTTTGTTTTGACATCTTGTCAAATTGTGAGTTTCTCTCGCTAAAGAGGAAGGTCGTTGAGGTTCCCACGATCGTGGTAGTATCAATTTCATCTATTTTGGTTTTAGTGCCAGTTATTACAATGGGTCATTGATTGTTGCCCCCCATGATCCGTGACTAGCATCTCCTCATTAGTTTCCCCCATTATGAAGGGAAAAGCTATTTTGGCCTCCGAGATAGTCTCCCCTACCTTTGAGATAGGTTCTAGTTCTTGTTATGCTCTGCTTACCATGACACAACACCGTAATAAGAATTAGGAGGTTAAGTGATACTATGAGCGAGCAGCTAGGGAAATAGATGAGGTCTCTCATGTTACTATGGAGGGTTCCTCTCGTGAGATCTCTCCACTCCTAAGTGGCTGCAAGTTTTACCCCCTCTCAGCTTCAGAAGAAAGGAGGACTATAGAAGGATTGTTGCATTGCCTCCACCACCTTCATAGTTTGAGATACCAGCTAGGGAGAGGAGGAAGCCCTATGTTGGTATACGATCAGTTCTTAGGTGGTAAGCCCATAGGCAGCTCGAGTCGGTACATTATTTGATTTAAGGACTTTGATCCCTAGGAGTGTTAGGATCGATACAGAGAAAGCCTGAAGCTAGGTTGCGGCCCAAGTAAGGAGAGGATGAGATCGCCCACATGACCTCCACTTTGGTAGATTTCTCGGATTTGCGAGCTACCAAGGCCGATCATAAGGCCATTGAGATTCCTACAGTCGTGCTAGTACCAGTTATGTTTATTTTGGTTTTAATGCTAGTTCCTATAGTGCCAATTACTACAGTGCCCATCATTCAATCTGTTGTCACCCCCGCTGTACTCCCAATGAGGGCTAGCACCTCCTTATTAGTTTCCCCCATTATGAAGGGGAAAGCTATCTTGGCCTCCGAGATAGTATCCCTACCTTTGAGGTAGGTTCTAGTTCTCATTCTACTCTACTTACTAGGACACAATGTAATAAGAACTGGAAGGTTAAGCGACACTATGAGCGAGCAGCTAGGGAGGTAGATGAGGGCTCTCATGTTGCTAATGAGGGTTCCCCTCGGGAGACCTCTCCACTACTAAGTGGCAGCAGGTTTCACACCCTTTCAGCTTCAGATGGAGAGGAGGACTATAGGAGGATTGATGCATTAGCTCAACCACCATCATAGTTTGAGATACTAGCTAGGGAGAGGAAGAAACCCTACACTGGTCTATGATCAGTTCTTCACAAAGTTGGTAGAGCCCACAGACGATCAGAGTCTGATATATTATTTGATTTGAAGACTCTAATCCCAATTAGGAATCATACATGAGAGCGAGAGAGGGTTGTAAAACCAAGTAGATAGAAAGGAGAGAAGAGTCCTTAATGGTGGCCTCCACTTTGATAGATTTCCATCGGTGAGCTACTGATCATAAGATAGCATAGTCACTGAAACTACCGGCATAGAGGAGAGCTCCGGTGGAGAGGCAGTCGGTGTCTCCACCATCACACCGCTCCACTCATCGCCATCTGTGATGCTTATTTTTGGATGTGTATGGGGGACATAATGCAGATCTAAGGGGGTACTTATTGAAGTGATCGGGTATGACATTGAGGTATGATGTACTATCTTGAAAGATAGAGGCATAACCCTTCAATGGACCTAATCACCTAATAAGGACTCCTAAGGCATGATGGGTCTTCAAATATACAAAAAATTTCTCCTACTTTATATAGATAAATAAAGCAAGGTTTATATTAAATCGGGTTCTAAAGTTTCCTATGGAGGCAAGCCTCCATAGTTAATTACATCCTAAGGATGGTGAGTTTCTTAGGAATACTCTCGATTAAAGTAGGAAATTATTGTCTCCAAAGATTTTAAGGATAAGACTATTAATAAATTGGCTATATTAGAAGATCAAATGGGAAAGATCAAGGAGAAGATTTATTTTGGAAGCCAAAGGGAATAGGTAAAGAATGCTCATGATACTAGGAAGCCTAGTGAGCATTCCAATCTTTTATATGTTAGAAATTTATAATTTTGAAAGTAAGGAGAATCATTTTATTAGAGTTGAAATTTTATTAGATTACTAGAGCTTATAGTTTACCAACACAAGGTTAGGGAAATCCCTAAGAGATGAGGATTTATGCTTATAGCCTGAAGAAAATAGCTATCTTAGATCCTAAATCTACGGAGCTTTAGCAAGAGCTAAAACATGAGCTAAATCTAAGTGAATATGGGTATAAGATTTACCTCCATAAGAGAGGGTAGACCACCCGACTGCTAGAGTTATAATCACCTGGATTGACAGCCATCTAACTCCTCCTATGTTTTAAATCCATGTGGTCAAGTCTTATGAAATTATAAGATAGTTGGGCTATTATTAATTTAGAAAGAGACTAAAATCTTTAAACCCACTCCTTAAGAGACTAGAGCATGAGTGGTATGAATAATGACCTATTCTACAAATGCAAATCTTTTTAAATTTTATTAAATTTTGAAACTTCATTTTGACAAAGGCTTTAGAATTTTTGTATGCCTAAATGCATTATGAAGTAAGTTATGGGCTAAATTAAGAGAGAAGAGGTGAAGCTCCATCAGTAGGGGGTTGCTCTCACATGTCAAGCGGTCCCTATATGTATAAGGACGGAGGCCCTCATTTTGCAAGAGTGATTCAAGATACATGCATGATGTGAGACATAAAATATTCAGCTAAGGGGTTGCTAAATTTTATAATTATCTTGATTTAATACTTAAGCTTTATTATGAGGTTATGGGTTATTTAGTTTTTAATTATTAGTGATTAGTTAGGGTAGAAAATTTATTTTTATCATAAGATTGAAATCACATCCAAGTCACACATTAAAGCATCAATCATTTAAGAAACTATGGAAAAGATACAGTTTCTAATGTGTAATTAAAAAAATCATCAATTAATTTATAAAACTAGCGTAAAAGAATAAAAAGCCAGTGCGGTCAGGTGCCACCGTACAACCTAAAAAGAGAAAATGAGTAGCAAGCTCTACCCTTTTATAACCCAAAATATGAAAGAATAATTACATTTTATAAATGAATAAGTGTTATGGGGGGTCTTCAAGTCTTCATGTCTTCATGTCTCCTTCATTTCTTCTTTTCCCTTTGATTTGGTGTACTTCAAGGCAACACAATACACCTTAGGACAAAGCCTTCTAGCCAAAGCTCATTCTTATCCCCCATAACACTAATCTTAATTTCTAATTGCAAAATTACATTCAGAATAGGAAAAGTAAATCTAACTACACCTATAAAATAGAGGTTAGCTAAATATACATACAATCCTAAGCAGTTATATTTATAATTTTGACTTAGCACCTTGCATATGGGTAACCAAGCCCACTTGTCCTAACTTGGATCATTCTCAGGGGCTTAAGCAACATGTTAAGAGAGCATTTATATTTATTTTTAAGCAGCCTCTTAAGCATAATCCCCTGCAAAAAATATGATTAGGATAATATTGGCCTACCATCCAGTCTATGAGGCATACACCCTAACACCGATCTACATGAATACATCACAAAACAAAACATGCATCATACCAAGCACCGTCCTACTATAAAGCTAGAAGTGATGACTTAATTCTAATGTGTGTGTTAAAGTTTGTGCGGTATATCTTAATTAAGCATTACTATTATGATTTTCTAAGTATGAAAGACTTTCATTTAATATAAAGGGCTGATTTTAGTTGAAGTTTTTTAATAGATTTGAGGATTTTAGTTTGTGCTTTTTTTATTTCATTTGATTACACTTAGTAGTAACTAAGTGTTATAAAGAGAAGAAACATGATTGGCCTCTTTCATCCCTACCTTAAGTCACTTTCTAAAGCACATTAATTTGATTTAGTTCTCTTTAGTGAATGACTTATTGAATGATTTAATTAATCCTAAGTTTAGGATTACCTTAATTAATTCTATTCAACATATAAGGCATCTTAAGATTAATTAAATTGAACTACTAATATTGACACATATCAAATCATTCCTTTCCATCATGAATATCATGTATATGATTTAATCTTAAGTATACATATAAATGCAACATATTTTGGCATACTTTATATGATGAATGTAAATACATATACATTTGCAGTTTATATTTTTCATTTTGATTGAATTATTTAATAATATTAATTTAAAGCTCTATCTAAATTTTTATACAAAAACAAATAGGAAAGAGAGCTCCAAATCACATGATCAATTAATTTAATAACTTAGTCATTCATGAATGCATGGATTTTTGATAAAAGAAGGAGGGGTTCTAATTCCATAATTAAATATGCACACACATGTATAAGACTGTTAACCTCATTTTTACAATGAGCTCTCAACCCTTCCATCTTAGACATAGGATTCCTCTTAGACTTTAAGAGTTCTTTAATCTTAAGACACATCTAGTAATTAGGTGGATACTCAAACCTAGCCCTAGGGATTTAGAAGAGTTAGCCATAGGAATAGGTCATGCCTTAGGGGTGTTAGGAAAATTTCCTATCCTTAGCCTAAAACCTTTCCTCACTTTCCTTCATTCAAGTCAAGCTCTAAATCAATTCTATTTGATTTTCTCTGAACTCGAATCAATTCCATATTTGAAATCCATGATTGAAATCTATGATTGAAACCCATGACCTAAATCCATCAAAATTCCTAAGTCCATAATTTCCCCTTAAGGACTTATTCAAAATCATGATCAAAACCTATTCAAACCTTTGAGATTTTCTCATAATCCATTTATATTCTTATTTATATTCACATATATAAATGAAATATAAATTCAAACCCATCAAATCAAACTCAAAATTCAAAATTAATTCATGTAATTTTCCTTAAGTCCTTTAATTTTCTATTAATGGACTTAGCCAAAATCTTGATCAAACCTATTCAAACTCATCGAATTTTCTCAAAAGTCATTTATATTCTCATTTATATTCACATATATAAATTAAATATAATTATAGATCAATCAAATTCAACTCAAAAATTAAATTCCAATTTAAGACTCCCTTAAATCCTTTAAAATTCCCTTTAATGGATTTAACCTAAACTTTGGTCAAACCATTTCAAACTCATGGGATTTTCTCAAAACTTATTAATATTCTCATTTATAATCTCATATATAAATGAAATATAAATATAAATCAATCCGATCCAATTCCAAAATAAAATTTTAATTTTAAAAATTTCCTTAAATCCTTTAAATTTCAATTAACATAAATCATGAAACCATTTTAAATCCTTGAAATTTTCTCATGATCAATTTATATTCTCATTTATATTCACATATATAAATGAAATATAAATTCAAACAATCAAAATAGATTCCAAAAATCAAACTCAAATCCATTCAAAATCCAATCTAAGCCTTCCATGTCAAAATCTTGAACTTAGCCAAATCACTTTCAAATCAAGCCAAATGATTTTCTCATGATTCAATCAACCTACAATGAGCTCATATATAAATCAAAACTTCAATCATTCATTCAAAATCAAATCAAAATCAAATCAATATTTATATTCTTCCTTGAAATGATTTTAAATCAACTTTGACTTACTTATTGTTGGAATTTTGACCATAGCCATTGAAACCACTTCAATCAAATTTATCCTTGATTAGACCAAACTCATCATCTCATCATGATCAACAATCATCATGATCAATCAATTGGTCAAACCAAAATTGTAACCTTGACAAATCAAAATACCCAAAATTACCAAAGCCAAATTGATTGAAACCACCTAAGTTCCTCCATCTCTATGTTTGACAAAGCCCAAATTGAGCCAACTAGCCAACTGACCATGACTGACTAAATTTGACCTAAAGGGTAAAGTGAACTTGACTAAATTGATTGAAACCAAGATCAAGTCCATATGACTACCTTTGAACTTGACTACCCTGGCCAACTTGAAATAGTCAAATGGGTTAGTAGACCAACATTTGACCTAAAGTCATGAGCCAAAACCAAACTATACCAAATTGAATCAAACTAAAGCCACCAAAATATTTGAATTAATATGAACCCTTGACCATTGGTTTGTTTGACCTTGATCAACATGACCCAAGTTGACCCTTTTGACCTAAATGGGTCAACATGAACCAAACCTATCAAATGAATTCCAAATACAAGAAACTTGGCCAAACCTAGTTTCTCCACATACCAACATGTCCAAAGTAGAAAATAGTAAAATGACCATCCTACCCTAGGCCATAGAATGGCTAACCATGGGTAATTTGGTCATACCCTCTTTACATTCACTTGAGGCTTTCCTAAAAGATCAAGGGGACTTAGTGATGAGTGGTGCACCAACCCAATGGGTTTGGGTCAGCCCATTTGGTCCCTAGACTAAACTCGACCCCCTTGCTCAAAATTGAAATTTCAAACTCCCTCTTAAGCTCAAATTAAGGCACATGGGAGGTTGGCAATCCACTCCTTAGATCAAATCGACCATGTGCACACTCAAAATAGTCAAATCAAACTCTCAAATATCATCAATTAGATCAAAATGACAATAGAATTTTCGGCCATCCGATCCTTCAAGTGGGAGATATACTCCCTCTAATTCAATTCAATTCTCACTTTCCCTCTGTCGATTGAAGCTAATGAACTTAGAGAAATCATCAAAGAGCACTCCCAAGCTTCTTAGAGAGGATTAGAATTCCCCATTTCTCAGTTTTGCATAGTGGAAAAATAGGGGAGCTCAATCCATTAGCTAATTTATTCCTCACTCCCCTTTAATTGCTCTTGCACACTTCATCTAGGAGCTAAGTTGAGACGTAAGCTTCTATTGGAGTTCCCACAGTAAGGAAGGATCCAATTCAATCAAATTTGAAGCTCAAGCAAAGAGGAATTGGACCATACATTGATCCACTCAACCTCAAGTGCTCCAAACTTCAGCAAGGCTTCATCTCAACCAGACGAAGCTTGTCCAAGGGAATCGAGCACTGGTGATTACCTCCGGTGAGGTATGAGATTTTTTGATCACTAAACTCAATGTGGTGTGGAGCTTTGTGAAAGAAATTTTCACCCCATCAATTTTTGACCGTTGGATTTTCCTCTCTCTATCTTTAGATGGTGTGGATTGAATTTGGTTTGATTCCATGCTAGATCTAGCTTGGATCTTCCCTTGATCATGGACGGTCTCTGTTGATCAAGGGGAAGAACTTGGATGATCTCAACCGTCCATTCACACATTTTAGATAGACGACTGAGATAATTCAGCAAGTATAGAAATCTCAAACGTATATTTACCCTTTTAATTATTAAGTGCATTGCAAATTTAAATTCCTTATGGGTTTTATGTAATCTCATTGGCTCATAATTATTTAGTTAATCCTTCTAAGGTGGTGTAGGTAAGGGTTAATTAAGTTACTTAATTTATATCTTAAACTAATCAGCACATAAAAATGAATTTAATTATCTAAAAATTAAACAAAAATATCAAACACATGTGGGAATGGGTTAGGAACAACAAACTCATTCACCTTTTTAAAATTAATTCAAATTTCAAAGTAAATAAAAATCACTTTGAAATTCACTTTTATTTGTTTTAAACTTTCTTATTCCATAAGAATGTCTTTAGGATTTAAGTAAAG
The DNA here is from genome assembly GCA_021442155.1 of Cymbidium sinense. Taxonomy (NCBI): domain Eukaryota; kingdom Viridiplantae; phylum Streptophyta; class Magnoliopsida; order Asparagales; family Orchidaceae; genus Cymbidium; species Cymbidium sinense. The sequence goes on from CM038228.1 coordinate 39,546,800, forward strand.
TGAATTTGTTTACATGCTTTCATTACTTTGAATCTTTCCTCAACATATTAAGTTGTATGCCAAGTGATTTCATGTGTTCATAATTTTGAAATTCAATTTTTAAAATTTTAAAATCTTAAATTACCCTTCTCATGTAATTAGGCATAATTAGGATATGATTAGTGGTTTTACCCTATGATTAGGATTGATTAAGGTCAGATCCAGTAAGTAGGGGATTTATGGAATTATTTTGGGGCATTTCCCCTAAGCTATTTCCTAAACCCCTCTTCTCGCCTTAATCCCCTCTTAATTAAGGGTTAATTTACTAATTATCCCTGTAATCAATTTTCTAAAATTCTAAATAATTACAAAACTTAATTAATCTACTTTGGGTAGATGCTTAGGTATTTAATAGCCTAAGTTCAATTAAGGAAATCAAAACCCCATTCATAAGTATGAAAGGGTGTTTTGAAATTACTTAAGCTAAACCCCTTAGATTAATTAACTTTAATTGTGAGCCAAATTGCATTAGGCCTTTTCATTATTAGGTGTATTGCAAATTTAAATTTCTTGTGAGTTTAATGTCATCTCATTGGCTCATAATTATTTAGTTAATCCTTCTAAGGTGGTGTATGTAGGGTTAATTAAGTTACTTAATTCATAACTTAATCTAATCAACACATTAAAATGGATTTAATTATCTAAAAAATTAACAAAAATATCAAACACATGTGGGAATGGGTTAGGAACAACAAATTCACTTTTTTAAAATTAAATCAAATTTCAAACTAAATAAAAATCACTTTGAAATTCACTTTGATTTTGTTTTAAACTTTCTTATTCCATAAGAATGTCTTTATGATTTAAGTAAAGTGAATTTGTTTACATGCTTTCATTACTTTGAATCTTTACCCAACATGTCAAGTTGTATGCCATGTGATTTCATGCATTCATAATTTTAAAATTCAAATTTTAAATTGAAATGGTTTACTTTATGTCAAATTTGCATGTGTTGGCTAAAGTAGAAATATGAATGGCTATTATCACTACTAAATCTAAATTATTTTCAAAATATATAAATCAAATACAAAATCTGAAAGTGTACTACTTATACTTTAATTATAAGCTTGCATATGATAAATTATAAGGTCATGCTTAATATAGGTTTTCTTTCTTTCTTATGTTAGCATAGTTTTGAATAGGAGTTGGTAAGATGTAGAGTTCATTTGAAAAGAACCTAACACTTACTTAATTCTATACCATATTCATCCCTATGCTATCACCTAAGAAGGATTTCCTATACTTGCATACATTAATTACATAAGATAAAATAAAGTTGTATATTAGGAAAGTTGTATATTAGTTTGGACAACCCTGAGGTTGCGAGGCTTTAAGTAGCCCTAAGTATGTCTTGTATCTTACACCACTAGTTAACAATGGCGCTGTACTCACTTATACCTTTCTTACTTTCCTATGTGTATGTGAAATTTTGGATAAGGAAAACCTTTTCTACTTAATAAAAATCATGCATATTCAACTTCTAAATTTTCTTAAATAGATTACTTAGTATGCATCATAAAGCATATTAAATACTCTCATTTGCATGTATAGATATACTTAGGGTCCATCCATAATACTATATGTATGTTGGGAAGAAATGAAGTAATGTGTGTTATGTAAATTTTGATTCATTTTATTTAATCTTAAAATGCCATCCTTTTTGAATAGGTTTGTTTAGGGTTTATCTAAAGTTAGGATTGATTAAAATATGTAATCAAAACAGTCACCCAAATGAAACTAAAATGTGAATCTACTTTTGAAATAGCTTAGGTTAGGGAAAGAAAGAGAAGTTCTCTTCTCTTCCCCTCTCTTCATAACTTAGTAATTAATTGTAGGATCCATTTAAACCAAATCAAAACATGAAATAAAATCATCCCAAAACCACTAAACAACTTAAATGAAATCCTTCTCTAAGTTGAACATGTTCTTCACACTTAGAAAATTTGAACCTAAAGCCATATCTAAGTATACCACACAAGCCTACACATTAGCAAGTCACTTCTAGCCTTAGGTTAGGTCGGTGCATGGTTTGATGTTTGCTTATTTTTATGATATATGTTTTAGACTGGATGTTAGGGTGTGTGCTCGTAGAATGAATGGTAAGACGTTCTTAGTCTAGCTATTCATTTCTGCAAGGGATTGTGCTTAAGGGGCACTATCATAAATAAAAATATAAATGCTTTTGCTTGTAGATGATTTATACCCCTAAGCATAATTCATAGGCCAGGTGGACTTAGTCACCCATGTGTGCGGTGATAAGTCCAATATACATGCTTGAGATTTGTGTGGTTTGTTTAACTAATCTTTATTTTGCATTTTTTTGGTAGATTTCCACTTTACCTTTTCATGTAAATTTGTATAATTAGGATTTTTGAATGATTGTTATGGGGATTAGGATGAGCATTGGTCATAAGATCCTATCTTATGCACCATGTGAAGCCTTAGCATCCACCTTCCAACCTTCCAAAGGAAGAACCAAAAGAAGAAAGAAGAAGAAGAAGAGAAGAAGTGAAGAAAGAAGAATAAAGCTTGAAGACCCCCATAATAATGAATTCCTTACTTAATTGTAATTTAATTCATTTATAATCTAGGTTGTATCTGGTGCTCTACCCACATTGATATTTTTTGGGTTTGTGGTGGTGACCACAACCATTTATTTCTTTTGCAATTAACTTTATAAATTGATTGATAATTTTTTTAGCTTTTGCATTAAGTGTCATGATTTTTCTAGTTTCTCCCTTGCTTTATGTATGGCCTAGATGTGGATTAGGCTCTTTAGAGAAAAATAAATCTTTTACCCAACTTAATAATTCAAATTAAAATTAAACAACTCATATCCTCACCTAAAGCTTAGGTTTAAAATCAAGATAAAAGAATTAACAACCCCTTAGCTGGATGAGCATTTCTTTATAATGTCATGCACAAATGCATCTTATTTCACTCTTGATTGGAGGGCTTCCACCTTTGCCAGAGAAACTCGGCTTAACCTTTGGGAGCCGTTGCGGAAACTCACCTCCTCCCTTCTTGTTAATTTTGGCCAATAATCTTCTTTCTCATGCATTAGTCAAAATAATTGTCCAAAATAAAATAAAATAAAATATAAATTTCACTAGATTTAGGACATTTGAAGCATGTCCCTTTATATGATCTAGTCTCTTTAGGGAGAGAGTTTAAGGACTTAGTCTCTTTCTAAATAATTACAGCCTAACTATCTTGCATAAGCATAAAGACTTGCCTACATGTATTTAGAATTGTAGGAGGAGTTAGTTGGCAGTCACCCCCAGGCGGTTGTAAGTCCAAGCTGTCAGGTGATTTGTCTTCTCTTATAGAGGTAAAGTAATTACCCATTTTTGCCTTAGATTTAAGATGCTTTTATTTCGAAGCTCCCTAGAGGTTCTAAGGTTGCTTCTCCCCCCAATAATAATTCCTCACCTCTTAAGCATTCCCTTAATCTTGTGTTATAAAATCTTAAGTCCTAAAATTTTAATGAAAAATGCAACTCAAACAAACTAAATCAATTTCTAAAATGTAAAGCCCAACTGTAGGAGATTTTGAGATGCTCGTTAAGTTTCCTAGAATCGTAGGCATCTAACTCCCTCTTTTGATCAATCCCATTTGATCCTTCAAATATAGACCAATCGATTGGTAGTCCTTCCCTATTAAAATCTTCAAAGACGATGATCATTTACCTTAATCGAGAGTTTTCTTAAGGGATCTCGTCTCTTAGGATGTAATTAACTATGGGGGATTGTCCCTATAGGGATCTTAACGAACCCGGTTTAAAATAAACCGTGCTTTACTTTTCTATGTAAAGTAGGGGAAGAATCTCTGGTGCATATGCGGACCCATCATCCTTAGGAGTCTTTATTGAGGTGATTGGTTTCATTAAAGGGTAATGATTTCTATCTCTCAAGATAGTACACTATTTCCTTGATGACATATCTAATCACCTGAATAAGTACATCTACGGATCTGTGTGGCATCTTACTAAGGTGAATTTGTATAAGGGTTTTATTCTCTTTCATTTCTCACCAACAGATTTGAAAGGCATCTTTGAGACAAACTTTATTAGATTTTTTTCTCACCAAAGAGACATAAGCTAGTGCATGCCATTATTAACTAGGGAAGTAAGGTAATCAAATGACCTCCTTGGGGCTAACTAAGCTTCATATTCCCGGGATGTCCATACTAAACACTTGCTTTTCTCAAATACACATGGATGTATACATAAATAAATGAAGAAGAACCATGTAAAGATTGCATTTAATAAAAACATTTATGCATATGGATTAAAGTCTTACTCAAATTTTGATGTAGAAATACATGAAATCAAATAATAATGCGTGTCATTATGTTAACAGGGTAATCAAATGACCTCCTTGGGGCTACTTAAAGCCTTGTATTACTAGGATGTCTAGACTATATACTTATTAACATTCAAATGCATGCAAGACTACACATGAATTAAGGAAAAGAAAGCTTCAATCCATACACTTAAGGTATAATGATATACATCTCTTATGTATTTATAACTAACATCACAACATATGTTACCATTTATTTATAAACTATTAGAAAATATATTTAGATTTAATAGTGATAATAGACACACATATATTAAATTAGATCAACACATATAAATTAGCCTAAAGGAAAACCATTTGATTTAATTAATTTTGAAAAGAGATGGATGCATGGAATTAGACAACATGCAATATATAGCATGGTTGGAAAGGAATAAGTCAAATACAAGCATGTGATTCATTCAATCCAATTAATTTCTAAGGACAAACATACCAAATAAAACTATTTAAAATAAACCAAAGTTCTTTAATGCCATTTTTAATTCCATGTTCAAATTGACTTAAGAAAAGTGAGAAGGAGTTTGATATTCCTAACCCATCCCCATGTTTGTGAGTTAATTTGGTTTAATGAAAAGTGATTAAGTTGATTTATGAATTAATTAAGTTGTCAAATGTATTAAGTTCATTAATTAACCCTTACTTATGTTACCTTAAAATAATTATACTAATAATTATGAGATAATGTGATATGCAAATGAATTGAAAAGTAAATTAGCAATGATCCAATGAAATGAATGGGCATAATACAATTAGTTCATAATTATTGGTTAATTAGATTATGGAACTCACGTAATTACTTTTATGATTTTCCCACACATATGGGTAAATCATAATTTCATTAAATTTCTTTAGGCTATTAAACACCTAAAGATCTACCCATAAACTAATCAGGATCAGATATGTTTTAAATTTTAATTGAACTAATTAAGTAATTTATTAATCAATTAACCCCTAAATAATTTCTCTTGAAAAGTAAGGTGAACTTAGGGAAAGAAATTAGGAGAGAGGTCCCAATCACATTTCATAAATCTCCTCACTATTAAATAGTGATTAATGACCCAATTAATTAATTAATTCATATGATTCATTAATACTTAATTAAATTAAGAAGGTAATTAGAGCTTAATCAATCAATTTTTCAAATTAATTAACCAATAAATCTCAAGAAAAATTGGGGAGGCAGAGGTCATCCACTTAAACCATCTCAGAAAGTTTGAGGTTAATTAGTTAATTAATTAAGGAGTAATTAGTCTAATTAATTTTTAATTAAATCTTAATTAAGCTATGATTACTATTCAAAATAAATTAAGAATAATTTTAATGGATTGCTCTCTAAAATATCTTTAAAATGAGCCTTTATTTGTATTTTTTAAATTTTTCTACAATTTATTATGAATTTATAAAGTTTCAGCCTTAAAAATGGATTATTTAGCCTTAATTAAACATAATCCCATCAGCACCACGTGGCACGCTGATGCGGTGCGCTTTTCACGTGGCACTACAGGATTAGTTATTTAAGTTGTCACATCCCGCACTGAGTTAGCTGGTGGTGGGATGCGCTTTTAGCGCAGATTAATCCCATGATTAATAATGACTCGAATCAAATGGATCTAATGTGATATAATCACCATCCAATTGATCACCGAGAAGCGCGTGATCTATCTCCCTAGATGAAAGCGAAGCCCATCCCATTGCCCACATGAGAGTTCACCGCTCAAATGGAACCCACACCTTCACACGAAGGATCTAAGAAGATCCAATGGCTATGATTAGTGCACATGTAGCTTCTCTTCGAACAGCTACAAAATAAAATAGAGGAAGCTCGATTTTAATGGTGTTACCTCACTAAAGTTAAGACCGGTGGCTCGCATGTTTAAGGAAGCTTCGCTAGTAGAAACAAGTCCTTGTTGAGCAGCAATTGAGTTGATTCCAAGTGGTTTGCTCGGGAGGCCAATAATTATGCTTTGGATGCTTGGCTCTGATCAAACTCCTTGGTCTGTTGGGTTTAGAACCCGGAGGAAGCTTTGGGTAGCCTTGATGAGGTGTGGAGATGGTATAGGAAGGAAAAATTGGATGCAAGTTGAGAATTAGAAGTTGGATCGAAGGAGAGGCTCCATTATTTCATCTACCATTAGGAAGGAGGAATATCGATGAGGGAGGCCTGGAATGCTCTAGAGCTTACTAGGAAGTTTTATTTCTCTCTCTTGGAAGCTGGTGAATGGTATCCGTGTGAGGAGGGGTATATCCCTCGATTGGTGTGATGGAAACAAGATCAATCCCATGTATGCAGCCACGAGTTGTCCTAATCAAGTCCACTTAGCTCATTTTGGAGAGGAAGGCTTGCGAGGTGGCTTAAAGTTGGATTTGGGTTGATTGCTCCTCCCTTGATCCTTTGGGTTCTCGACTTGTAAGGGAGGTGAGTTTAGTCACCTCCCTTTGGTCCATGGTAGACCTAGCCCACATGGACTGGGCTAGGTGGCTAGGTCAGACCCCAAAGTGGGTGGTTGATGGTTGCCAAGAGTGATGGGAGAGTGGACTTTGCCAAAAAAAGGTGGAATCCTATGTAAAGAGGTTTAGCCAATGGGTAATACCTTAGAATTGACTCATTTGGGTTTGGGCTGATTTTGGGCTGACCCAAGATGGGTTTAGGTTGGGTTTCATCAGGTTCCAAATGGTCAAGGCTTGGTTCCAAGAGGTTTCGCTCAATTCGGGCCATTTGGGTTAATTTGGGTCATGTTGGACTAGGTTGAAAAATTAGTCAAATTGGGTCAAACCAAGGCTTGGGTTAGGTTCAAATGATGATTTTAGGTGTTTTGGTTCAAGTGGTTTCAATTAATTTGGCTCATTTTGGTTAGGTTTGATTTTGGCTCATTTGGATTCAAATGGGTCAAATGGGTTAAGTTGACCAAATTAACCAAATTGGCTTGGGTTAGGTGTTGGTTTAAGTTCAATTGGTCAATTGGATAGGATTGTAGGCTTTGGTTTGAATCAATTTAGATTTAATTTAAATTTTGGCCAATTTGGCCCCTTTAGGTCAATTTGGGCTAAGTTGGTCAATTGGATTCAATTATTAGTTTGGTCAAGTTCAATAATCAATTTAGAATAATCTTAAATCATTAGTTGCAATTATTTGGGTTGGATTATGATTTGACCCATTTTGGCCTTTTAGGTCAATTTGGGTCAACTTAGGTCAAATGGCCAATTGGGTTTGGTTTGGCTCAATTAATGGTCAAGTCATGTTCAATCATTGATTATGGGTTGGTGTCAATCAATGGTTTCAATCAATTTGGTGTAGGATGGGTTTTGGCTAGTTTGGGTTTCATATGGGCTAAGGGTTGACTTGGTCAAATGGCCAAGTTGACTTGGTTTGACCTAATTTAAGGCAATTAATCATCCTAGGGTGATCAATAATCATGGTATGATGTTTGGATGGGCTTGATTCAATCCAATTTAGGTTGGCTTAGAACTTGGTTCAAAAGAGTTCTTGGACCTAAATGGGTCAATTGGTTTGGTTTTGGTTTAATTAAGATTTAGTTGAATTTATATATGAGTTTAGGATTGAAATATAAATCTAACTTCAATCAATTTGAGATATGATGAATTTTAGTTCATTTAGAATTTTCAAGTCAAAAGGGCTAAGTTGGGCTTGACTTGGATTGATTTTGATTTGGCTTAATGATTGTAGGTTTGATTTATATTTGTTTAGATGATTGAATGAATGACTGATTCAAGAGAAAATCCATTGATTTTGACTTGATTTAGATGGGTTTATGATTGAATGAGTGACTGATTCAAGAGAAAATCCATTGATTTTGACTTGATTTAGATGGGTTTTGGTTAAGTCCAAAGAATTAGTTTAAAGGGTTTAGATCGAGTTTTGATTTAATTTTGGATTTGGTTTTGGCTATTTGAATTTATATTTCATTTATATTTGTGAATATAAATGAAGATATAAATGACTTATGGGAAAATTAATTGAATTTTGAGTGGTTTGAAGGCAAATTTGGCTAAGCTCATGAAGGTAAGTCAAAAGGACTTAGAAGAGAATTTGATTTAGTTTGAATTAGTTTTGATCATTGAAATATTAGTTTCATTTATATTTGGGAAGATAATTGATGGAATAGTTGATTTATTAGAAAATCAATTAATTTTGACTTGGTTTGAATGGGATTTGGCTAAGCTCATGGAGGTAGGTCCATATGGCTTAGCTTGGGATTTGATTGGATTTGGATTTACTTTGATTTAATTTTGGTTATTGGAGTTTATATTTTGTTTATATTTGATAAATATAAATGAATATATGATTCATTCATGAAGATATCAATCAAGTTTGGATTGAATTGGGTGGAGATTTGGCTAAGTCCATGTAATTCAATCATAAGGCTTAAGGAGGATTTGGGAGTTTGAATTTGATCTCGGGTTTCAATCATTTGGAGTTGAATTTGGACTTGAATTTGATAAATGATTGAGGTATTTAATTGATCTTGGATAAAATCAATTAAATTTGGATTGATTTGAATTTGGTTAAGGGCCAAGTTCATAAGATAAAATGATAGGGCTTATGTAGGATTTTGATTTTGGATTTGATCATGGGTTTCAATCATTTAATTTGGAATTTGGATTTGGATTTGGATTTGGTATTTGAATTGAATTTAAGGTTTGGTTTGAGAAGGTGAACATAGGTTGGGTTTAGGCCATAGTATGGGCAAGTCTCCCTAAGGCATAACCTACCCCATGACTAAGTCTTTAGCTTATGTTAAGTGTTCACCTAATCACTAGAAGTGTCTTAAGACTAAGAAACTCTTAGTGACTATAAGAGTCCTAGATCTATGATGAGGAGAATGAACTCACTCCAAAAGTGAGGTCAACACTCTCCATCACCTGTCCAAGTCCCTCCTTCCGTAGTCCCTACCAAGGTACAAAAGTATGCATTTGGAGAGAGGACATCTCCATTGGTGATCTGGCTATGGCCTAAGGATCCCACTCCATCTATGCCACCTATTGAGGTGAGGTAGAGCTCTCCCATTCAACCTTCCTCTTCAACAGTGACAAAGAAGAAGTGGTGACCCAAAAGCATCATAGTCACTCCATCACCATAGCCAGCAGCAAAGGAAGAAGGGGATGTCAGTGCAGTCCCCATGGGAGTTGATCCCCTTAGGGAGAGTACTCCATCAGTAGGCAATGCATGACACATAACTTCATATGATCTCAGTCGTACAATCAATCATCAATGGGTCTATGTCCTAATATAGCGAAACAGAGTATGTGATCACTCACTAGATGACATCCTGAACAGTTACTTTGCTGAGATTAGGCAGATGAGTGGGGGTGATCGCTCAAATCAGGTAGAGGGTAGGTAGATTTCAACCCCGATGAGGATGACCTATTAGAGGATTTAGAGTCCATATGGTTGATACTCAATGATCCCTCCATAGAGACCATCAGAGCTAGGAAGGTGATGTGATCGAGAAAGGCGACACCTCTCACTTGACTCAGCACCTCCTTCAGTAGCTCAGACATAAGGATGAACATATCAATATGATAGAGAAGAGGGTTTAGATTTGTTAGCAATAATTTCAGCACTCCATAACCAAGCTCCAATTTCATAGCCCATTCGCATGGAGGCCGATCAACCCAAACTCTTATATATCTTAGATGCTCTCAAGAGTACCTCTCCAGTGGATCAGGATAGTGGTAGTTTGCATAGGAAGGTCATAGGCAGTACCACCATGCATGAGAAAGACATCAAGCAGATGGTGGAGCAACAAGTGAGGGAAGCATTGGAATAAGCTCGGAGGAGCTCATCCATTCTAAAGGGTATACCTTACATGGAGGAGTTCGATGTAGTGCAATACCCTAAGGGGTTTGTGCCACCATCCTTCAGAAGTTTCGATGGTAGTGGGAACCTATGCTAATATAGGTCAAACTTAAGAGCAGTTCAAGCGTCGGTGGATGGCGTACTTCTCTTCCACCTTTTTATTAGCAGTCTGTCAGGTGTTACATTTGATTGGTACGCTAAACTATCCAATGATTCAGTGAAGACTTTTACTGAGTTAGAGCAACTCTTTATTAAGATATTTGCTGGAGCCCAACAGAGTGTGACTGTAGGTTACCTCATCGTAGCAAAATAAAATTCCAATGAGTCCTTTGTTAATTACATTCTCAAGTGATGTAACCTGAGTATGAAATGCAAACTACAATTATCTAAATAGCATGCCATTGAGATTATTCTCAAGAATATCCATGACCCGGTTGCATTCATGCTCAAGGGATTTACAATCAAAATATTTGAGAAATTAATCAACAAGGCGGTCAATCAATAAGAGGAAGCCAAATAGTTACCTTTCCAAGATCAATCATCTAAACCCAAGCCATAAAAAGTATTTGATAAGAGGTCAGGGACAGCTGTGTCAGTGGACAAAGGGAAGAAACCAGTAAGAGTTCTATTTGAGAGACCATGAGCTCAACAGTCTCCTTTGCCATCTCTTCTTCTTCCACCTCGATCATCTATCGCCTTAGTGGTACACTCATGTTCATATCCACCTACTCTTCTAGAAAAGTTAAACAAACTCTATTCATTCAAGAGGGGGGTAGTCAGGAAAATCTTTACAAATCCTTAAAGAAACCTTATTTCTAGCTACCAGAGACTAAGAGGCCAGAGGAAGTGGGCAAGAGCGATGATACTAACTTTTGCCCCTACCACCGCATGTTAGGCCAAGTCTTAGAGGATTGAATCACTTTCAAGGATTGGCTTGAGCATAGCTACAAGTCGGGTGCCATAGTTATTCCTAAGAAATACTTGTTAGAATAATCATCTAGTTCTGTTAGAGTAATCATTGGGGATACTCATGATCCTCTTAAGACAAAAGAAGGTTGTGATATTTTTTTATCCTAAACCTCTAAAAAGATTATTTATAAGATAAAAAAACTTTCATTGTAGGTGCCTGAGATAGCTCAAATGTCCAACACCAAGGAGGGTTTACAAGTTTCTAAGGATAACTCAGGGAAGGTGGGAGCTCAGCAGCAGCAGCAACAATCCATACTTGCCCGGGATAGGCCAGTAGTGCAACCACCATCCAAGTCCAGTGCTCCCTCTAGCGTTACAGCTACCTCTTCTTCTACTAGCTCATCTTCCACTGGCAGGTGCATTATATCAACGGATTAGGGTGATAAACCCCTCGCTCCACTTACTTTACTTGATTTCTATCATGTACCTCCACCTTGAAAGAAATCAATGAAGAAAGAAAATTTTACTTAAATCTTCTCTACTTCTGATGTTCCTGGTTCTATTTCTGTTGAAAACTCTTTAAGTCTAAATAATTATAATAGCTTTAATAATTCTAATCCTTTCTCTTCTGATTCAGAATCAGCCTTTCCTTTTTTGAATCAGTTGGGTTCGCCTATTGAAATTGACTTGGAGTCGACCGACTCTAAGGGTCTCATAAGAGAAGTTGTAGGTGTACCTGACAAGCAAGTAGAATTTTCCACCAACCTGCCATATGAAGTCACCGAAGTCAACCTATGCAATGGTAACGTTCTACCTCCTAGGGTAGCACCTCAGGATAAAGGTAAGCAAGTCATTGGTTCTAGTGAGCAAATAGCCCCTTCACAGGATGCTCTGCATATGGATATGCTTATGGAGGACCAAGCCAGAGTTGATTACAACTTCCTAGCTCATCTTAGAAAGTTCCCAGCTAAGTTTAGCATATATGATACCCTTATCTTATCCAAAGAGATGAGGGAATCTCTAATCAAGGCTTTACTTGATCCGAGATATGCTTAGTTCAGCTGACTTCTACTAAAAAGGAGGCACATCACTCAAAGGACATCTTAAGAGTTACATTCAGTGATGAAGACTTACTTTTAGGGATGATTGAGCACAACTGCCCTCTTTATATTATAGTGGATGTTGGGATACAGGCTATCCAGAGTTCTGGTTGACTCAGGTGCATCAGTTAACATTATGAGCCTAAGAACTCTTGCCTACTTGAGGATTGACATCTCCAAACTCCAAAAAGAAAAGATGATGTTGAGAGGATTCAATGAACAAGGCGAGAGGCTTTAGGCTCCATAGTGTTGCCCTTGGAGATAGATGATTGGAAGATTGAAGTCAAGTTTCACATTATAGACTCTGATATATCTTTCAATACTTTGCTTGGGAGGCCGTGGATACATGAAAATAACACAGTCTCATTCTCTCTACATCAGTGCATGAAGTTTGTGAGAGGTGTGATCGCCTGCTATGTTAAAGGAGATCTCAAGCCATTTGTTCACAAGGTCGACATATATAAGGATATGACTTACTACCTCCCTCAAAACCAATAAGTCTATTCTTGTGAACTTGATTAAAGTTCAAAAATATTTAAAAAAAAAAGAATAAGAAAAGAAGGAAGAAAATAAAAAAAGAAAATAAAAGGGGGCGAGAAATAGACTTGGAGGAGAAAGTAGTACCTGACAATATATTCCACCCATAGTTCATTACTCCATTTGAACATATGTGTAGGATGATGACCTCTACCAGGCAGGAGAAGATGGTAGTTCAGAGGTAGTCCCAGGGGTGGAAGACCTCTTAATTGGCCACCCAATAGGAGATATGTCATAGCTACCAGGAGTACACCTGCTATCCATATAGATTTAAAATCTAGTTCAGCAGATGAGTCTTATATGGTTAGCATGCGAGCCGGCTCTTCTCAGCAGCTGATTCCCTTAGAGGTGACATTTGTGCTAGACAGCGATGAAGACTAGGCTCCAAACTAAAGCATAGGTGTATCCAAGTCTATATGTGAAACAGTCAGGCATCAGTTGGGAACCTTAGCTCTAGCTCCACTTTCCTCACAAAAAGTTAAAGATTTGGTAGTTAAGGAAGCCCCTAAGTCATCCACAGATGTGAAGGCTCGGAGGATCTTTTTGGGAGCATCATTCTCAAGTTAATAAGTTGATGTAGAACATGAGGATAATTCATATAAAGACTTAACAGAATTATATTTTCTTTGGTACTCACCTTGTGTTCATAATCTAGCGAAGAAAGAGTTAATCCCACATACTTGGTCAAAGTACAAGTCAGACTATTTCAAAAGAATATGGAAGAACAAATACAAAAGCTCACAATCAAGACCATGACTAGGATTCGGTACAGTGGGTCCAATTGATGACGACGATTCTTGCCATCACAAATCATTTGGAATTTGATAAGTTCTTTTCAAATCACATCAACTCAGGGGCTGTTTAGTTGGCTGAAAAAGAAATGCAGTGTAAATTGAATACAGTGAATTTTGATTGTTTTACAGTTGTTTAGTTATATGTAAAGTAAATACATGAAAATTATATATTTTTTGTTTGGTTGGGTATATGTAAAGTAAAGTAAATACCTGCAATTTGAATACTGTTATATGTAAAAATACATGTATTTAGAATATGTTATTTGTATAGTAATTATAATTTTTTAAAAATTAATTGAATTATTAAATTAATAAATTTAAAATATAATAAATTATAAATAAAAATTCACTACTTAGTTAAAAAAAAGGATTACAATATATTTATTTTGAAATTACGAACTTCTTTATGATTTAGATATCAGGGCATCTTAGAATAGAAATAAATTCAATCTTCTAGCTCAATATGTAATCTTGAATGGAGTTCAAAGTCAAGCTACTTAAAATTAATCAAATTAAGCTTAAATTTTTATATTTTTTAACCAAAAAGAATAGAATTGAAATGAATTGAATTGAAGCCCAGGCCTTTCATTTAATTAGTTATCAACCGATTAATTAAAATTAGGCATTTTATATGGTTTTCAGAACAAAGAAATGGAGAGATGGGTTAATTTAGAGAAATGGCACATGGCGGCAATATCATCAACCACAGACTGTTTGCATGCCGTTGTGTGCAGGCTTCCTCTCATTGAACGTGCCAAGGTTATCTCTACCACCTTAATAATATTTATATATTATCAATTACTGATCGATCTGATTAATCATCACTTATATATAAATTACAGGCTGATCCCTAGATACTCTCAATCTTGCTACGAAAAGCTTCAAACTTGATGCCCAAACTTTTGCATTGTAAACAAGAACAACTACATTTAAATAGTAATTATGTTTACTACTCCGTTAACACAAGCTAATGACTGAATCCATCAATGCAAGCTCATGCCGTAGTTTGTTTCACCATGATAAAAAGTTCTCAATGACACAGCTAACAGGGGCTCTCATCCTCTTCTCTAACTCTCAAGGGAGGTCTATATTAGTTGGCATGTTTATGAAAAAATAAGAAGTCTAGAAGAGCATATTCAGATAATTAGAAAAGCATTGTAAACCTAAAATCTGAATAGAAAAGCATCTCGAGAAAAGTACAATTTTTTTTTACAAATTTAAATAAAAAATCAATAAAGAATATTTCTTTGCACCTAAAATCTGAATAAAAAGTCAGTTAAAATGTTGTGTGTCATGAAAGAATCAAACGGGACCAACGCTTATTCGAATGAGCATATGATGTATCATAAACCTCTAAGGCTTGATCTAGTAAGAATATACTTGATAAAAAATTCAATGTCTCAATCATTGCTCAGAGTAACAAACTGCATCAGTTCCCACATAAAATATACCTATAATTATTTGTGTATTTTGGTATCATTTTTCTTGGTTGACTGCCAAGTAAAAAAATTCCAGTCTTTCAATGGAAAATAACACAACCAAAGATTAACAATCTAGAGATGCTTCGAAGCAAAAGGCCATTGTTCTCCTTCCCTGTTATCAAACTAGCACCGTTTATTCTTTGGTCCTTCAAATAAACATTCATCCATTCACCCTCCATGAGAACATAACCAGTTTAAGCACTTAACAAGTTGTCTTGCTCAAACCACGTAATCTAAGCAGATCAAATCAGTCGAAACCAACTGGTCACGTAAAATCCAGAAGAATAGAAAAGGTACAAAAGGCCAGAATTATTACGGACAAATATAAAAAATTAACAAAAACTATGATTCAAGAGACCAGAATCCATAAGCTCAACCATGGGAGGTAGACAACAAAAAAATGCATTGTTTAGATGAAACTTATTACTTCTACCACTCAATGGTTAAAATAGGCATCGTTGAAAAAAAATCTGAAATTCAGCAAAAATGGTACAGAAGAACTCATTGGCAGGTGTTAAATACAACGCATAATTATTATAATAATAAAAAATAAAAAAAAAATCAAATCGCACAAAGAAAGTGAACAAAATAATTTTCAAATACGATAACCTTCAATACCATCCCTTCAGCGGAAGCAAACCAAACAAAAACAGGCTCAAAGTTGAAAGCTTTATTACCTGATGGGATCTGAAAATCCACCTGGGAATAAAGTTGAGAGCTTTTCTGCGTGAAGAAGAAGGAAAATTAAAGAGGACAACCAAAATCTTCAATTTTCTCACCCGTCCTTTGCCATTAGTTTTCTTCTCCAAGCATGGCCAGAGCTTGGAGTCGAGTCATGCTAGCCCTCCCACTCCTCAAAATGCAAGATGAGGTCTCCAAGAAAGAGAAGAGAAAGAGAGAGATATAGAGAGGGAGAAGAAAGAAATGCAACGGTTTGTTTCTTTTATAGAGCATGGAATAGAAGCCGCCAGAGAGAAACAGAGAATGATATATGAGAGGATTACTTCCTTAGGGGGTGAGAACTATATATACACAGCCTATGGTTTACAGCCAAAAGGAAATGATAATCCTCTCATAATCATTCACTTGAATCATCCAAAATAAATTTGAGCCAAATCAAAGATTCATATTGAAAAAAAGAAGATTTATCATTCTCATACTCACACCAGCAATAAACCAAATAAAGAGAAGTGCATATTTCAAAGTAAACAGTAGCGAATCCGTAGGTAATTACAATCAAATCTCAATGGAGAATGATGGTGGAGTAAATATTAACAAATCAAATGGAAGTACTTTACAACACACTAAGCATATCACAATAAACTTATTCAAAATTTAAAGCACTCAACACAATAGAAAAAAAACATATATCCAAAGTTTGGTATATTCAACAAAATATCATAGTGCATTACATCTAGACATCATTAATCCATTAGGTCCACATTCAACAAAAGGAAATTTAAGTTTACAATAAAGTACTATTGCATGAGATAGTGGTTAACATAAAGATTGAACAATAATTACATAATCTTAAAATACAGAATCATCTTCCTAACTCCTTGTGCATCCATCTAGCTTTTGATTCTATAGGTCTTAAGAGAAAGGATCGAATCATCGTAGAATTCTTTAATAAGTTCTCATAAATTGTGTCAATCTATTCAGCAGAAAAACCTAGAATACTAGAAAGCTCTGCCATTAGTTCATTGAACATTTATCTTTCCTTAAAATCCCTAGTTGAACTCTGAATTGCATTTGCAACTTGGGCTTCACTATCAGCCATCATGACAATATAATCATGCAGAGATTGATCACTTTCATTCTTTTTAGTCTTTTTGCGTTTAGTAAATCCTTTCGAAGATGAAGGTATTAACCTTTTTGTCTTCTCTGTAGAGTCTTGTGTAAGATCCACATCAGGAAACTCAATGGGTTGAGATGCATCTGTACATATCTCGGTAAAAATTGGAGGCACTTCATCATCTACACTAATATGTTGAGTACCAAAAAAAGTTTTAGAATTTTCTGCCTTTGCCCATTCCCCTGTGGCATGACTTTCACCACAAACTTTCTCCATTTCATTGTAATTTATAATTAGAATATCTAAAAGCCATCATCTTTTAGAAAAGCCTACAATGCAAGAAGTAAAAAAACTTAACATATATTTCTTAGCAAGATCATGTGGCAAAGCTATATATTATAAAAAATACCTGAATATGTGATTCATATTTCTCTTGTCCCATCAATATCATTTTTTTTATCTTCATCCCCAGAAACACCTGATTTTCTCTTTAGCTTATGGATGTGATTCCATATTCCTCTTTGATGCCTGATCCGATTCTTGCATTGATTTGGTGTGACTTCAATTCCAAATTTCTATTTTAATTTATAAGAAATACCTTTGTACACAATATCTTAGAAGCCTTGAGCGCTTCTCATATTCGCATCAACATACTCACACATGATTTGTAAAAGCCTTGAAATTCATTCGGTTTTAGCCAAATAAAATGCTTTCTTCTTTTAGTTTTTAGAGCTAGTGGGGGGTTAGGAGGAAGATTGTCCATTAACCTAATTAGACAACCATTATATTGAAGCAAAAATTAGTAGTTAGTATAATTAAAAATAATCTTATAAAAGAAATTATGCCAAAAAAAGATAAATCTATAAAAACAAAGATGCTTTATTCTAAATGTTTGTATCATCCATTACATATATAAACTATATATATATATATATATATATATATATATATATATATATATATATATATATATATATATATATATATATATATATATATATATATATATATATATATATATATATATATATATATATATATATCAAAAAGATAAACAATCATCAAAAATATTTTGGTATATACTAATGAAATATAATTTACAAAAGGATAATAAATCTAACATCCCAAAATGGACTATGTAGATATTTTATGCCATCCAAATTTCTATTTCACTTTCATGCATATGCTTTTTGGTCTTTTGTCCAACCACTCACCATATTCGCATAACCCTCATGTCATGCCTACTAATATGCTCTCTAGCCCACTCATCCTCTGGAAGAATGAAATCATTACCCCTTCTGAAATGATCCAATTATGTAATATACATGATGCAAGAACCATATCAACTTGTGTTTGAAATGAAAAATATGGGTCGCACTTGATAATTCTAAATCAATTTTTCAAAGAACCAAAACACACTCCCGTAGAGTGATCAATGTCGAAGGTTAAATAACTCCTGAGCATTGATTGGACTAATGCTAATGAATTCTTTAAGATGATATCTTGTGGCACGAAATGGAGATATAAAACCCTTCATGGTAGAGTAGACACCATCCACTAGGTAGTACTTACCTGTGAGTAAATGTAAATCAATCATTCATATAAGTAAAATAATTATTGTAAGTGATATTTATGACAAAAATATTTTATATCTTATGGAATAAACATACCATTAAGTTGTTATAAGGCATTACAAAGTACTATAGCATCATGTGTTGAACCTTTCCACCCAGCTAAGAAATAGATAAATCTCAAATCGAAGTCTACTATTGCAAGCACATTTTGGGTGGGATAAGGTTTTCTCCCTCTAAAAGTAGATTCATGCTTCTTAGGAACCTAGCTTTAATATGGGTTCCATCAAGAGCACCGATACAATCCTAAAATTAATAAGTTATATTAGTAAGAGCATTAAAATACTTATATAAGATATCATTATCATACCTTGAAGAAAGGCATGATTCTATCGCTTGATTGTATTTTATGTGGAGTTTTCATGTCGGAGGCTTTATCATCTCATGTAGTAACTCTCCTACAGCATTAAAGTACATATTCACAGTTTCTCCAAATCATTGAAAGTTGAATCAAATGACCCGATTTTGCACACTGTGCCCAAGGGTATGTAATAATATAGCAACATATTCTTCAATTTTTATATTGAGCGGGTCTACAAGTAAACCTCTTGTGCGAAATAAATTGCATAATTTGAAAAAAGGTGCTTCTCATTCGAACCATATTCATGCAATCTGAATCATATCCATGATATAATCTAGAAAGGTATGTTTCACGCTGAATATTTTGCTCAGGATTAATTCTTTGTTGATCTCTATTTAGTGTATCCAATAAAATGTATATAATAGTGATTGAGCCAGCAATGCAAGCATGAATGGTTGAAGCAAGTTGATTTCTATTGATCTCAACATCATTTGAAAACTCATCGTAATCAGAGGACCATCCTTCACTCTCTTCAGATGTGTCTGTCATTGATTTTTACAATGATATTCACAAAGCCGAGTCCTTAGAAAATAAGAAAAAGTGTTTAGGAGAATAACAAAGCCATCAAATTAGTTGAGAAACAAAGGGATTATAAAAAAAAATAGGTGGAATAAATGATCGAAGAAGAGAATCATCATTTTTGTATCCATGGACATCGCAGTGAACATAAAGTAAGATAGAACTAAAAAATTTTGACTAAATTTGTAAATATGTATGAAGGGATCGAGAATTCCTAATATTTTTTTTCAGCCTCATTAATAAAACTCTATATTTACATTTTAATTTTCTTGTTTGCTTTAGAAGATTTGAGACTTCTCTTTTTAATAAATTTGGGTGAAGCAATCTTTAGGGAATACTATTTTCTTGCATTATTTATTTTATATCATGAAACATTTATGTAAACTTAATGTCTTCCCTAACAATCTATATATTGTATATTAAATAATAATACATAACTAAATAATACTATTATAGAAATTAGAAAGATAATTTTCATGAAAAGTAATACATAATGCGAGAAATAAAATTTGATTGATTGCAACATTATCACAATAATCCTATAATGCAAATATAAATCTTATTTAAAACTAAATCTTAATAACAATGAACTAAACAACTATCAAGCAAAGCACCACCTTGTTAAAGTGAAGCAACGATAGCTTAAGCTTGATAAAAAAATGTGATCAAGTTCAAGAAAATATGTTAGCATAATTATAGGAGTGTAACTAAAATGTAACTATATCATGTCATTATGTATGACTAGGTTATGAGAATTTTTTAATCAAATGTGTATGATTGAAAAAAATAAGGTAGCTTAGAAAGGAATACTTAGCTAAACAAAACAAAATTGAGTAAATATTGGAAACTTGGTAAGGGGAGTAATACCAAGATATAGATTAGATTAATGAGCTAGAATAATATGCTTGATTATAATTGTATAAAGTACTAACATAATTCATAAGGTAACTAAGATGTTGTGTAAGGTAGTCCTAGAATATGTGTTACCCTTTAAGTTAACTCTCCTACTTAGAACAAATTGTTGAGGTGGAAAAATGAACAATATTGCAGGCACAAAATAAGAAAGGATGATAATAAGAAATTTCACTTTATAACAAAAGATTGTTCTTCTTCATACAAAAACAAAAAACATAACTTCAACAAAGAAGAAAACAATGCACACTCAATGGACGCTCTCTATTTTACCTTCATTACCAACTTTCTAACTTCTCACCCCACCCTTCCATAGTTATTATACTCTTAACAGCATACAACCAACCACTACCTACCAAAAGACTTAAAAATTACAATTAAGAATAAACTGGCAAGACAAATTAGAATATAAAAAGAAAAACTACTTAACATAACTTGAAAACAAAATTCTTCACATTCTATGCTAAAGGGATGCCACCTCATGATAAACTCCTTGTCTTCCTAGTCTTTGATTAACATCTAGAAGGGATTCCCATAAATTGCATGTAAGCAAGCCACATTATCACAAAGAAGCTTAGGAACATAGACTAATTCCAACACAAATAAGGTCAATTGATATAATCAACCTTATATGAGAAATGAAGTTTGAAATCCAATAAATTAAATTAGGAACTAATGTGATAGTCGATAAAAATATATTTTTAGTTTTAATACATAAATAAATACAATAACTTAGGATATTGTAATAATGAAGTGTTTTAATAAGATTTTTTCTATGACTATATCTAAATACTATTGCTAAGCATCAAATGAGCAGAAATTAAACTAACATTTCTTCAATAATCCTAAAATTTTCCATTATTCTCATAAAGCAATATATGTATATCATCATCAAATATGTAACATGCATGAAACAAACATAAAAACTAGAATATACACTCTAAATTTGATCAAGATACAAATAAAAAATCAAGAAGCAATTAGAGAAAGAAATTGGGGAAAAAATTTAAAAGTTATCAAAAAAAAAAAAAAAAACCAAGAAGCTCCACACCTTGAAAGGAATCACCAATGATCATAGCAAAATCTCTAGGAAGTGAAGACTCAGACGATTCGACTCACATGGTGCTCACAGTCGCACCTCTCGCAATCTACAGTCAAACCTCTCTCCGGCACACCTATTATGGGCTAAGTTTGATCCCAGGGTTCTCGACTCAAATCTTATAGAGTGGCGGGTTTTTGTGCAACAATTATCGCGGGAGACAAAGGGCCATACGCGCGGTTCACCCCGTGATTTCTAATTTCGCTTGATTCAGAGGTATTTCATTTACATGGAGAATAGCTTAGGGAAGAATTTCAAATACTGTAAAACTTTACACGATATTTAATTTATCACACACCAAACACCAAAAAAGTTAAATTACATGTATTTAAATTACATTACACTCCTTTTTCAACCAACCAAACAACCACTCATATGAGGAGGTGTGCTTAGAAACTTCAGATGGTCCAGATGATTTTGGAGTCAAAGATGCACCCCTAGAGTTTGAGGAAGAGATCAGGTCAACAATCGATGAGCTCGAGGAAATCAACTTGGGAACTGAAGAAAATTCACATCCGATATACATCAATTCCTTGTTGAAAGAAACTGAAACCAATGACTTAGTTATTGATCAATTTAAGGATCGCCGCATGGAGTTATGAAGATGATGGTTTATCTCGATGTACCCACAACCGGCATAGAGCATAGTGCTAACCCGATTAAGCAAGCTCCTAGATGCATGCAATTAGACATTGAACAATAGGTCATTTCTGAAGTCAAGAAAATGATCGATATTAGTTATTTAGGAAGAAAAATACCCTACCTAGTTGGCCAATGTTATCCCAGTTAAGAAGAAGAATGATCAAATTTGCATATGCATCGATTTTAGGGATTTAAATAAGGCAATTCTAAAAGATGAATTTTCACTACTAATACAAAACTAATGGTGGACATTGCCTCATCTCATGTAGTCTTCTCTTTCATGGATGGCTTATCTGGATATAACCAAATAAAGATGACCCCTGAATATGAAAGAAATACTACTTTTAGAACCCTGATCGGAATCAATTGCTATAAGGTCATGCCTTTCAGCCTTAAAAATGCCAGTGCTACATATCAATGGGTGTTGACCTTACTTTTTCAGTGAGTCTTTAACCTCCTCATCATAGATATAGGACTCTTATAGATACTAAGAGCTCCTTAGTCTTAAGACACTTCTAGTGATTAGGTGAACACTTAACCTAAGCCTAAATACTTAGAAGGGTTATCCATAGGGGTAGGTTGTGCATTAAGGATTTAAGGAGACTTGCCCATCCTGTAGCCTAAACCCAACCCATGATTTTCCTTCTCAAACTAAACCTTAAATTCAAATTCAAATACCAAATCCAAATCCAAATTCTAAACTAAATGATTGAAACCTATAATCAAATCCAAAATTAAAATCCCTTCTAAGCCCTATGATTTTATCCTATGGACTTAGCCGTAGTCAAATTCAAATCAATCCAAATTCAATTGATTTTCTAAGATCAATTCAATCCATCCATCAAATATCAAATTTAAATTCAAATCCAAACCAAATGATTCAATCCCATATTCAAACCCAAATTCCAAGCTTCCTTCCTAAGCCTTATTGACCTACCTCCATGAGCTTAGCCAAATCTCATGCAAATAATTCCAAACTTGATTGATTTCTTTATAAATCAATTATTCCTTCATTTATATTCACAAATATAAATGAACCCCACATTCAAATAGCTAAAACTAAAACAAACTAAATCCAAATCCAATCAAAATCATTCTTAAGCCTTATGGACCTACCTCTATGAGCTTAGCCAAATCTCATGTAAATTAACTCAAACTTGATTGATTTCCTTATAAATAAATTATCCCTTCATTTATATTCATAAATATAAATAAAACTCATACTCAAATAGCCAAAACGAAATCAAATTAAATCCAAATCCAATCAAAACCCTTCTTAAGCCTTATGGTCCTACCTCCATGAGCTTAGCCAAATCTCTTGCAAATCAACCCAAAATCAATTGGTTTCTTTATAAATCAATTATTCCTTCATTTATATGCAAAAATATAAATGGAACCCACCTTCAAAAGCCAAAACTAAATCAAACTAAATTAAATTCCTATTTAACCCATTTTGACCTACCTCCATGAGCTTGGTCAAATTTGCTTCCAAATCACTCTAAACTCAAGTGATTTTCTTATAAATCATTTGTATCTTCATTTATAGTCACAAATATAAATGAAATATAAATTCACATGACCAAAACCAAGTCCAAAATCAAGTCAAAACCCATTTCCTTAAAGTTGGCCAAATCATATCCAATCAAGTCAAAATTAATGGATTTTCTCTTAAATCATTCATTCCTTCAATCATTTACCCAAATATAAATGAAACTTACAATTATCAAGCCAAATCCAAATCAACCCAAGTCAAGCCCAAGTTAGCCTTTTTGACTTAAAAATTCCAAATGAACCAAAACATATCATAGTCCAAATTGATTGTAGTTAGATTTATATTCCAATCTTAAACCCATATATAAATCCAACTAAACCTTAATCAAATCAAAACTAAGCCAATTGACCCATTTAGGCTCCCTTGATCCAAAGTGACCTAAAGGACCTTTTTTAGCCAAGTTCTAATCCAACCCAAATTGGATTGAATCAAGCCCATCCAAGCCACATATTATGATAAAAAATCATCCTTGAGTGATCAATTGCCTTGAATTGGGTCAAACCAAGTCAACTTGGTCATTTGACCAAGTCAACCCTTAAACCAAATGAAACACAAACTAACCAAAACTCATAATACACCTAATAAATTGAAACCATTGATTCACACCAACCCATAATCAATGTTTGAGCATTACTTGATCCTCAATTGGCAATTTGACCCAAGTTAACCCAAATTGACCTAAAAGGCCAAAATGAGTCAAATCATGATCTAACCCAAATTGATTGCAACCAATGGCTCAAGTTCATTCCAAATTGATTATTGAACTTGACTAAAGCTATAATTGAGCAAAAGTTGACCAATTGGTCAACTTGACCCAACCTAGCCCAAATTGACCTAAATAGTCAAATTAGTCAAATCCAAATTAAATCTAAATTTATTCAAAACAAAGCATACAATCATTTTCAATTAACTAATTGGACATGAATCAATACCTAACCCAACCCAATTTGATAAATTTGGTCAAATTGGTCAACTTAACCTATTTGACCCATATGAATCCAAATGATCTAAAATCAAACCTAAGCTAAATTGATTGAAACTAGTTGAACCAAAACTCTTCAAATCATCATCATAACCCCAATTTTGGTTTGACCAAATGAAGCCAAAACCCATGAAACCAACCCATGACCCATTAGAGGCTAACCAAACCCAACCCATTCCCATCATGGGTCAGCTTAAAATCAGCTCAAATCCATTTGGAGCCAAGACCAATGCAAATATTCCTTGGATCCTCTCCCCTATGTGGGATTTTGCCAAAAATGGTGAAGTCCACTCTCCTTTACACCTTGGCAGCCCTCACTCATCCAAATGAGGTATCCCTAACCCATCTAAGCAACCTAATTCACCCTAGGTCAGCCATGGACCAAAGGGAGGTGAGCCAACTCACCTCCCATGCAACTCGAGCACCTAAGGGATCCAAGCTAAGCAATCGCCCATATCAAGCTTTGAGCCACCTCCAACTCCTTCCTCCAACAAAATCAAGCCATGTGGACTCAATGGAGACCACTCTGGCGCTCTGATGGTGGCTGGCCAGCCAAAAAATGGGAAGTAATCCTATCTATTCAACTCAGCAAACCAAGGGGTATACTCCCTCAATTCGCATGGGAAAGGCATCATTCGACTTCATGAGAGCTTCCTAGCATGATTCTGAGCTTCCTGTAATCCTAGAGTAATCCCGAGCTTCCCATCTTTGACATTTCTATTCCTTGAGCAAGGTCAAATAGGGCACTCCAATCTCGATCCAAGCTCTCTCATTTCGTGAACAAACTTTAATTCCTCTTACACATCTTCCATGCACATCATCAAAGCTACCCAACCCATTTCCTAATCTCCAAAGATGTAGGAGAAGGGATTTTGATCAAGACCGAAGCTCCAAAGCTCAATCCTTGGCCTTCTAAGCTATCCACTTGGAACAAACTCAATTGCTGCTCAGGGACTTGTCTCTCAACTAAACAAAGCTTCTTCGAGCATGCGAGTCACCGGTCTTAGTTTCGGTGAGGTATTTTCATGAAAACTAATCTCTAGCTTAAGTGATGTTGGTCCTTTCCAAAGGAAACTTGTATGTGAGTTGATCTTGACCATTGGATGTGTTCAATTTCCTTTCTTGATGGCGTGGGTTGATTTTGGAGTTCATCCGAGCTCGGGTGAGCTTAGATCGAATGATCCATGGTAGACATATGCCATTATTCATCGCTCATAGAAAGAATGATCACGAGTCATCTATTTTTCATGATTGGAATGCACGGCTCTGATCAAATCACATTAAATCTTTCTTATTTTCTCCCCTCATGCTTTAGGTTTGATCTGCACCATCTGATCAGAGATCGGACAGTAGGGATCAATATCACATCCGCTGTTGGCTGACTTAATGCTCAGATGTGACAACTTAAATAACTAATCCAACAACGCCACGTAGAAAGCATGCCACATCAGCATGCCACATGGCATCGACGGGATAAGGTTTAATTAAGTTAATTAATGCATTTTTAATGCTGAAGCTTCCTGTGGTGTTTATTTTTGGTTTGGTGTTTATGTCAGGGGGGCACCACGCAAATCTGAGGGTGTACTTATTGAGGTGATCAGGTATGGCATTGAAGAATAGTGTACTATCTTGAAAGATAGAAATCACTATCCTACAATGGACCTAATCACCTAATAAGGACTCCTAAGGCGTGATGGGTCTTTGAATGTACCAAAGATTTTTACCCTACTTTACATAGATGAATAAAGTGGGTTTATTTAAACCAAGTTTTAAAGTTTCTTATGGGGGGAAAGCTCCCATAGTTAATTACATCTTAAGGAAAGTGAATCCCTTAAGAATACTCTTGACTAAAGTAGGCAATTATTGTCTCCAAAGAATTCAAAGATAAGACTATCAATAAATTGATTATATTTAGAAAATTAAGTGGGATGGATCAAAAGGAGAGAGTTATTATCGAAGCCAAAGGAGGTGAGTAGGGAGTGCTCATGATACTAGGAAGCCTAGTGAGCACTCTGAACTATCCTATGGTTGGGCTTTATATTTTTGAATTTGAAGAGATTTCATATGTTTGAGTTGACATTTCTTTAGAAAGCTGGGACTTATACTCTAACAACACAAGGTTGTTAGGATACCTAAGAGGTGAGATTTATGCTTGTAGTTGTTGAGCTCACTTTTTGAGTGAGCTCTCAACCTCCTCTTCTTAGACTTAGGACTCTTCTAGACACTAAAAACTTCTTAGTCATAAGACACTTCTAGTGATTAGGTGAACACTTAATCTAAGCCTAGAGACTTAGAAGGTTTAATCATAAGATTAGGCCATGGCTTAGGACTTAAAAAAATCACCTACCTTGTAGCCTAAACCCAATCCATATACACCTTCTCAAATCAAACCCATATTCAAATCTCAAACCAAATCTCAAATTCAAATTCAAATTCAAAATTTAATTTCAAATTTGACTCTAATTGATTAAAACCTAAAATTCAAATACTAAGACCCTTCCTAAGCCATATGAACCACCTTCATAAGCTTAGCCAAAACCCTCTTTAAATCAAATCAAATTAAGATGATTTCTTTATAAATTAATTATTCCTTCATTTATATTCACAAATATAAATAAAATCCAAATTCAAATAATCAAAACTATATCCAAAATCAAATCCAAACCCAATCTAAGCCTTATAAGACAATTCTTTAGGCGTAGCCAAATTCTATCCAGATCAAGTCAAAACTAATGGATTTTCTCTTGAATCAATCATTCCTTCAATTATCTACCAAAATATAAATGAAACCTACAATCATCAAATCAAATCAAAGCCAACCCAAGTCAAACCCAACCTAACCCTTTTGACTTGAAAATTTTAACTGAGCCAAAATCCCGTAGACTCCAAATTGATTACTGTTGAATTTATATTTCAATCCAGGCTAATATATAAGTTCAACTAAACTCGAATCAAAAACCAATTAACCAACTTAGGTCCACCTGACCCAAAGTGGCCTAAAGGACCCATTTGAGGCAACTTCCAATCCAACCCAAATTGGATTGAACTAAGCTCACCAAAATCTTCCACCAAGATTGTTGATCACCCCAGGATGATCAATTACAATCAATTGGGTTAAACCAAGTCAACTTAGTCATTTGACCAAGTTAACCCTCAGCCCAAATGAACCAAAACTAGCCAAAACTCATCCTACATCAAATTGGTTGAAACCAATGATTTGAATCAACCCAAAATCAATATTTAAATATGACTTGACCACCAATTGAGCCAAACCAAGCCCAATCGACCATCGATCCAAGTTGACCCAAATTGGCCTAAAGGATCAAATTTGGTCAAACCATGATCTAACCCAAATTGATTGCAACCAATGGCTCAAGTTCATTCCAAATTGATTATTGAACTTGACCAAAGCCATAATTGAACATAATTTGACCAATTGGTCAACTTTACCCAACCTAGCCCAAATTGACCTAAAGGGTCAAATTAGCCAAAATTCAAATTACATCCAAATTGATTCAAACCAAAGGTTACGTTCATCTTTAATTAGCTAATTGAATATGAATCAACCCATAACCAAACCAATTTGGCCAATTTTGATCAAATTGGTCAACTTGACCCATTTGACCCATTTGATTCCAAATGAGCCAAAATCAATCCTAAGCCAAATTAAATCAGATTGATCATACCAAAATACTTTAAATTATCATTTGAAGCTAACCTAAGCCTTGGTTTGATATAATTTGACCAATTGATCAACCTAACTCGATATGACCTAATATGACATATATGACCCAAATTGAGCCAAATCCATTGAAACCAAGCCATGACCCATTGGGGGCTGATCAAACCGGCCAAAACCCATTTGGGATTAGCCCAAAATCAACCTAACCCAATTAAATCTCTCATGGATCCTCCCCACATTGGATTCCACCCAACCTCATTTAATGCTCTCCATCACATGTATTCAACTCCTCCCCAACACTTGCATTCAATGGAACTGATCCTATGGCAGGAAATGAAGACTTTGGGAGCTAAATCCAAAGTCTTCAATAAAACCATCATCCATCACAACCACCTCCCCATCACATTTATTCAAATTTTGGCCACCATTAAAAGAGAGAGGATAAGGTAGTAAAGAGATCTTATATTAGCATTAGAGAGTCTCTTAGAACTCCCAAAGCAATTAGCCAACACTTCCCACTTCTCTTGAGCCAAAACATCATAATCGGGTTGATTTCAGCGAGAAAATGATGGCAATTGAAGAATACATCATTCCGAAGTGAAGGCGAAGGCTACACTCATTCCAAAGCTTCCTCTTGCACTTAGGAGCTCGCTCGGATCTTCACTGCCATCGGAAACCATCCCCAATGAGGTAATTTCTCCAAACTTTGGTGAGCTTTAGGAACTTCTATTTGTGTCAATTCTTGCATGATTTTTAAGAATTTGCTTCGAGAAGCCCTGCATTTTTTATTATATGTAGCCCTAATATGAATCGAGAGATTTTTCGATGAAAATTGCCACAAAAAAGAGCCAAATCGGACAAAATTTGGTTCAAAATTATGAAAAATCTTGTCGGATGAATAGTGTTTTTCACAAGCGGCGATTTGCCGGGATCGGATGACTCACATGATCTTACCATCCATCCGGTTGTGCGACCGGATCAGCGGATCACGCGGTTTGGATTTGTACATCGCGAGGTCCATATCACCGATCCGTCGTCGATATGCTATCGACGATGAATCGATCCGCATCCTATCCCTTTCCGGTTTGGTTGACGCGCCGCGCGGGCCAATCGCACCAGCGTCACGTACGTGTGGCAACGATGCTTTCGCCGCGGTGCCATGTGGCACCGCGTTGTCCCGTCAGCGCTCGCGCAGCGCTGACTGGGTTAAGTGGAAAAATTACCTATTTTCTTATTTTAAAATTATTTAAGTGGTTTAAGTTTAATTTAAGTTTTAGTGAAAATCAAATTTCATTAATTACTCTAAAAACAAGTCTTATTAAATTGAAAATTTCATTGATTGAAATAAGAGTTAAAAGACACCAAGCATAAAAATCTCAAGTGAAAATTATTTATGGATTGGGAGAAATTAAATTTTGAAATTTAGATTGTCCATTTTAATAGAACAAACCAAATAAAAATCTATAAAATTACAAAAAATCTTCAAAATAACTTAAATCACTTCAGTTAACATCTAGGACCCTTAAGAAAATAATGTTATTTTCTGAATTCTAATGAACCTCAAACAAACACTTAAGATTAAAGTTTAATCAATTAAGGAATTAATTAAAACATAATCTAAAAATAATTTAAATACCAAATCAAAATCAAAAATGATGTAATACTTAAGTGATTGGTAATCAAACCTTAAACAAGAAAAGTACCGTCTATCCCTCAAATGAAATTAAATATAAACATAATTGAACCGAATTGAGTTAATGAAATTCAATTAAATGATTAGATTTTTAAATTAAACTCATAATTAAATAAATCAATGAAACTTTAATATAAAATCAAACTCATCTTGTTAAACCAATATCAAGTATTGAATCTTAATTATATGAAACTACTTAACAAATTAAAATAAATTGAACATCAATTAATCATTAAATAAACTAAAAATCAAATTTATTAATAAACTAATTAAACATAATCATTTAATATTAATCAAATTAAATCAAATAAAGCTAAAGTAAACTTAATTAATATATGATTAAATCACATTTAAAATCAATCCATTTGGAATAAGATTATTAATTAGTCATTAAAACATAAACCTAATAACTAAATCAAACATGATTGAAATCTAATGAACATAATAAATGAAGAAAATCAAACCTAACTATGATTATGAATAATCAAGTTTAATTGAAATAAAAATAAACAATTAAATCACTTAATCTAATTAAATGATAATAACAATGATAACCCTTTAATCAATAAAATTTAGGTAAATGCTTAATTAAAACTATCAAATCAAATAAGTCATATATGAGTAATTAAGTCATTAATCTCTAATTAAACAAACTTTAATTAATCTAATGATTTAAGAATTTAATTACCCTAAATCAAACTTAATTAATTAAATATTTAATTAATGCAAACTTAATGAACCAAATTAACTTTATAAATCACATTAAAATTAATTTAAATCAAACACTTAATTACTCTACTAATTAATTTGATCACACCTCTTAAATCAACTAATTAAGTTAATCAAATTAATCATATTAAACTTAAGCTTAACCAAACATAAAATGCAATTGAATGCCAATCAAATCCTAATCTAAACTTAAATCATTAAGTAATTAATTATATCATTAACTTAAATAAATATGAAATCAAATTAAAAATTAAACAAATCTTTATTTAATTTAATAATTGATCACACCTCTTAAATAAGTTAATTAAGTTAATCAAATTAATCATATTAAATTTAAGCTTAATCAAACATAAATTTGAACATAATTAAAAATCAATTAAATGCCAATCAAATCCTAAATTAAACCTAAATCTTAAGTCATTAATTACATCAAAACAATATGATCAAATTAAAATTAAACAAATTCTTATTTGATTTAATAATAAACCTAAACACTTCTTAATTAAACTAATAATCACATTGAACCTAAGCAAACCCATAGATCAATAAAGCTAATCAAATACAATTAAATCAAATAAAGAAAGACTATCATTAATTTAATATGTAATCAAATCAAATCTCATTCAACCTACTTAAATAAGATGAACAAATTAACTATCCAATGTATGAAATCAAAATACAATCCAAATTTTGATAAACATGACAAATGGATAAGATTAAAAATAAAATTCTAATTATAAAGAATCAAACTCAATTGATGTCAAAATAAAATCTCAATTAATCTAATCCAATCAAACTACAAATAAATTAACCATGATTAAATCAAATAAATATAAAATTAAACCACATAATTATAATGAGAGAAAAGAATTAGATATTAATTTAAAAGGATTTCAAATTATCAAGATTTAACTGAATCAGAACATCTAATAAAAAATTAATTAATCAAAAAAACATGGATTTAAACAAACTTAAACTTCCTTAGATATTAAGAATATTGAATTATCAAAATTTAATTAAATGAACACATTTAATCTAAAATCAATCAATCAAATACATGAAGAGTAAACAAACTCAAATTTCTAAAATCTAAATCAAATCAAATAAATTACAAATAATTAAGATACTTAAGGATCTTAGTTAGACTCTTTAGGAGTTAGGATGTAGAGCAGGGTGAGTTCCATCTACAAATAGATTTCATTCTACTCTTCATTCTTGAAAACTTAAACATCACTTTAACCAAATAAAAGTGAAATAAAAATAAAAAATAAATCATTAAATCATTTAAATTGAAATCACCCAAAGGTAAAATTTAAACAAATTCAAACTTCAAATTGAAACTTAAACTAGAAGCCTAGTAAAGTCTTGCTACACAAGCCTCCTTTTCACACTAGAATACTAGGTCACCAACTCTAGAATTAGGCTAGGTCGATGTATTGATTGTATGTATGATGTTGTGTTTTATTTTGTGATGTAATATTTTAAACTGGATGTTAGGATGTATGCCTCGTAGACTAGATTTTAGGTCGTTATTAGCCTAATCATATTTTCTGCAAGGGGTTATGCTTAAGGGGCCGCTGTAATAAAAATGTAAATTCTTTTGCTGTGCAAATTGTTTAGCCCCTAAGCATAACCCATGTTAGGATAGGTTGGCTTGGTTACCCATGTGTGGGGTGCTAAGTCCAAATTATTCATATAATTGCTTGGGTTGTATGGAGTGTTTAGCTAACATTTATTTTGCAAGTGTAGCTAGATTTACTTTTCTATTTTAATATAATTTTAAATTAGGAATTAGGATTAGTGTTATGGGGGATTAGGATGAGTAGTGGCTTAGTCCCCTGGGCCAGTGATGCCTTTGGAGCAAATCAAATCAAAAAAGAAAGGAAGGAATGAAGAAAAGACCCCATAACATGTATTATTTTTTGTAATCTGGGTTGTATAAGGGTAGAGCTTCGCTACCATCTTTTTTCTCTTTTGAGGTAATGAACCAGCATGGCCTTTTATACTTTTACAATATTATATAAATTTATTTGATGTTATGTTTAGATTGCGCACTAGAATTGCATGCTTTTCCTAGTTTCTTCATGTTTGATGTTTGAATGTGTGGCCTAGATGCGATAGGCTCTTAGGATGAAATTAATTTTTCTATTCCAATTCACAACTCATAATTAAAATTTTAAAACAATTCATAACCTCACATAAAAGCCTAAAAATTAAATCAAGATAATAAAATTTTTAGCAATTTGGATGAATGAATGTATAATATCATGCATGTCATATTCTTCCACTCTTATTAAGAGGGGCTTTCCATCTGCTAGAGAATAAAGGCTTAACTATGAGAGCCTTTGATGGAAGAACACCCCTTCTCTCTTGATTTGGCCCATAATCAAGTTCTCATGCATTTAGGCATACAAAATCTCATGGCAATAAAGAGTCCAAAAGAATCAAATAAATTTGATAAAATTTGCATTAGATTAAGTCATGAATTCATACCACTCATGCTCTAGTCTCTTAGGGAGTGAGTTTAAGGACTTAGTCTCCTTTCTAAATAAATAATATCCTAGCCATCTTGCAAAAGCATATGACTTGCCTACATGGATTTAAAGCGTATGAGGAGTTAGCTGGCTGCCATTCCAGGCAGTTATAAGTCCAGCAGTCAGATGGTTTATTCTCTCTTATGGAGGTAAACCATATACCATTTTAGCCTTAGATTTAGGTCGTTCTTTATCCCTTGCCAAAGTCCCCTAGATTTAGGATCTGAGGTTGTTGTTTTCCTTAGGGGCTACAAGCATAAATCCTCACCTCTTAGGCATTTCCATAATCTTATGTTTATGGATTATAAGCCCTAACAATCTAATAAAATTTCAACTCAAATAAATAAATCTCTTCAATTTCAAATATATAAAGCCCAATTATATGGTAGATTGGAATGCTCACTAGGCTTCCTAGTATCATGAGCATTCCCTACTCATCTCCCTTTGACTTCCAAAATAAGTCTCTTCTTTTGATCTATCCCATTTGATTTTCCAACATAGCCAATCCATTGATAGTCTAGCCTTGAAATCTTTGGAGACCTTAATTGTTTACTTTAATCAAGAGTAATCTTAAGGGATCCCATTCCTTAGGATGCAATTAACTATAGGGGCTTGCCTCCATAGGAAACTTAATGAACCTGGCTTAAAAGAAATCCTATTTTACTTTTTTATGTAAAGTAGGGGAAAGATCTCTGGTACATTCGAAGACCCATTATGTCTAAGGAGTCCTTATTAGGTGATTAGGTCCATTATGGGGTGGTAATTTCTATCTTTCAAGATAGTACATCATTCCTTAATGTTATACCCAATCACTTCAATAAATACCCCCTAAGATCTGCGTAGTGTCCCACATCCAAAAAAAAAACACCACAAATTTTTCTAACAACTCTGCTGGGGATAGGTTCCTCTCTCTATCTCTAATAGATAATTATTGTCTCCAAGCATCGATGGTGGACTTATATTTTATATAATCCCAAGACTATCTTTCTTTCCTTGGCACTTAGTTTATTTTATCCTTAAGCAAAGCTAGCCAACATCCTTTAAGTTTTAGGACCTCACTTCATTTAGGTCTTAAAATCCCTATTAGGTCCCCCAATTGGTAAAAATAAATTAACTAAAGAAAGGAAAAATAACCTAATAGAAAATTTTGAACCTCTTACCACTAGCTTGGTGAAGCAAAGTTCATCCCATGTGTAACAAAATTTCAATAAAATCCAAAGTAAAATAAAAACATCTTTTACAAAAAAAAAATTCAAAAGTCTTTTCAGAATAAAAATCAAATGAACCCCATTTAACATAATCCAATTTGTTAAATGGAGGTTCTCTCTTTAAAATCACAATTAAACAAAGACACAAAAAAAGATCATTTCTCCAACAATTTTCAAGCCCCTTTCAAAATAAAATTAATTGAACTCCACTTAGCATACCCAAATTTGTTAAGTGAAGGTTCTTTTTTAAAAAAATCAATTAAATCAAATAAAACCTCTTCTTTAAAAATAAATATCAAAATCCTTTTTTCAAACAAAATTAACCAATTTTATTTATCATACTCAAATTTGTTAAATGATGGTTCTTTTTCAAAATCAAAATCAAACAACATCCAAAAAAATTCCTATATTTTTGAACCCACAATCATCTGAAAAGTAAGATTCCAAAATTTCTTAAGTCCCACTCAAAGAGCTCTAAACCTACAGTTATATCAACATTTGACTAGTAAGGTTCCAAAGAAATTTTGTTCAAAATCTCTCCAAATCAAGATCTAATTATTCAAATCCCCTTATCATATTCAAATTTGATGAGTGTGGGTCCAAATTCTTAAAATCTATCAAGAATGTCTGAATCAAATTTGACATAGAGCTTGAAAACATTAAGATGACTTTTGATAATGCAGTATTCACTATTATTGGTCTTAAGTTATGGTAAATAAAAACTTTTATGATAGAATTCAACTTAAAACCAAGATGCAATTTTCACCCTAAAGGAGAAAGGCCATATAGATTTCTTCAGGGGCCAAGAATGAAATTGACAAGGATTTTGAGTATGTCTTATTTATTCCAGATAAGTATGACTCAAATGAATTGAATCCTCATTCCCAAAAGAAGACAACTCTTAAATTAATGTTCATAATCCATAAAATAGAAGTGACGATGGACTTTATGCTTTAATGATTCCAACTCGGGTAGAGATGTCCCCATTCTAAGCTTTCATGGTGTCACTATCGATAAAGAGTCAGAATCATCAGATTTTAAAGGTTTAATGGGATAAACTTTGGCACAAAAAAAAGTGTAGGTAGACATCAATTCTACCTCTCTTTAAGAAGATATCACAAAAGTCAATTATTGTAGTGGCAGGGTCCTACCACTTTGATCAACACCATAGGAAGAAGCAAACCAGTCGTTGAAAATAATCAAATTCTAAATCCTTCTTAAGATACACCTCACAATCTAAAATAAGGGCATCAAATTGTTCTGAAGGTCCTAAACTATCTTGGAAGGTTGCCACTAGCTAAGTAAGTGCACGACATATTCTAAAGAGATATAAAAGTATTTGATTCTTCCTTGCTTAGTTAG
The DNA here is from genome assembly GCA_021442155.1 of Cymbidium sinense. Lineage (NCBI taxonomy): Eukaryota > Viridiplantae > Streptophyta > Magnoliopsida > Asparagales > Orchidaceae > Cymbidium > Cymbidium sinense. Next base: position 39,582,543 of record CM038228.1, read on the forward strand.
TGGCAACCTCCTTAAGTCATATTAAACATTGAATATCATATGGAAAAGAAAGACAAGAATCACCTCTAAGAACACAATATAAATAAATACTCAAAAATAAAAAATTTCAAAAATAAAAAATTTCAAAAAAAAAAAATAAAAATAAAAAAGGAGAAAGAGAAGAAGAAAAAGAGAACAAGTAAAGCACAAATAATACACATTGATTTAGAATCCAAAGGATAAATCACGTGTATGAGGTGTAAATTCAAGAAAAAAAGAGAGAAAAGAATATATGAAATAAATTTTGAGTCAGATTTTGACAAATCTAGAGTTAGATGCAAAAAAAAAGTTATAAAAGGATGATTCATGTGTGATATGATTAGAAACTTAGTAGGTATGCGAACTCATTGACTCCAATTCTACTATCTTATGATATTATTATAGGATTGGAAGTTAAGAGTTGTTCCTAACCTAGCAAAAAATATATTATGAGATTTCAAATTTGCACTTCATATCTCTTTCTTCAAGCTTGAAAGAGGATTCAACAGTTATAGATAGACCTTCAAATAAAGTAATAAAATCATCTTTTCCCTGGTCTATCTACTTTGCTCAAAGAATTTTGAAGACTTTCAAGTAGAGAATGCACTCCTTGAAGTAAAAAAAGAAGAAGAAGAAGAGGATCATTAACCATCATGTTTCAAGAAATTAACCTCAGAACATAAAGAGAGTTCACCCACCCTACGAACATTCATATATAATAAGTTAGAAGGAAAATGGCAACAACTTGGTTAGGTTACTTCTGTAGTTTAAAGACTGCTCAACTTAATACCATTATAAAGTGCCCAATACATCTCCAAAGGTACCAGTCTATAGACTCAAAATTGAACCTATTGATATTCCTATTTTAGAAACTTTTGATGTGAAGAAGAGGATCAAAGTTTGAAGTTAACCTTATTGAAGAAGAAAGATACTACCATGATTTTCCAACATTATTCCCAGTCAAAAGGAAGAACGTTCAAATCCACACATATGTCAATTTTGAAGATCTAAGATAGGCATGTCTTAAAGATGAATTCACATTACTTATATCAAATTTACTAGTGGACATAGCCTCTTTGCATGCAGTCTCCTCATTCAAGGATGGGTGAAATGATTTCGGAGGATGAGAGGTCATTTGCATTTATAATTTCCATCAAAATTTACTGCTATAAGGTCATGTATTTCAACCTTAAAAATGTCAGTGCTACATACCAGTGGGCCATGACTCGGATCTTCAATGAACTCATTCATCATCAATTTGAATGCTATGATGATGATCTAGTAGTAAAAAAGAAAAGAAAGGAAGACCATTTCTTTGACTTGAGAGTAGTTTTAGAACTGTTAAGATAATACAATCTCAAAATGAACCCCCTGAAGTGTGCATTCAGAGTAGCTTTTAAAAAATTCCTTAGGTTTGTTGTCCGACACTTGGGAATTGAAATCGATCTAGAAAAGATCAAAGCGATATTAAAAATGCCTCCCCCTAAAAGTCTAACATAACTCAGATCATTCCAAAGGAGGTTGGTGTATCTAAGGCACTTCATATCCAACCTATCAGGGAGATGTCAGCCATTCTCAGCACTTATCAAAATGAATGCCAAGTTCAAGTGGGATGACAAGTAACAGCATGCCTTTGAAGACATCAAGTAATACCTGATGACGACGCTAGTTCTAACTATCCGCAATAATATTATATCTTTAACATTAGATACTCCTTGGCACTTTGTTGGCTCAAACTAATGATGAAGGGAAGGAGAATTCTATCTATTATCTCAGTCATCATCTAATCCCTATTGAGTCAAACTATACACCTATTGAGAAGCATTGCCTAGCTAATCTTTGCATCCCAAAAGCTACAACACTACATGTTTTTTCATAAGGTGAACTTAATCTCTAGAGTCAATTCACTGCAATATCTCATGATACGGCCAATCTTATCCAGACGATTGGCTCATTGGTCCATGGTTTTGTCTCAGTTTGACATAACATTCATACCCCTATGCGGTGAAAGGGGTGACTAGCGGATTTCTTGACCCACTTTTCTGATTCCTATTTAGTGATGACCCCAGATGAACAAATCTTGAACTTAGGGACCATTCAGTTGGGAGATTTGTTTTGATGGTGCGCTTCCTTTTAAAAGGAGAAGAATCACGATCTACTCTTAGGCGAGGGGTAGGAATAGTTCTCTTAACCCAGCATGTGATGAGATTCTCATATCATCTGTCCAATCCATGCACCAATAATGAAGCTAAATATGAGGCTCTGATTATCGGTCTGGAATTAGTCATTACACTATCCATCCAGAGCATCAATATCTTTGAGGATTCTTAACTCGTCATTAACCAAATCATTGGGTCCTACAAAGTTCTAAAGCCTAAGCTCCATCATTACCATAAGTACACTATAGAGTTGTTGGCCAAAATCCCAGAGGTTGCCATTTACAAGATTCCTCGAAAAAAAATGCAGTAGCAGATGCATTAGCTAAGCTTGCAAAAAAGTTGGTATGTCCGGAAGATGCGTACATTCCCATAAGGGTTCCAAATAGACAAGTCTTATCCCTTATTGACGCTGAACTCATCGAGAGATTCTCTCTTGAAGAGGAAGTTCTCATTATAAAAAAGGACAAAGAGTTAGATTGGAGGCAACCATTCATGGATTATCATATATTGGCAAACTACCTCAGGGAAATCACTAGCACACTAGGTGAAGTAGAGAGCCCTTTCCTATGCTCTCGTGGATGGCACCTTGTACCGGTGATCCTTCAATCATATGTGATTACGTTATCTAGAAAAATATGAAGCCCGTAGGATCGTGACCTAGGTACACTTAAGTTTATGTGGAGCGCATCAATCTGATCTGAAGATGAAAGCCAAGATCAAGAGACTAGGATACTACTGGCTAACAAAACTCTCATCCAAATATTAAAGAAGACACTCAACAATAGAGACATGGCATAGCGGTTAATTGAGCCTTCAGCTAACATACCACAAACTCAACTCAATCATCTTTCTCCTTAGTGTATGGGTCTGAAGCCATTCTACCATTAAAAGTCCAACTCCCATCACTAAAGATAGCCATGGGTAGTAAAATCACAACAGAGCAGAACACCAAGTTGTGATATGTTGACCTCAGTTTTAGAATGAGCTCTCAACCCCTCCATCTTAGACATAGGACTTATCTTAGATACTAAGAGTTTTCTCATTCTTAAGACACTTTAGTGATTAAGTGAACACTTAACCACAGAGACTTAGAAGAGTTAGCCATGGGAATAGGTATGCCTTATGGGTGTTAGGAAAATTTGCTGCCACATGCTTGAACCAACTCCACACTTCCTTCCTTCAAGTCAAATTCCAAATCAAGTCTAAACCAACTCCAAACTCCAAATCAAATCAACATCAAAACTTAATTGATTTTCTCAAACTCAAATCAATTCCAAATGATTGAAGCCCATGAGTGAATTCCAAATTTCCAAGAATCTTTCCTAAGTCACTTTGATTCTATCTTATGGACTTAGCCTAAATCAAATCCAAATCAATTCAAATTTAAGAAATTTTTTAATAACCCATTTATATTCTCATTTATATTCACAAATATAAATGAAATATAAATCTCAGATATCCAAAAATCAATTCAAAAATCAAATCCAAATTCAACCAAAATTCAACCTAAGCCTTTCAAGTCAAATTCTTAGACTTAGCCAAATCAAATTCAAATCAAGCCAAACCCTTGATTTTTCTTCATGATTCAATCAATCCTTCAATCATGAGCCAAATATAAACATAAACTTCAATCAACAAACCAAAACTAAATTCAAAACTCAAACCCAAATTCAACCAAAATTTAACTTAAGCTTTTCAAGTCAAATTCTTGAACTTAGCCAAATCAAACTCAAATCAAGCCAAACCATTATTTTTATTCATGATTTAATCAATCCTTTAATCATGAATCCAAATATAAACATAAACTTCAATCATCAAACCAAAACTAAATCCAAAAATCAAACCCAAGTCAAACTCATGTTCACCCTTTGAACTTGAAATTATCAAGTGAATAAAAACCCATTTGACTCCAAATCACTTGCAAATGGATTTATATTTCAATCATAAGTCCATATGTAAGTTCAATCAAACTTGATCAAGCCTTGATCAAGATAATTGATCCACCTAGGCTCACTTGACCCAAAGTGACCTAAAGTACCCCTTATGAGCCAAATTCTAATCCTACCCAAATTAGATTGAACTAAGCCCACCTAAGTCTCACATTGTGAGCAACAATCATCATGAGATGATCAATCACTCAAATTGGGTCAAACCAAGTCAAACTTAAGGGTTGACCAAGTCAACACTTAGCCAAAATGAAACATAAACTAGCCAAAATCCACCATAGGCCAAATTGATAGAAATTATTGATCAATGTTTGAACTTTACCAAATCATCATTTGAGCCTAACCTAGCCTAATTGGCCACTTGACCCAAGTTGACCAACTTGACCTAAAAGTCAAAATGTGTCAAAACTTGATCTAAGCCAAATTGATTGAAACCAATGGATCAAGTTCATTCTAAATCACTTGTTGAACTTGACCAAAGCCTCAATTGGCTAACTAGACCCAACCTAGCCCAATTGACCTTGAACCAAACTTGACCTAAAAGGTCATATTGAGCCAAAATCAAATCAAATGAAAATTGATTAGAAACAAAGATACCAATACATTTCAAATGACCAATGAAACCTAAACCAACCCATGACCTAACCCAAATAGGTCAAATGGGTCAACTTGACCCATTTGACCTAAATAAAATCAAAGGAACCAAATTCAAATATAAATCAAAACCAATTATACGAACATATTTTAAATGGTCATTTGAACTTGACTCAACCCTTGGTTTGACCCAAGTTGACCCATTTTGACCTAAATGGGTCAACATGAGACAAATCATATGAAATTAATTCTAAATTCATTGAAACTTGGCCCAACCCATTTTTCAATCATACCAAACATACTCAAATTGAAATCCAAGCCAAATGACCATTTTACCCCTAGGTCAAAGGATAATTCTTGGCCAAATTCACTTGGAATTTGGTCAAATTCTCTTCATGGCACCCACTAGTGGATCCATGGACACTAGTAAGAGTGGTGCACTTGACCCAATGGGTTTGGGTTGTAGCCAACCACCAAAATCGACCACTCACTTGAAAATAAGCACATGGGGATCACTCCTCCACTCTCTTAAGCACATGGGAGCTTCACCCCTCCACTCCTCTGGCCAACACGAACCATGTGCAAGTTCAAATAGCCAAAACAACTCAATGAATCAGGCCAATTGATCCAAAATGGCAAAGCCATGCTCGACTATCCGATCCTTCAAGGTGGAGATATACTCCCCCTAATTTCACTTGAATCCAAGACATTCACTCTTGATTGACTGATAGACCTAGAGCTAGCTCTCCAAGCTTCCTCAGGCAATTCCCAAGCATTTCCTATTCTCCATTTTTCAGATTCCTTCAAACCAAAAATAGGGGAGGCTAAGGGAAATTCCAACTTAGCCAATACCCAATTCCAATCCAATTCCTTCTTCAAGCATCCTCAGAGGACCTAATCAAACTCATCCAAAGCTTCTTCTAAGCTTCAAAGGCATGGGAGGTGGGAGCTAGACCAAGGCCTCAATCATTTGAAGAGAAGATTGGTCCATAGAAAGATCCACTCAACTTCAAGCCCTCAAATCTTCAACAGAGCTTCATCTCCACTAGACGAAGCTACCTCGACGGTTGGAAGCGCCGGTGATAGCCTCCGATGAGGTATTCCTTCAAACCGAGCTTAGGTATAGGAGTTCTTGGTCCTTTGTGAAAGAACTTTTTACCCCATGCAAAATTTACTGTTAGATCTACTTGTGCTTGCTTCTAGATGGTGTGGGCAAAGTTTGAGCTCAATCTGAGCTCAATCGAGCTCCGATCTTGCCCTAAAGAGTGGACGAATGCCCTCTCCCACAGGCAAGTTCAGTGAAGGATCATGGACCGTCCATCTGCGCATTTTGGATGGACAGTCATGATAAAGCAGTGTAGGATCCATGGATTTATCCCTTAAGAATCATGACCATCCGATCTTTGATCGGATGGAGAAAAAAGCGTACCGATAACACGATTGAATATACTTAAATAGAATCCCATCGCGCATGGAAAGTGTGCATGTCACGCGGTCCATTGGTGCCTGAGATTAACTATTTAATTAGGCTATTTAATTAGGTTTTAATCATGGAATCTTCAAATATTCATAACTAAATGTAGAAAAATAAAAAAATACAAAATAAAATGTATTGTGAAGATATTTTAAAGGGGAATAATCTAAAAATTAAGTTTGATGAATTTTAAATAGTGAATTTTATGTAATTAGGGTTTTATTGGGAATGTAATTATATTAATTACTTCTTAATTATTCCACTGATTAACTCAAACTTCCTAGGATTCTTAATGGGATGACTTTGACTCCCATGAATTTCTTGGAATTTATTAATGGTTTAATTAGGAGATTTGATTGATTTACTCTTAATCACTCTCTTAATCAATTAAATGATTAATTAACCTTTTAAATAGTGATAAATTAATTAATTAAGTTTTCTAATTACCTTAAAATAGTGAATGGACTTAGGTAATAAGATTAGGAATTCTTTCCCAAATCTTTTCCCCTAAGTTTATTTCATTTGGATAAAAATCTAATTAAAGTGCAAATTAATTAAATAGTTTAATCACTTAATTAAATGGCTTAATTAATCAAACTTTTTCAAAATCAAAACATTCCAGAACTTAATCAATTCCTTCTTGGGTATATCCTTAGGTGTTCAACAACCTAAGTAGCTTAAGGAAATCATATTTAACCCATATGTGTGGGAAGGATTATGAAAGTACTTAAACTAAACCCTTTAGCTTAATTAATCATTAATTGTGAGCCAAATGCATTAGGCCCTTTTCTTTCTTAGGTGTATTGCTGATTTAAAATCCTTGTGGTTTTATGTCATACTTTGGCTCATAATTATTTGGTTAAATATGTTAAAGTGATGTAGGTAAGGGGTAATTAATGGACTTAATCAACACTTTAACCTAAGCAAAATATAAAATTAATCTAATGGTTCTAAAATTAAACTAAAACAACATACACATGTGGGAAATTGGTTAAGACCAGCAAACCTCTTCACTTTTCCTAAATCAAATCAAACTCAAACAAAGTTAAAAATCTCTTTAAAACAAATTTGATTAACTTTAAATGATCCTATTTCATAGATGGTCTTTAGAAATTAATTAGGGTGAATGAATTTACATGCTTTCATCACTTTATTTCTTTCTAGCATGCTAAATGTGTATGTCATATGAAAATCAAGCATTCATGCCTTTAAAAATCAAATTAAAAATGAAATGTTTGCTTTATGTCAAATTGCATGTTTTGGCTAAAGTAAGAATATGAATGGTTATTATCACTGTTAAATCTAAAATTATTTTTAAAACTTATGAATTAAACATTATAACTAAAAGGTATGCTATTTATAATTGCTTATTAGCTTGCATATGAATAGTATAAAAATGTGTTATGCGATTCTACCTCTCTTTCTTAACATAGAATTGTATAGGATTTGCCAAGTGTGTAGTCCATTCGAAAAGGACATAACACTTACTTAAATCCATTCCTATACACTTTTATGTCATGACTTAAGAAGGAATACCACATCACACATATAAACTAAACAATCAAACCAAAAATCAAACAAATATAAACTTTTTGCATGATTCTTTTTCCATGCATTTCTTTTCTACATGCACATGTATTTAAGAAAAGTGGTATATTAGTCTGGACAAGGGTTGTGAGACTTTAAGTAGCCCTAAGTAGGTCTTGTACCTTACACCCTGGTGTTAACAATGGTCCTTACTCACTTATGTCTTTTATACTTGTAAATGTGCATATGAAAAATGGATAAAAGAATCACTCTTTTTCTACTTAACAAAATCATGCATCATGAAGCATCCAAATTTTCTTAAGTAACTCTCTTAGCATTCATAATTAAGGTTTGTTAAACACTTCCATTTGCATGTATAGATATGCTTAGGATTCATCCATATGCATGTTGGGAAAGAAATGAAGTGTTGTGTGTTTTGTGATAGTATTTCACTTTACTTAATCTTAAAATGCTTTTCTTTTTGAATAGGTTTATTTAGGGAAAATCTAAACTTTGGATAAATCAAAACACATAATAAAACATTCACTAAATAAAAATCAAATATGAATCTACCTTAGAAATTACTTAAGGTAGGGAGGAAAGAGAAGTTTTCTTCTCTTATCCTCTCTTTACAACATAGTAATTAATTGTAGGATTCATTAAAACCAAATCAAATACAAAATAAAATCAACCAAATCAACTAAAACACTTAAATGAAATCACCCTCTAAGTTGAACATCTTCACACTTAGAAAATTTCAACCTTAAAGCCTAGCTAAACATACCACACAAACCTTAAATAACACACACATTAGGCTAAGTCACCACTTCTAGCTTTAGGTTAGGTGCATGGTTTGATGTTTGCTTTTATTTTGTGATGTAATATTTTAGTCTGGATGTTAGGGTGTATGTGCATAGACTGAATGGTAGGGCAATCTTAGTCTAACCATTATCTTCTACAGGGGATTGTGCTTAAGGGGTGTTGTAAAAATATAAAAATAATTTTATTGTGTAGGTGCTTATAACCCTAAGAATAATCCAAAATAGGCCAGTGGACTTGGTTACCCATGTGGGGTGCTAAGTCTAATTTATATATATATATATATATATATATATATATATACATATATATATATATATATATATATATATATATATATATATACATGCTTGGGATTGTATGGTTTGTTTAGCTAATCTCTATTTTATAGGTATTAGTTAGATTTCCTTTTTTCCCATTTTCATGTAATTTTGTAATTAGATCTTTGGAATGAATATTATGGGGGATTAGGATGAACATTGGTTACCAACCAACCAAAAGATGAAAGGAGAAAGAAGAAAGAAGAAGTGAAGAATGAAGACCCCCATAACAATGAATTCCTTCTTGATTGCAATTTATTCATTTGTAATCCAGGTTGTATAAGGGTAGAGCTCGGCTACCCAATTTATTTTTGAGTTTGTGTGGTGGAGCCTGACCATAAATGGCCTCTTATTCTTTTGCGCTAGCTTTATAAATTGATTGATGTTTGTTTAGCTTGTGCATTAAGATGACATCTTTTTTTAGTTTATTTATTGCATTGATGTATGGCCTAGATGAAGATTAGGCTCTTTAAAAAATAAATTTTCTATCCAATCAAAATAAGTCAAAACTAAAAAATAAAATAACTCATAACCTCACCTAAAGCCTAGGTTACGAATCAAGATAAAAGAATTAGCAACCCCTTAGCTGGATGTTGTATTACTTTCTCATCATGCATAAAAGCATATTATTTCACTCTTGATTGGAGGGCTTCCACCTTTTCTAGAGAACTTGGCTTGACCTTTGAGAGCCATGGTGGAAACACACCTCCTTATCTTGCTAATTTTGGCTCATAATCTAATTTCTCATGCATTAAGCATATGAATCCTAAAGCCTGTGTCAAATTGATTGTCCAAAATAAAAATAAAATATAATAAAATTTGCATTAGATTTAAGTCATTAAATCATGCTCTACAAGATCTAGTCTCTTAGGGAGTGTGTTTAAGGACTTAGTCTCTTCTTAAATAAACAACATCTTAGTTATCTTGCAAAGCATATGACTTGCCTACATGTATTTTTGTATGAGGTTAGTTGGCGGCCACGAGGCGTTGTAAGTCCAATATTTGGGTGGTTTATCCTCTCTTGTGGAGGTAAACCAAATACCTTTTTTATCTTAGATTTAGGTCATGCTTTGGCCCTCGCCAAAGCTCCCTAGATTAAGATTCTGAGGTTGCTTCTCCCCTTTGTGGGCTACAAGCATAAATCATCACCTCTTAGGCATTTCCATGACCTTATATCATGGGATTGTAAGCCCTAACTTTCTAATAAAAATTCAACTCAAATAAATCACTTCAATTTCAAAATATAAAGCTCAACTATAGGATAGTTTGGAATGCTTACTAGGCTTCCTAGTATCCTTAGCATCTCCTACTCATCTTTATTTGGCTTTGATAAGAACTTCCTCCTCTTGATCGATCCCACTTAATTTTCTAAAAATAAATAAATTGATTGATAGTCCTACTTTTAGAAATCTTTGGAGACAATAATCATTTATCTTAATTGAGAGTATTCCTAAGGAATCCTATTCCTTAGGATGTAATTAACTATGGGGACTTTCCCCTGCAGGGAACAACGAACCCAATTTAAAATAAATCTTGTTTTATTTTTTCATGTAAAGTAGAGAAGAATCTGTACATTGAAGACCCATAGTCCTTAGGAGTCCTTATTAGTGATTAGGTCCATTGCGGTGGTGACTTCTATCTTTGAGATAGTACACATTTCCTCAATATGCGATCACCCAATAAGAACATCTGGATCTACATGGTGTCCCAAGGTGTTATATTTCTATTTTCATTTATCCTCTTTTGAAAGGGATGGATGAAAGAATATATATATATATATATATATATATATATATATAATATTCACTCTAGCGACTTCTGGGGTTCTTTCCTCTCTCCATCTTTGGTAAATGATCGTTATCTCCAAGTATCATAGTGGGTTTTGTACTTTTGTATGAATCAAGACTATCTTTCTTTTTTATTGGCACTTAGCTTATTTCATCCTTAAGTTAAGCTAGCCAACATCTTTGGTTTTAGGACCTCACCCATGTTGGTCTTAAAACCCTGTTATTCCCCAATGGGTGAAAATAAAAATTTAATAAAAGAAAATAATTAAAGCTTCCTCCTTACCATTTCTATAGTAAGGAAAGGTTCATTCCAAAAATAAAGAAAATAAATAAATCTTTCAATTTCCAATAGCACTTTTTCAAAATGTACATAATAAAATGTTTTGCCCAAAAATTTTCATAAATCACCCTCATCTAACAATCTTTATGATTGTTATATGTTGGATCATTTCAAAATTAAAAAAAATCATACTTTCCAAAAGCATGAAAATCATTCAATTTATTGAATGAAGATTTCATTTTCAAACAAAATGAACAATCATCTTTTCCAAAAAGAAAAATCAACAAAACATCTTTTCAAAAATAAAATCTAAAATCACATTTTCAAAAAGCACAAATGAACTTCCTCATTCAATTTATTGAATGTGGATTTTCATTTTCAAAACAAAAAGACAATCATCTCTTTCAAAACTAAAATTTAACAATCATATTTTTCAAAAAGCACAAATGAACATCTTCATTCAATTTATTGAATGAAGATTTCATTTTTTAAAACAAAAATGAACAATCATCTTTTCCAAAGAGAAAATCAACAACCTCTTTTCAAAGATAAAATTCAACAATCATATTTTCAAAAAGCACAAATGAACTTCCTCATTCAAATTGAATGAGGATTTTCATTTTCAAAATAAAAGACAATCATCTCCTTCAAAAATAAAATTTAACAATCATATTTTTCAAAAGCACAAATGAACATCTTCATTCAATTTATTGAATGAAGATTTTCATTTTTCAAAACAAAATGGGCAATCACATTTTCAAAACAAAATGAACAATCACATTTTTGAAACAAAATGAACAATCATATTTTTAAAAACAAAATGAACAATCGCATTTTTGAAACAAAATGAACAATCACATTTTCAAAAATAAAATCAACAACATCTCTTTAAAAAATATAAAAAAAATCAAAATCAAAATAAAAAATTAAAGAAACACATTTGGATTTCCTTAGCATACCTAAATTTTAAGGATCCTTTTTTTTTTCAAAATCAAATCAAAAACAAAAGAAACACATTTGGATTTCCTTAGCATACTTAAATTTGCTAATAATCTTCCTTTTCAAAAAAAAAAAAAAAAAAACAAAACACATTGGATTTCCTTAGCATACCTAAATTTGCTAAGAATCCTATTTTCAAAAATCTTCAAAAACAAAAACACATTGGATTTCCTTAGCATACCTAAATTTGCTAACAATCCTATTTTCAAAAATATTCAAACAAAAACACATTGGATTTCCTTAGCATACCTAAATTTTCTAAGAATCCTATTTTCAAAAATCTTCAAAAATAAAACACACTTAGATTCTTCATTTAGCATACCCAAATTTGCTAAATGAGGATTTCATCTCAAATCATAAATGATTCACAAAACAAGCAAACAAGAAAAAAAAAGAAATTATTTTCAAACACCTCACTTAGCATACCCAAATTTGCTAAGTGAGTAAATCTCAAAAATCTAAAAATCAAAACAAAACCAATTGACTCTTTACTTTAACATACTCAAATTTGTTAAATGAAGAGTCCTCAAAATTAAAAAAAAAATCAAAATCAAATACAAACCTATGGAAGCATCTCTCCAAAAATATTTGAACCCATTTTCAACATACCCAAATTTGGTGAAAATGGATTCTACATTCAAAAATCCTCTTTCCAATCAATCTCAAAATCTCTTCTAAATCTATTTTGAGCCCCACTTAACACTTTCAAGATGTTGAGTGTGGGTTCAAATTCTAAAGTTCAAATTCAAAAAAATCAACAAGGCAAGAAAATTTGATTCAAGTTTGTTTTCAACATTGCAGTTTAAATTAGCTTCAGTCAGTTCCAGTTCAATCAGTTCATTGCAATGGCAGCACAAAAGTATGTGTTCACGTTTCCTCATGGGATGGATTTGGCCTTAGATCAAGCCAGCCTTCCATGATCTGACTATGCCCACCTCATCCACTTTGGTCGAGGCTTTGAGGGGGCTAGGATTACATGTGAGGAACCCACATGTTAGCGGGGAGCATGGTGGCCAGGCAGCCGGTCATCAGTTGACATGCCATCGATTAATTCCCTCGCGAAGAGGAAAGGCTATGAGTCAGTAAGTATCGCGATGCTCGGTGTGCGGTTGTTCCCCATCTTTGCCCCTTAGGCTAGTGCATGACTCCCTCAAAGGGGAAGGCTCCCCTGATTCAAGGGATTGTCTCTCCTACCTTCGAGGTTGGGTCTAGTTCCTACTCTGCTTGACATACCCATACCCAGTGCAGAAACAAGAACCATGATCAAGTGGTATTACACTTGCATTACTAGGGAGTTGTTAGCAGCTACTCAATCTGTTATAGGGGAGTTGCCTAGGATGGTTTCCCCGCTGGTTACAGAAAACTAGTTCCACCCTCTATCTGGATCTGATAGAGAGGATGTGTTGACCTTATTTTTAGAATGAGCCCTTAACTCCTCCATCTTAGACATATGACTCCTCTTTGACTTTAAGAGTTCCTTAGTCTTCAGACACATCTAGTGATTAGGTGGACACTTAAACCTAGCCCTAGAGACTTAGAAGAGCTAGCTATAAGAATAAGTCATGCCTTAGGGGTGTTAGGAAAATTACCTACCCTTAACTTAAACCATTCCTCACTTTCCTTCTTTCAAGTCAAACTCCAAATCAATTCTATTTTTTATTCAAATCAACTCCATGATTAAAACCCATGATCAAAATCCATAAAAATTCCTAAGTCCAAATTTTGCCTAAGTCCTTAACCATCCCTTAAGTATTTAATCAAAATTATGATCAAAACCAATTCAAATCTTTGAGATTTTCTCATAACTCTTTTATATTCTCATTTATATTCATATATATAAATGAAATATAAATATAAATCAATACAATCAAATCCAAGAATTAAATTCCCAATTTAAAATCTCCTTAAGTCATTACTTTTCTATTAATGGACTTAGCCTAAACCTTGATCAAACCATTTCAAAGTCATGGGATTTTCTCAAAACTCATTTATATTCTCATTTATGTTCACATATATAAATGAAATAATAAATATAAATCAATCAAGTCAAGCCCACAAACTAAATTCCAAATTTAAAATTCATAATGGACTTAGCCAAAATCAACTCTAAACCATTTTAAACACATGGGATATTCTCAAAACTCATTTATATTCACATTTATATTCACATATATAAATGAAATGTAAATATAAATCAATACAATCAAATCCAAGAATTAAATTCCCAATTTAAAATCTCCTTAAGTCATTAATTTTCTATTAATGGACTTAGCCTAAATCTTGATCAAACTAATTCAAAGTCATGGGATTTTCTCATAAATAATTTATATTTCATTTTATATTCACGTATAAATGAAAATATAAATATAAATCAAACCAAATTCAAAATTAAACTCTAAACTCCAAAATTTTCTTAAGTCCTTTAAATCCTTCTTAATGGACTTCCTAAATCATGATTAAATAACTTCAAATTCTTGAAATTTTCTCATGATTTATTTATATTCTCATTTATATTCACACATATAAATGAAATATAAATTCAAAAAATCAAAACCTATTCCAAAGATCAAACTCAAATCAACTCAATATCCAACCTAAGCCTTTCAAGTCAAAATCTTGAACTTAGCTAAATCAACTTCAAATCAATCCAAACTCTTGATTTTCTCTCATGGTTCAATGGACCCTACAATCATGAGCTCATACATGAATCTAAACTTCAATCAAACAATCAAAACCTAAGTCAAAAAGCAAAGCCAAAACCCCTTCATATTATTCCTTTGAATATGAAATTTTCAAATGGATCAAAACCCATTTGACTTCAAACCACTTATAAATGGATTTATATTTCAAGCATAAGTCCATACACAAGATCAATCAACTTCAAATCAAGCTTTGACCAAGCCATTTGACCCACTTAGGCTCACTTGACCCAAAGTGACCTAAAGTACCCTTATGAGCCAAACTTTGATCCTAACCAAATTGGATTGAACCAAACTCATATATCCCTCTCACCATGATAACAATCATCATGGGATGAATCAATCAAATTGGGTCAAAAAAGTCAAACCTAAGGGTTGACCAAGTCAACACTTAAATGAAACTAACATAGCCAAATTCCACCATAGGCCAAATTGATTGATATCATTGATCTAAGTTTCATGACCTATGTTTGAAGTTGACAAGCCAACATTTCTCTACAACAACTTGAGTTGATCCATTTTGATCTAAAGGGTCAAAATGTGTTAGAACTTGATCTAAGCCAAATTGATTGAAACTAATGGGTCAAGTCCATTCCAAATCACTTGTGGAACTTAGCAAATCCCTCACAGGCCAACTCAATTGACCTTAGACCCAACATGACTGGGGTCAAGTTGAGCCAAAATTGAACTTAACCCAAATTGATTTGAAATAAAGAAACAAATCCACTATATATGACTAACCTAACCTAAAACTACCCATGACCTAGCCCAAATAAGTCAAATGGGTCAAATGGGTCAAATAGGTCAACTTGACCCATTGGACATAAATGAAGTCATATGAGCTAAATTCAAAATCATACCAAATTGAATCAAAGCAAAGCCACCAAAACATTTCAACTGGTCATATGAACTTGACCCAACCCTTGGTTTGACCCAAGTTGACTCATTTTGACCTAAATGGGTCAACATGAGCCAAACCCTATCAAATGAATTCCAAATCTCATGAAACTTGGCCAAACCTAGTTTCTCCACCCTATATCCAAAGTGGAAAATAGCAAAATGACCATCCTACCCCTAGGCCATAAAAAAAATTTGGCTTAACCCATGGGTAATTTTGTCATACCCTCTTCACATTCACTTGAGGTTAAGCTCAAGGGGACCTAGGGGAGAGTGGTGCACACAACCAATGGGTCTGGGTCAGCCCATTTGGTCCCTAGACCAAACCCGACCTAATGGGTCAAAATTGAAAATTCAAACTCCCTCTCAAGCTCAAATTCAAGCACATGGGAGGTTGGCAATCCACTTCTTGGCTCAAACCGACCATGTGCACACTCTTAACAGTCAAAACAAACTCCGCAATATGATCAATTGGATCAAAATGGCAATAGCATTGTCGGTTGTCCGATCCTTCAAGGGAGAGATATACTCCCCCTAAACAAACTCAAATGCATCATTCTTGAATTGGTGCTTGGTGAGACTTAGAGCCATCGAGAGTGATAGTAAGCATCCTAGAGCTCTTGCCAATTCCATTTCTTAGTTTTCAAAAGTGAAAATAGGGGAGCTCAATCATTAGCTTCCTCACAATCCATTGCAATTCCTTTTTGCAAGCACACTTAGTGACCTGAGCTCACCTAAGTTAAGCAGAAGGATTGAATTGGATCAAAGTTGAGCTCAAGCTCGAGGAGGTGACCCATAGGAAGATCCACTCAACCTCAGTGCTCAAAACTTGTGACTTAGCTCACCATGAAGCTTCTCCAAGAATCGGCATGGTGAGGTATGGGATTTTTTGACTATTAAACTCAATGTGGTGTGGAGCTTTGTGAAAGAAATTTTCACCTCATCAATATTTAACTGTTGGATTTGTCGTTCTCTATCTTTAGATGGTGTGTGTTGAGTTTGGTTTGATTCCATGCTAGATCGAGCTTGGATCTTCCCCTTGATCATGAACGATCTCTGTTGATCAATGGGAAGAACTTGGGAGATCTCAACCATCCATCCATGCATTTTAGATGGATGGCTGAGATAATTTTGCACGTTAGAAATTCCTTTTACCCATTTTAAAATGCGAGGAGGTCCCTGGTCGTCGTATCTTTGATCGGACGGTAAAGGATTCAAGCGCGTGTGCTACCAACCACCATTTGGGATGTGACATTTATGTAATCCCTCATGGCATGACGTGTGTAAAGTGCACTGACCACTGCCGCCACGTTGCACCATGAGCCAGGGATTAGTTAGGATTACTTAAAATACTTAATTAATTTCCCAAGTTCAAGAATTTGACTTGAAAGGGTTTAGGTTGGATTTGAGTTTTAAATTGGTTTTGAATATTTCAATTTATATTTCATTTATATTTGTGAATATAAATGAGAATTTAGATGGGTTATGAGGAAATCTTTTGAATTTGAATGGATTTGAATTTGATTTGAGCTAAGTCCATAAGAAGGAATCAAAGTGACTTAGGAAGGATTTTTTTTTGAATTTAGAATTCAATCATGGGTTTTAATCATTTGGAATTGATTCATGATTTGAAAATCATTGGAATTTATTTATTGAAAATCAATGAATTGATTTGAGATTTGATTTGGAAGTTGATTTAATTTGGTGTTGATTTGAATTTGAAAATCAATTAAGTTGGAATGATTTGAGATTTGATTTGAATTAGAGTTGATTTGAATTTTAGTGTTGATTTGAATTTAATCAATTAAGTCATGATTTGGGTGATTTGAGAGGTTGATTTGAATTTGAGAAAATCAATTAAGTTAGAATTAATTTGAGATTTAATTTGGAATTGATTTGGAGTTTGTCTTGGATTTGAGAAAATCAATTAAGTTGGAAATGATTTGAGTTTGAAGTTGTTCAATTAATTTGGAATTGATTTGAACTTTGATTTGGAATTTATTTGGAGTTTGACTTGGATTTGAGAAAATCAATTAAGTTGGAATCGATTTGAGATTTGATTTGAATTTTGGTGTTGATTTGAATTTAAGAAAATCAATTAAGTTTGGAATTGATTTGAGTTTTGAAATTTGACTTGAAAGAAGGAAGTGAGGATTTGGTTCAATATAGGGTAGGCAAGTTTTCCTAACACCCAAGGCATGACCTATTCCATGGCTACTCTAAGTCTTTAGGGTTGGGTTGATTGTTTACACAATTATTAGAAGTGTCTTTTAAGGAACTCTTAGTATCTAGAGGATTCCATGCTTAAGATGGAGAGGTTGAGAGCTCATTCTAAAAGAGGTCAAAAGGCTCCCCAATAGGTGTGGTGTGTGACTAACAGTACACGCATGTGTTATTTGAAATGATTAACAACACTGAACGATCACAAGCACTAAAAAAATGATCTACTCCTAACCCAAGGTGTAGAAGGCATCAAGAGCTTAGTGCAATGTGACTCTACTCATGTCAAAGATATAAGATAGTGAAGGAGGAATCCACTATGGATAGAGTATGTGAACCTTCCTGAAATAGGTTGAGTCATCCAACAAGGGATGAGGTTTGATTTGATTTTGCTCACAGAGAAGTTGATTTGATTTGTTGGTTTAGAATTTAGTGATACTAGGGATGAAAAAGTAAACTCTCACTAATAAGTTCAAGTCATCACTAAAGAAGAGGTTGTGAAATTATTTGAAATTAAATTTCCATTGGGGAACTATAAAGATTTGCATCTCACTGAGGAGAAGCAGATTAATTTGATTTGATTGATTGAATTATTTGATTATTTTGATTATTTTGATTATTTGATTTGACTCCACTAAGGGAGCTTGGTTGAATTTATTTTGTTTGTTTAGTTGACTCCACCGAGGGAGGAGTGTTGAGTTTATTTCATTTTAATTTTTTGGATTTTGAGATGGACCCTATTGGTTTGTGATGGACCCTTCAGTAGATGTTGTGTTAGGACTAACTTCGGGTTAATCAATCAAGGGTAGTCTACCAAATACATAGTAGGACTTGACAAGGGATGTATTTGGTGCTTTGATTTAGAAGAAAAGTTGTGGTGAAAAAACTTTCAAGATTCTTCATCTAATATTTCCTGAAGAGAGAAAAGAAATAAATGAAGAACCAAAAAATATTCTCTCAAAACACTTCTTGTGTTGGACACCATGCAGATTCACAGATGTTCTTATTAGGGTGTGGGTACGGTATTGAGGAATGATGTACTATCTTGAGACGAAGTCATCATCCTACAATGGACCTAATCACCTTAATAAGGACTCTGACTATGATTCGATGTACCAGATTCTTCCCTTTTGCATGAAAAGAAAGTAATGCAGGGTTTATTTTAAACCTGGTTCGTTAAGTTCCCTGCAAGGGCAAACCCCCATAGATAATTATATCCTAAGAATGATATTCCTTAAGAATACTCTTGATTAAGATAAATGATTATTATTTCTAAAGATTTCAAAGATATGACTATCAATCAATTTATTTATTTTTGAAGATCAAGTGGGATTGATCAAGATGAGGAGTTATTATCAAAATCAAAGAAAGATAAGTAGGAGATGCTTATGATACTAGGAATCCTAGTAAGCATCCCAAACTATCATATGGTTGGGCTTTATATTTTTGAAATTGAGGAGAATTATTTGTTTGAGTTGAATTTTTATTAAAAATTTAAGACTTACAATTCCATGACACAAGATCACGAAAATGCCTAAGAGGTGAGGATTTATGCTTATAGCCCGTAGAGGGAAGTAGCCACCTTTGAACCTAAATTTAGAGAGCTTTGGCGGATGCCAAAAACATGACCTAAATCTATGGCAAAAATGAGCATTTGGTTCACCTCCATAAGAGAGGATAAACCACTCTGTTGGACTTTACTTTGGGGGTGGCCAACTAACTCCTCCTACGATTTTAAATACATGTAAGCAAGTCATATATTTTTGCAAGTTAGCTAGGTTATTATTTATTTAGAAAGAGACTAAGTCCTTAAACACACTCCCTAAGAGACTAGATCATGTAGGGCATGATTAATGACTTAAATCTAATGCAAATTTTTATTATGTTTTATTTTTATTTTGGATAATCAATTTGACAAAGGCTTTAGGATTCATATGCCTAATGCATGAGAAATTAGATTATGGGCCAAAATTAGTGAGAAAAGAGGTGTGTTTCTACCACAGCTCTCAAATGTCAAGCCAAGTTCTCTGGCAAAGGTGGAAGACCTCCATAATAAGAGTAAAACAAGATGCTTTTTATGCATGATATGAAAACATACAACATCCAGCTAAGGGGTTGCTAAATCTTTTATCTTGTTCTATAACTTAGGCATTAGGTGAGGTTATGAGTTGTTTATTTTTAATTTAAATTGATTAGTTGGATAGAAAATTTATTTTTAAGATCGTCATCATACATCAAAGCAAGGAAGAAACTAGGAAAAGATGTCATCTTAATGCACAAGCTAAACAAACATCAAATAATTTATAAAACTAGCGCAAAAGAATAAGAGGTCATTTGTGGTTGAGCTCCACTGCACAAACCCAAAAACAAATTGGATAGCCAAGCACTACCCTTATACAACCCAGATTATTAATGAATTAATTACAATCAAGAAGGAATTCATGTTATGGGGGTCTTCATTCTTCATTTCTTCTTTCTTCTTTCTTCTTTCTTCTTTCTTCTTTTGGTTGGTTGGAATGTGGTTGCTCAAAGGCTTCACATGGTACATAAGACATAGTCTTATGACCAATGTTCATCCTAATCCCCCATAACAATCATTTCAAATTCTAATTATAAAATTACATGAAAATGGAAAAAAAATAAATCTAACTAAAACATGCAAAATAGAGATTAGCTAAACAAACCACATAATCCCAAGCATGTACATGAATAAATTGGACTTAGCACACATGGGAAACCAAGTTCGGCCTATTTTGGATTATGCTTAGGGGTATAAGCAACTTGAAAGTATTTATATTTTTATTCTGCACTCCTTAAGCACAATCCCAGAAGATAATGATTAGACTAAGATCGTCCTACCATTCATTATGCACATACACCTCAGACTAAAAAATCACATCATAAACAAAAGCAAACATCAAACCATGTGTCGTCCTAACATAGGACTAGAAATGATGACTTAGCCTAATGTGTGTTCCATTTAAGGCTTGTGTGGTATGTCTTAGCTAGGCTTTAAAGTTAGAGTTTTCTAAGTATGAAAATATTCAACTTAGAGGGTTATTTCATTTAAGTGATTTAGTTGATTTGGTTGATTTTATTTCATGATTTAATTTGGTTTGAATGAATCTATAATTAATTATTAAGTGTTGTAAAGAGAAAAAGAGAGACTTCTCTTTCCTCCCTTTAAGTAATTTAAGGTAGATTCATTATTGATTTTTTATTTAGTGAATATTTTATTATGTGTTTTAATTAATTCTAAATTTATATTTTCCTAAACAAACCTATTCAAGAAAGGCATTTTAAGATTAAGTAAAGTGAATTACTATCACAAAACACACAACACTTTATTTCTTTCCAACATGTGTAACATGCATATGGATGAATCCTAAGCATAGTTATACATGCAAATGGAAGTGTTAGCACACCTTAATGATGAATGCTAAGAGAGTTTATTTAAGAAAATTTTGGAATGTTTCATGTATGCATATTTTTGTTAAGTAGAAAAGAGGGATTCTTTTATTCATTATTCATATGCACATTTACATGTATGAAAGATATAAGTGAGTATGACTATTGTTTTCAATACCAAGGGTGTAAGGTACAAGACCTACTTGGGGCTAATTAAAGCCTCGCAACCCCAGGATGTCCAGACTAATATACCACTTTTCTTAAATACATGTGCATGTACAAAAAGAAATGAATGGAAAAAGAGTCATGCAAAAGTTTATGTTTGTTTGTTTGATTTTGGTTATGCAATTTATATGTGCAAGTGTGAATATCCCTCTTAAATGATAACATAGGAATGGATTTAAGCAAGTGTTGTGTTCTTTTCAAATGAACTATACACTTTGCAAATCCTATTCAAAACTATGTTAAAAGAGAAGAGAAGGAAAGTCACATAATGCACATCTTATATTCTACTCACATGCAAGCTCATAAGTAATTATAAGTAGCATACCTTTCATTTGTCATCTTTGATTTATAGTTTTAAAAATAATTTTGGATTTAGTAGTGATAATAGCCATTCGTATTCTTATTTTAGCCAAATATGCAATTTGACATAAAGGAAACATTTCATTTTAATTTGATTTTTCAAAAGGCATGAATGCATGATTTTTATATGACATACACATTTAGCATGCTAGGAAAGAAATAAAGTGATGTAAGCATGCAATTACATTCACCTTATTTAATTCCTAAAGACAATCCTATAGAATAATATTATTTAAAGTGAATCAAAGTTGTTTAAAGAAATTTTTATCTTGTTTTAGTTTGGATTTTAATTTGGGAAATGTGAGAAGGTTTGTTGGTCCTAACCCATTCCCCATGTGTATGAGTTGATTTAGTTTTGTTTTAGAACCATTAGATGATTTTATATTTTGTTTAGGTTAAGGTGTACATTAAGTCCATTAATTACCCTTTACACCAATTTAACATATTTAACTAAATGATTATGACCCAATATATGACATAAAATCACAAGAAATTTAAATCATAAGAAAGAAAGGGGCCTAATGACATTTGGCTCAATTAATGATTAATTAAGCTAAAGGGTTTAATTTAAGTACTTTCATAACCATTCTCACACATATGGGTTAGATATGATTTCCTTAAGCTTACTTAGGTTATTGAACACCTAAGTATCTACCCAAGGAATTGATTAAGTGATTAAGTTTTTTGGATTAATTTTTTGATTAGTTTGGTTAATTAAGCTATTTAATGAAATGATTAAATCATTAATCCATTTGTAATTTAATTAAGTTCTCATTCAACTAAAATAGACTTAGGGGAAAAGATTTGGAAACGACATCCTAATCACATTCCCTAAGTCTACTCACTATTCCAAGATGATTAACAAGATTAATTAATAAATTTATCATCATTTAATAGGTTAATTAATCATTTAATTGATTAAGGGAATGATTAGGAGTGCAAAATTAATAATCATTAATAAATCCTAAGAAAATTAGAGGAGGCAGAAGTCATCCCACTAAATATACTTGAGAAGTTTGGGATTAATCAATCAAATATTTAGGGAGTAATTAACATAATTATATTCCCAATAAAATCTAAATTTCATGAAATTTGCTATTCAAAATCAATTAAACTTAATTTTATATTATTCCTCTTTAAAATATCTTCAAAATGCATTTAAGTTTATATTTTTTTTATTTTTCTATATTTAGTTATGTAATTTTGAATTTTTTTCATGATTATTAGATCATTAAATCCCTAATTATATAACTAATCTCGTCATGCCGCGTGGACGTGACATGGCGCTTTCCATGATGAGATTTGTCATAAGTTGTCACATCCATCTGCATCACGGTCTACATTTTCTCCTGGACCATCGATCAAAGATCGGACGGTCATGGTGATTCTAATAGGATAAATCAGATCTCATGTGTTAATCGGGGCCGTCCATCCAAAATATGCGGGATGGATGGCCCGTGATTCATCTGCCTATTCGGGAGATCCATCCCTCTGGCTTGATTGAGCTTGAGCTATTGAGTGGATTGATCACACCATCAAGAAGGGATAAGCAAGACATCCAAGCGGTCAAATTCACTTGAGGTCACACTCTTCACAAAGGACCAAAGAAAATCTAGCAAGCTCGGTTTTGAATAGTACCTCAGGTATCAGGTGCTCACTCGATGTAGCTTCATCTAGTGGAAACGAAGCCCTGTTGAAGGTTTAAGGGCTTGAGGTTGAGTAGATCCTCCAATTGGCCAAACTCCTCCTTCTAGGCTTGCAGCTTTGGTCAAACTCCCCCTTCCCATGGCTTAAGAGCTTGTAACTTAACTTGGGTGAGCTCGATTAGGTTCCCTGAGGGTGCTTGCAAGAGGAATTGTATTGAAGTTGGGTATTGATTAAATTGGAATTTCTTTCTACCTCCCTTATTTTCAATTTTGGTAAACCGAGAAATGGAGAAATGCAAAGAACTAGAGGAAGCTTGGAGGAACTTGGGGAAGCTTGCTCTGAGTTCTCTAGGCTCAATCAAGTGTGAATGATTAAAATTTAAGTGAAATTAGGGAGAGTATATCTCCCCCCATAAGGATCGGACGGTCAAGCTTGTACATGCCATTTTGATCAAATTGATCAGGCTGATTGAGTTTGTTAGGACGTTTTGGATGCCATGTGATTTGGTTTGGCCAGAGGAGTGGAGTGGTGAAGTTCCCAGGTGCTCATTTGAGTGGAGGTGATCCCATGTGGAGAATTTCATTGGGAGGGTCGGTTTGGCCTTGGGTTGGGTTTGGCTGACCCAAACCCATTGGGTCATGTGCACCACTTCCATTAGTGTCCATTTGGTCCACTAAGAGGGTGTTAAGCGATCATGAAAAGGATATGACCAAATTCCAAGTGGAATTGGCCATAGGTTACCACTTGACTTAGGGATAAAATAGTCATTTGGCTTTGATCTCACTTTGGGAAGATTTAAAATAGTTTGAAATTGGACTGGTCCAAATTTCAAGAAATTTGGAGTTGATTTGATATCATTTGGCTCATGTTGACCCATTTAGGTCAAAATGGGTCAAGTTGACCAATTGGTCAAATTGGGTCAAATCAAGGGTTGGGTCAAGTTCATATGACCATTTGAAATGTTTTGGTATCATTAGTTTGGTTCAATTTGATTTGTATTTGGTTTTGGTTCATTTGAATTCATTTAGGTCAAATGGGTCAAGTTGACCAATTTGACCCATTTGACCTAATTGGGTTAGGTCATGGGTTGGTTTAGGTTTGGTTGGTCATTTGAAATATTTTGGTAGCTTTGGTTTCAATCAATTTTGGTTTAGTTTGATTTTGGCTTGATTTGACCTTTTAGGTCAAGTTGGGTTCATGGTCAATTGGGCTAGGTTGGGTGGTTGGTGGTGAGGCTTTGGTTAAATTCAAGTGATTTAGAATGAACTTGACCCATTGGTTGCAATCAATTTGGCTTAGATCAAGATTTGACATATTTTGGCTTCTTAGGTCAAGTTGGGTCAACTTGGGCCAAGTGGCCAATTAGGCTAGGTTAGGCTCAAATGATGACCTAGTCAAGTTCAAACATTGATCATAAACTAGTTTTGATCAATGGTTTCAATCAATTTGGCCTATGGTGGATTTTGGCTAGTTTATGTTTCATTTGGGTCAAATATTGACTTGGTCAAAAGCTAAGTTTGACTTAGTCAAAGGCTAGGTTTGACTTATTTTGACCCAATTTGAGTGATTGATCATCTTATGATGATTGTTGCTCACAATGTGAGGCTTAGATGGGCTTAGTTCAATCCAATTTGGGTAGGATTAGAATTTGGCTCAAAAGGTACTTTAGGTCACTTTGGGTCAAGTGAGCCTAAGTGGGTCAATTGACTTGATCAAGGCTTGAATCAAGTTTGGTTGAACTCACATATGGACTTATGATTGAAATATAAATCCATTTGCAAGTGATTTGAGTCAAATGGGTTTTGATTCATTTGACAATTTCAAGTTCAAAGGATGAACATGGGTTTGATTTGGGTTTGATTTTTGAATTTAGTTTTGGTTTGATGATTGAAGTTTATGTTTATATTTGGTTTCATGATTGAAGGATTGATTGAATCATGAAGAAAAATCAAGGGTTTGAATTGATTTGAGGTTGATTTGATCAAGTTCAAGAATTTGACTTGAAAGAGTTTAGGTTGGATTTTGATTAGATTTGGATTTGAATTTTGATATGGTTTTGGATATTTGAATTTATATTTCATTTATATTTGTGAATATAAATGAGAATATAAATGGGTTATGAGGAAATCTTTTGAATTTGAATTGAATTTGATTTGAGCTAAGTCCATAAGATGGAATCAAAGTGACTTAGGAAGGATATTTTTTTGAATTTGGAATTCAATCATGGGTTTCAATCATTTGAAATTGATTCATGATTTGAGAAAACTCATTGGAATTTATTTAAGGTTTGAGAAAATCAATTAAGTTAGAATTGAATTGTGATTTGATTTGGGATTGAAGTTGTTTTGAATTATTGATTTGAGAAAATCAATTAACTTAGAATTGATTTGAGATTTCATTTGGAATTGGAGTTTATTTGAATTTTAAGAAATTCAATTAAGTTGGAATTGATTTGAGATTTGATTTGGAATTCGAGTTGATTTGGATTTTGGGGTTGATTTGAATTTGAGAAAATCAATTAAGTTGGAATTGATTTGGAGTTTGACTTGGATTTAAGAAAATCAATTAATGATTTGAGTTTGAAGTTGATCAATTAAATTAGAATTGATTTGAAATATGATTTGGAGTTTAACTTGGATTTGATAAAATCAATTAAGTTGAAATTGATTTTAGATTTGATTTGGAATTGAAGTTGATTTGAATTTTAGTGTTGATTTGAATTTGAGAAAATCAATTAAGTTTGGAATTGATTTGAGTTTTGAAATTTGACTTGAAAGAAGGAAGTGAGGATTTGGTTCAAGCTATAGGGTAGGCAAGTTTTCTTAACACCCCTAAGGCATGACCTATTCATATGGCTAACTCTTCTAAGACTCTAGGGTTAGGTTGAGTGTTCACCTAATCATTAGAAGTGTCTTAAGACTAAGGAACTCTTAGTGTCTAAGAGGAGTCCTATGTCTAAGATGAAGAGGTTGAGAGCTCATTCTAAGAATGAGGTCAACAGAATGTACCAGAGATTTTTCCCTTGCTTTACATGAAAAAGTAAAGCATGGTTTATTTTAAAATGGGTCCATTAACTTCCCTATGGAGCCAAGCCCCCATAGTTAATTACATCCTAAGAATGAGAATTTTTAAGAATATTCTCGATTAAAGTAAAAATTAAGGTCTCCAAGGATTTCAAGATTAGACTATCAATAAATTGGTTATGTTTGGAAAGTAAAATGGGATTGTTTAAGGAGAAGACTTATTTTAGAAGCTAAAGGGAATAAGTAGAAAATACTCATGGTACTAGGAAGCCTAGTGAGCATTCCAATTTATCTTATGATTGGGCTTTATATTAGAAAGGTAGGACTTATAATCCCACAACATAAGATTGTCAAAATGCTTATGAGGTGAGGATTTATGCTACTAGCCCAAAGGAAATAGCTACCTCGGATCTTAAATCTAGGGAGCTTTAGTAAGAGCTAAAGCACAACCTAAATCTAACCAAAAATGAGTATAAGGTTTACCTCCACAAGGGAGGATAAATCACCTGACTGTTTGACTTACAACCGCCTAGAGTGGTAGCCAGCTAACTCCTACACTTTAAAACTATGTAGGAAAGTCATATGATTTTGTAAGATAGTTAGGTTATTATTATTTAGAAAGAGACTAAAGTCTTTAAATCCACTCCCTAAAAAGACTAAAGCATGAGTGGTGTGAGTAATGACTTAGTCTAATGCAAATCTTTTCAAATTTTATTTATATTTGACACTTCATTTTGACAAAGGCTTTGAGATTTTTGTATGCCTAAATGCATGATGAAATAAGATTATTGGCTAAATTAGCAAGAAGAGGGTAAAGCTCCATCAGTAGGAGTTGCTCTCATTGGTCAAGCGGTTCCTATGCAGCAAGAATGGAGGCCCTCATTTTTGCAAGAGTGGTAGAAGATGCATGCATGATATTAGACATACAACCATACAACTAAGGGGTTGCTAAATCTTTTAATTATATTGATTTAATGCCTAGGCTTTATATGGTTATGAGTTATTTAGAAATTTAATTATGAGTTATAGCTAGGTAAAAGATTTATTTTTTTCTAAGAGCCTAATCGCATCCATGCCATACAACAAACACCAATCATAAAGAAACTATGAAAAGGCATGTAATTTTTAATGCACAAGCTAAACATAACATCAAACATTTTATAGCTAATGCAAAAGAATAAAAGCCCATGACAACCCAAAAAGAGAAATGGGTATCCGAGCTCTACCCTTATACAACCCAAAAAATGAAAGAATAATTACAACAAAGGATTAGTGTTATGGGGGTCTTCAAGTCTTCATATTTTATGTCTTTATGTATCTTCCTCCTTCTTTGATTTGATTTGCTCCACTTTAAAGGCATCACCTGGCCTCCGAGGATAAAGCCTTCTAGCCAATGCTAATCCTTATCCCCCCATAACACTAATCCTAATTCCTAATGCAAAATTATATTAAAAATAGGAAAAGTAAATCTTACTATACCTGTAAAATAGAGGTTAGCTAAACATGCATACAACCCAAGTAGTTATATTTATAATTTGGGCTTAGCACCCTGTACATGGGTAACCAAGCCCACATGTCCTAACTTGGATTATGCTTAGGAGCTTAAGCAACCTGAAAAGAGAGCATTTATATTTATTTTTCAATGGCCCCTTAAGCATAATCCCCTTTAGAAAATATGATTAGGCTAATCATGACTTAACATCTAGTCTACAAAACATACACCCTAATATCCAGTCTAAAATAATACATCATAAATAAAATATACATCAAACCATGCACCGCCCTAACATAAGGCTAGAAGTGGTGACTTAATCTAATGTGCATGTATTAAGGCTTGTGTGGTATGTCCTAACTAGGCTTTAGAGTTAAGATTTTCTAAGTGTAGAAAGATTCAATTTAAAGGGTGGTTTCACTTCAAGTGTATTAATTGATTTACAAGTTTTAATTTGTATTTTCTTTAGTTTTATGTGACCTACACTTAGCAACTAAGTGTTATAAAGAGAAGAAAGAGGATTTCCCTCTTTCATCCCTACCTTAAGTCACTTTCTAAAGCATGTTAATTTAATTTAATTCTCTTTAGTGAATGGCTTGATACACATTTTAAATTAATCCTAAGTTTAGGTTCACCTTAAATGATTGCATTCAACATGAAAGGCTTCTTAAGATTAATTTGAGTGAACTACTAACACATACATCAATTTATTCCTTTCCATCACATTTAGCATGCATATGACCTGACTCTAAGTATGACTATACATACAACATGTTTTAGCACACTCAAATGATGAATGTAGATGTGCATATTTGAAGTTTATATTTATTATTTGATTGAATTATTTAATCATGTTAATTTAGAGCTTTATCCAAATTCTTATACAAAAAGACATAAGAATGAAATTAAATAGGTATGTATTATTATTAAACTAGAGAAGTGAGGTAATTAAATGACCTCCTTGGGGCTAGCTAAAGCCTCATATTCTCGGATGTCCAAACTATATACCCATTTGTAGTCAAACACATGTAAATTTGTATGTAAGAACATAAGAAAAGAGATCCCAAATCATATGGATAATTAATTCAATCATTTAGTCTATTATGAATGCATGTATTCTTAGTAGATAAGAAGGATTTTCATTCTTTAGCCACACATACATACACATGTAAAGAGAAATAAGCGAGTACATGCCTTCGTTAAACTAGGGAAGTGAGGTAATCAAATGACCTCATTGGGGCTAGTTAAAGCCTCATATTTCTGAGATGTCCAGACTATATACTTTGTTATCTCACTACACATGAATGTATATGTAAGTAGGAGAAAAAAAAATTATGCAAAAATTACATTTTTTATTTGATTAGAACATTAATGTATGCAAAATAGAATTTCATCCCAATTTTAATATAGGAACACATGTAAATGAAATCAAATAAGTACTGTGTCATTATTAAACCAGAGAAGTGGGGTAATCAAATGACCTAATTGGGGCTAACTAAAGCCTCATATTCTGGGGGTGTCCAGACTATATACTTATTAACATTCAAATACATGTGAAACTTATAGATTAAAAAAAGAAATCTCTATTTCACATACTTAAGTTATAAGCACATGAAAACCTATATGTAATCATAACTACTATCACTTCATATGTTATTACTCATTTATAAGCTTTTTTGAAAGTACATTTGGATTTAATAGTGATAATAGCCACACATATATTAAATTAAATCAACACATGCAAGCTTGAGATAAAGGAAATTCATTTAAGTTTAAACATTTTAAAAAATAAGAATGCATGGAACCACATGACATGCATCATTTAATATGATTGAAAAGTAATAATAAGACATAAAACACATGTTGTATTCAATCAAACTAATTCCAAAGGACAATCATATCAAATATAATTATTTAAAGTAAACCAAAGCATCTTAATAAGTTATTTTTGGATGTTTGATTTTATTTAGAAAAAAGAGGAGATTCAATCATTTGTTGCTCCTAACCCACTCCCATATTGGTTAATCAATTTGGTTCAATGAAAAAAATTAAGTTGATTTTATAGTTTAATTAGATTATAATATGAATTAAAGACCATTAATTACCCCTTGCCTATGTTACCTTAAAGTAATAAATTAAATAATTATGAGCCAACATGATATGCATGAAAAATAACTTGCAATGATCCTAAGAAATGAAAGGGCTTAATACAATTAGCTCATAATTAATAATTAATTAGGTTAAGGAACTTACTTAAGTACTTTTATGGTTTTTCCACACATGTGAGTTAACCATAATTTCTTTAAATGTCTTTAGGTTATTGAACACCTAAAGATCTACCCGAAACTTTAGATGAGATCTGGAATGATTATGATTTCAATTTGATTAATTAATCCATTTAATTAATGAATTAAATCATTAATTAGCCCCAAATTAATTATTTTAAGTTAAGTGAAATGAACTTAGAAAAGAATGGGAAAGAGGTCTCAATCTGATTCCCCATGCCCATTCACTATTCCACAATGATTAGCAAACTTAATTAATAATTTTCTTGTTGTTTATAATATCAATTAATCATCTAATTAATTAAAAAAATAATTATGGCTAAGATAAGTAATTTTTTTAATTAACCAAGTAATTAATCCCAAGAAAATTATGGGAGGCAAAGGTCATCCCATTAATCAACCTCAGAAAGTTTGGGATTAATTACTTGGATAATTAAGGAGTAATTAAGCTAATTAAGTTTTTCATTAAGCCTTAATTATTATTCAAAATAAAATTGGAATATTTTTATTAAATTCTCCTATGAAATACCTTTAAAATGAGTATTTATTTGTCATTTTATGATATTTCTATGATTTGTTATAATTTGCCAAAGTTTCAGCTGATTTAAATGATTTTTCATGATTTTAATAAAGTCCATTAATTTATTCACTATTTAAAATTTAGAATACAATATCTTCCAATCCAGAATTTTTTTTACTTGAAATTTTTATTATATGTATATTTTAACATCAATTTCAATCTCTAAAAATTTCAAATCAATCTAATGTGTATTTTTAGTTTAATTAACAAAATTTGATTTTCACTAAAACTTAAATTAAGCCCAAAATATTTAGTGAATTTGGAGATTTTAAGTTTGTTGGATTCCTCACGGAAAAGACAAATCTAATGAGACATTGTTTGTAATTTTTAGTTAAATATTTTATTTTATTTGAATTTTGAAGTTTTAGATGATTTAATTATTTTTTCAAATTAAAAAAGGTTGAATTTCGTATTTAATCTAGTCGACCGCGGCAAACTTGGACCAGCGGTTCCACGCGCTCGATTGACGCCGGCACACGATTACTGCGGTTCACGTAAGCCGAATGAGCAGGAAAATTAGTGAACCGTGTGATCCGATGACGGATCAGACAGTCAGATCTGATCCGCTCGATCCAAAGGCCAAAAATGCGTGTATCTACATGAAATCTAAGCCGTTTACTTCAAACTCAATTAATTTTCTCGTAAATTAATTATTCCTTCAATTATCATCCCAAATATAAATTAAATCTACAATCATCAAGCCAAATTAAAATCAACTCAAGTCAAACCCAACCTAGCCCTTTTGACTTGAGATTTTTAAATGAACCCAAACCAATTGCAATTAGATTTATATATCAATCCCAAATTCATATATAAACTCAACTAAATCAAACTCAACCTAAAATCAAGCCAACTAAACCCAATTAGTTCACTTGACCCAAAGTGACCAATTTGACTTATTTGAACCAAAATCCAATTCAATCCAAATCAAAGTGAATTAATCCAATCTAAACTTCATAACATGATTGTTGATCACCCAAGGTTGATCAATTGTCACAAATTGAGTCAAACCAAGCCAACTAAACTCAATTGGTTCATTTGACCCAAAGTGGCCAATTTGACCTATTTGAACCAAAATCCAATTCAATCCAAATCAAAGTGAATTAAACCAATCCAAACTTCATAACATAATTGTTGATCACCCTAGGTTGATCAATTGTCACAAATTGGGTCAAACCAAGTCAACTTGGTCCTTTGACCAAGTCAACCTTTCTAACCCGCATGAACCCAAACTAGCCAAATTGCAGCCTAAGCCAAATCCATTGAAATTAATGACCCATATCCATCCAAAATCAATACTCGAACATGCCTTGACCTTAAATTGAGCCAAACTAAACCCAATTGGCCCTCTTGACCCAAGTTGATTCAAATTGACCTAAAAGACCAAATTGGGTCAAATTAAAATATGAACTAAATTGATTGCAACCAATTGCTCATGTTCATTCCAAATTGACTGTTGAACTTAATCAAAGCCTCAATTGAGCCCAATTGACTGATTTGACCCAAATGGCCTATTGAACCCAACTTGACCTAAAGGGTCAAACCAACCTAAAATCCAATCAAATTCAAATTAAACTCAACCAAAGTATATAACATATTCTAAATGATCAACCAAACCTAAACCAAGCCATGACCAGAGCGAATTTGGTCAATTGGGTCAAATTGGTCAACTTGACCCATTTGACCCAAATGAACTCAAATGAATTAAAACTAAATCTAAACTAAATTGAACAAAACCAATGACACCAATACATTCCAAGTGATCATATGAACTTGACCCAACCCTTAGTTTGACCCAATTTGACAAATTGGTCAACCTAACCCGATTTGACCTAAATGATTCAAATTGAGCTAAATTGAACCAAATGAACTCCAAATGACATGAAATTTGGCCCAACCCACTTTTAAATCATTCCAAATCTGTCCAAATCAAATACAATACCAAATGACCATCCTACCCTTATGCTAGGGGTGTCACATGAGGAAAATCACCCATGTAAGTGGTCATTTCCATTCTTTGGCCCCTTGACACTCTCCCATTAGTCCACCTAGGCTCTTAGGGCCCTACCCAACCTGACCCAAAGGTGGTTGGGTCGGCCATGACCCATGGGGAGTTGAAACCACCTCACCTTCCTCATTGGAGCACTTGAAACACCAAGGACACCCACTACCCTCCTTGGCAGCCACCTCCACACTTTCACCCAACCAAACCGGGCCACCTCATCCACTCAAGGACACCCACGACCCTCTAAGATGGTCGAATGATCACAAAAGAGCCAAACTAGGTTGAGCTATCGATCAAGAGGAAGGAGGGGGGGGGGGTATACACCTTCCTCATTTCCACTCAAACACAGACGAAATCATTCCTCAGAGACCTAGCTACCCAAGACGAGATGCTAGAGACATTTCCCAAGCACCGAAGCTCATTCCACAATTCCCATTCTTAAATTTCTTTAAGCAAAAATAGGGCAACCTTCCTCTCATTCCCATTTGCTCAAGGATCAACCAAAGTGCAATTAACTTTGCATACACCATCCTTGGAGCTAGTCGAACAAGAAGGAAACATCCCCAAAGCTTCCTTACGATCGGAGGGTGGATTTCAATCAACGCTAGCCTCCTACACTTTATGTATTATTCTTTCGAGCAGACCACCTCAACTTAGAGCTCATGCTGATCAGTAGAGCTTCATCTCAACTAGACGAAGATTCCTCAATCGAGATTTCCATCGGTCTTAAGCTCCAGTGAGGTATGTCATTGAAACCAACTTTTGAATGAAAATGAGTTAGAGCTTTTTGAAGAAAATGTTCATCCAACGTGATCTTGACCATTGGATCCCCTTGGATCCTTCATGCAAAGGTGTGGAATCTGTTTAGAGTCTATCCAAGCTTGGGTGAGCTCGAATCATGCGAGCAATGGCGGATGGACTCTGTTCTCCCTTGCCCGCGTGATGATAGATCACGCACTGTCTGTTTCACATGATTGGAACGGACAGTCGTGATTAAATTCGTTAGAATTATCCAGTTTAATTCTTTAGCTCCACAAGATTAATCATGGACGTCCGATCTTAGATTAAACGGTGCATGAGAAAGTGTGTCCGCCGTCGCCACGCAAGCGCTAACTAGGATTATGTACCAATCCTACAGCGTCACATGGAAAGTGCGCCATCTGGCGCCGACGGGATTAAGGGATAATTAGGCCTAATTAATGTGTTTTAATGGCTGAAACTTATAAAATTCATAATTAATTGTAGAAAATTTGAAAAAATATAAATAAATACTCATTTTAAAGGTATTTCAAGGGAGAATTTATTTTAAAAATTAATTAATTTTGAATATTAATTAAGACTCAATTAGAATTTAATTACAAAATTAATTAGCTTAATAATTTCTTAATTACTTAAGTAATTAACCCTAAACTTTGTGGGTTAATTTCATGGGATGACCTCTGCCTTTCGTGATTTTTTTGAGATTTATTACTTAATTAATCGAGAAAATTGACTAATCAAGCTTTAATTACTCTATTAAGTTAATTAATCATTAATTAATTCCATGAACAATAACAAATTGGTTAATTAAGTTTATTAATAATTATTCAACAGTGAATGATCCCATGGAATAAGGTTGAGACTTCTTTCTTAATCTATTTTCCTAAGTTCATTTCATTAATTAAAATCAAATCAATTAATTAAATGGCTTAATTATAAATTAGATATGTAATTAATTAAGAGAATTTAATTTATGGTTTCTACATGTGGTTAAAACCATGCAATTAATTTCCCTTAATTCTTAAATTGCAAAATTTATTTTGTATGCATATCATATTGGCTCATAATTATTTGTTTAATCACTTTAAGGTGACATAAGAAAAGATTAATTAATAGATTTAATGCATATTATAACTTAATTAGCCCATAAAATCAACTTAATTGCTTTTCATTAAACTAAATTAATTAACAAATATGGAAATGGGTTAAGATTAGCAAACCTCTTCTCACATCCTTAAATCAAATCAAAATATGAAATTAAAAATGATATTTAGAAAGCTTTGGTTTACTTTAAGTGGCTTTATTTAATATGATTATCCTTAAGAATTAATTTGATTGAATGAAATCATGTGTTTATGTTTATTCATTCATTCCCAATCATGTTAGATGTTGTATGTCATTTGAAACCATACATTCATATTATCAAAATTAAACAAATAAAATGATTTTCTTTTATGTAAGCTTGCATGTGTTGGATTAATGTATAATATGAGTAGCTATTATCACTAATAAATTCAAAATTATTTTCCAAAGTCTATAAATCAGTTACATTAATTAGAGTGATAATAGTTATGAATGCATACGGGTTTGCATGTGCTTATAGCTTAGATATGTGAAGTAAAGCATTCTTTTCCTTAATTCATATGTAGTTTTATATGTGTTTGAATGTTAATAAGTATATAGTCTGGATATCCTGGGAATATGAGGCTTTAGCTAGCCCCAAAGAAGTCATTTGATTACCTCACTTCCCTAGTTAATAGCGACAAATACTTATTTGATTTCATTTACATATATTTTTACATTAGAATTTGGATAGAACTTTATTTCACATACATAAATATTTTAATCAAATAAAAATATAATTTTTGCATGATTTTTCTTCCTTTATTTATGTATGCATCCATATGTATTTGAGAAAAATAAGTGTAGTCTGGACATCTCAGGAATATGAGGCTTTAAGTAGCCCCAATGAGGTCATTTGATTATCTCACTTCCATGGTTAACAATGACACGGACTTGTTTATGTCTATTATACATGTGTGTATATATGTGATTAAAGAATGAGAATCCCTCTTTTATATTAAAAATGCATGCATCCATAATTGTTCAAGTGATTTAATTGTTTAATCATGTGATTTGGAGCTTCATTTATTATGTTCATGTATGCAAATTTACATACATTTGAATGCAAATGGGTATATAGTCTGGACATCCCGGGAATACAAGGCTTTAGGTAGCCCCAAGGAGGTCATTTGATTACCTCACTTCCCTGTTAACAATGACACATACCAATTTAATTTCATTCTTATGTCTTTTTGTATAAGAATTTAGATAGAGTTTTAAATTAGTATGATTAAATAATTCAATTGAATTAAAAGTATAAAATCCAAACATGCATATACATTCATCATATAAGCTTGCTAAAACATATTGCGTGTATAAATATGCTTAAGATTGAATCATATGTGTGTTGCATGTGATGGAAATGAATGATTTGGTATATATCATGTGATAGTAATTTAATTAGATTAATCTTAAGATGCTTTCATATTGAATATAATTATTTAAAGTGAATCTAAACTTAAGATTAATTAAATTATTTAATAAGCAATTCACTAAAGAGAACTAAATCAAATTAATATGCTTTAGTAATGACTTGAGGTAGGGATGAAAGAGGGCAATCCTCTTTTCCTCTCTTTATAACACTTAGTTGCTAAGTATAATCATATGAAACAAAAGAAAACACAAACTAAAATTTTTAAATCAATTAAACCACTTGAAGTGAAACTAACCTTCATGTTAACTTAAATATTTTCTAAACTTAAAAAAATCACAACTTTAATGCTTAGTAAGACATACCATACAAGACCTTACACACACATTAGAATTAAGTCACCACTTCTAGTCTAAGTTAGGACGGTGCATGATATAATGGATGTTTTGTTTTGTGATGTATTATTTTATATTGGATATTAGAGTGTATGCTTCGTAGACTGGATAGTAGGTCGATATTAGCCTAATCATATTTCTGCATGGGATTGTGCTTATAGGGGTGCTTAATATTAAATATGAATGCTCTCTTTACAGGTTGCTTAAACCCCTAAGCATAATCCAAGTTAAGACAGTGGCTTGATTATCCATGTGTGGGGTGCTAAGTCTAAATCATACATATAACTGATTGGGATTGTATGTGTGTTTAGCTAACCTCTGTTTTACAAGTATAGTTAGATTTACTCTTTTCATATTCTTAATGTAATTTCATAATATGAATTAGGATTGGTGCTATGGGGGATTAGGATGAGCAATGACTAGAAGAATTTGTATTGGGAGGCCCTATGATGCTTTTGAAGTAAGCACACCCGAACCAAAGAAGTGGAGCAAATCAAATGAGAGAATGAAGATATAAAAATATAAAGAATGGAGAAATGAAGACCCCCATAACATCCATTTATTATAAATTAAAATTATTCTTTCATATACCGGATTGTATAAGGGTAGAGCTCGGCTACCCATATTTTCTCTTTTTGAGATGTACAGTGGTACATGACCACACCGACCTCTTATTCATTTGCGATAGATTATAAATTTATTTGATGATTTATTTAAAATGCGCATTAGGATCACATGATTTTTATAGTTTATTAATGATTGATGCTTTAATGTGTGTTCTGGATGCGATTAGGCTCTTAGATAAAATTATTTTTTTACCCCAACTAATCACTCATAATTAAATTTTAATAACTCATAACCTCATCATAAAGCTTAGGTCTTAAATAAGATAATTAAAAATTTAGCAACCCCTTAGCTAAATGTTGTATGCTTCACATCATGCAGGCATATTTCTTCTTCCTTGAAATTAGGGGATCTCATCCTTGCATGATAGGGGAATCCTTGACCTGTGAGGGCATCCATTGTGGCGAAGAACACCCTCTTCTAGCTGATTTGGCCAATAATCCATTTCATCATGCATGTAGACATCAAAATTCTAAATCCTTTGTCCAAATATAGTGTCAAAAATTAAATAAAATTTGAAAAAAAATTGCATTAGATTAAGTCATTATTCATACCACTCATGCTCTAGTCTCTTAGGGAGTGAGTTTAAGGACTTTAGTCTCTTTCTAAATAAATAACTACCCTAACTATCTTGCAATTTCATATGACCAGACCACATGGATTTGAATCGTAGAGTTAGACACCACTTGAAAGGATTGTTAGTGCAGTGATTTATCCTCTCTTGTGGAGGTAAACTTTATGCCCATCTTTGCTTAGATTTAGGTCATGCTTTAGCTTATGTTAAAGCTGTCTAGATTTACAATATGAGGTAGTTATTTTCTTCGGGCTACAAGCATAAATCCTCTCCTCTTAGGTATTCCCACAACCTTGTGTTGGCCGATTATAAG
Organism: Cymbidium sinense; assembly: GCA_021442155.1. Taxonomy (NCBI): domain Eukaryota; kingdom Viridiplantae; phylum Streptophyta; class Magnoliopsida; order Asparagales; family Orchidaceae; genus Cymbidium; species Cymbidium sinense. Next base: position 39,620,466 of record CM038228.1, read on the forward strand.
CCCTAGCAATCTAATAAAGTTAAACTCAAATAAATAAATTTATTCATTTTCAAATATATAAAGCCCAATTATATGATAGATTGGAATGCTCACTAGGCTTCCTAGTATCACGAGCATCCCCTACTCATCTCCTTTAACTTCTAAAATAAGTCTCTACATTTGATTTATCCCGATTAATTTTTCAAATATAGCCAATCCTTTGATAGTCTAACCTTGAAATCTTTGGAGACCCTAATTATCTACTTTAATCGAGAAATATTAAGGAATTCACCTTAGGATGTAATTAAGTATGGAAGTTTACCTCTATAGGGAACTTTAGAACCCGATTTAATATAAACTCTGCTTTATTCATCCATATAAAGCAAGGAAAAAAATCTCTAGTATATTCGAAGACCCATCATGTCTTAAGAGTCCTTATTAGGTGATTAGGTCCATTGAAGGGTGGTGTCTCTATTTTTCGATATATTACATCATACATCAATGTCGTACCTGATCACTTCAATAAATACCCCCTACGATCTGCGTGGTGTTCCCTCATATCCAAAAATAAACACCACAAATATCCACTAATAGAAGTCATATAAAACACAATTCCAAATATAAATCAACATAATACCTATCTCTTGAAGTCCCTCTACGACGGTAAACATAATCCTCCTTTCTACCCTCCATCTAGTTAGGAAGATTGCATAAAAAAATATAATAACTTGCAAATGAATAAAATTTTCAGTGGATAAATTATACTTTTACACTATAGTAAAATAAGAAGGCATAAATAGTATGCATGATAGGTTTTGTTATAACATGAATATTATGTAAAAAAGTGTTCAAATAGTCCAACATATAAAAGACAAATGAAAATAACTATTTCTTAGAAATTTTATTTCTAATTTATTATTCATTTTAGGAGTCACCATCTAAAAATATTTTTCATAAGAAACCTTTTTCCATACTCATCCAAAGGACAAGTAACCATTTCCATTTATCTTTTTGTGCACATGTACATTACATCCCCAACCAGTACCATAAAGAGGTAAACTCCACTTTCAGACATACATATACATAATATAGAATTTATGAAGCTATTCATATTTGCTCAAAACAGTAAGTTAGTTAATTCTTTACAATGACACAAGTAACAACATGATCTAACATTAAGACTATTCATTCAATATTGAGAAAATGAGAAAAAACCAATCACAATTTGAAATACGAAGATCATTTATAATTATGTAGCAATACATTACATCACATGAAAAATAAGTAAACTTTTATCATAAATGTAATAACATAATTACCACTTTAGTATGAGGCTTCCTCTTGAATCTCCTTCCCTTTAAAACTTTTTTCCTTAAGTTGAATACCTATAGAATAAATATATTGATTATAGAATCTTATTATAAAATTTTCATTATTTATCTTTCTTCAAATTTAGTTCATATCATGTATTTGACATAGTTTCATTAAATTCAATACTACTTTAATTATTTTTTTATGTATTTAACTTTTATTAATTTAATATGAAAATGATTCTTCTAGCCTTCACAATATAAAGAAAAATAATTGAAACTTTAAGTAATCAAGTTCACATAAAATTTAACTATTAATTATATAATAATAACTTAAAATATATGAAAGAGATTATTTGACAAAATATAAAAATTACTAATAAAGTTCATATTTAAAATTAAATTTGTGATTCATAAATTAAATATCATCAATGTGTTATCTTTAAAGTGTAGATCAAGTAAGATTATCAATCTTTTAAGTTATTAAAGGACAAGATGTTAAAGTGACTTAATATAACTAACAAAATTTTAATTTTATTTGATAATTCTTCTTACTAGTCTAACATTGATTCTAAATTTTAATTAAAAGTTATGAAAATTAACATTAATTATATTTTCATAAATTTTTGTGATTATAAATCTATATGATTGTATTTTATTAAATTTAAGATAAATTTTTACATGAAAAATCAAATTTATAATTTTCATAAGTCAATTTTATTACCTCTTGCTTCTTTTCATAATAAAATAAAATATATTTTCATTATATTAAATTATAGATGTTATTATAAAATTATAAGATAAATCAAATAAATATTTCTAATTAAATTTTTTGATGCATTTAGAACACTTTAAATCAGTTAAGTAAAATTTTTCTCGATTAGGTTTTTTTTTTTAGGTTTATCAGACGGGAATTTAGTTTCAGGTACCTTCATTGTCTCGATTTGGTTTTTTTATTTTATTTTTTTTTCTTAGTTTTGACTTTTGAGTCTATTTTGTTCTGATTCAGGATCTCCATGGTAGGTGAAGAAGCTAGGGTTGGACCAACACTGCGGTGCTTTACAAGTTCTGCACCTGTTGCTTTAAAATTTCAACCCTTGAAGAAGAAAAGCAGGCACGCTCTTCTTTCCACTGTGCACAGCAAAATCTCTCAAAGATATTGTAGATTTACATTTTAACATAGCGCTTTCCTTGGAAGTTTCAAAGCTTTCTATAAGTTAAGGAAGTCGGTCATTGGTAGGAACGAGAAGAGGGGCGTGCATTTAGTTCAGTTGCTTCCAGTGTCTTTCAAAATTTGACAAATTTTTAATTTTTAAGACAATGAGGGGTATTCATGTTGTTAGGGTTGTCTGGTTCACGCATTTACATTGTGATGTAGCGTTATCACTAGATATCCACTACCTAGATTGTTGATATTTTTATATTGTAAAGGGCTGATTAGTTCAATATTATGTGGATTATAATGTTATTTACATTGTAGTGTTGTGGGTGACAATATTATCTATCACCACAAGGTAGTTGGTTTTGTAATATTTTGCTCGGAAGTTGTAATTTTATTTAAAATGTTCAACAGTGATTATGATAATTTTTTGCTATATATTCTGGCAGTCTCATATTTTGATGCAGACCAATTTGATAAATATCTAGATATCAGTAGAACTTGTTTGTTAAAGATTATCAGACCAAACAGTTAACTTTTGTTAAGAACATTGTGGGTGAACAATCTTTGCTATGTTGCATGGACTGGTTAGTTCACATCATCTACCGTGTCATATTATGATAATTAGTAGATATCATCTATTTTTATTTGCCGATATTTCTATGTAACAAAATTTCAAGTCATAGTTTTGGTTCAATATAATTGGAATAATAGTGTTGCCTAAATGAAAATGTTATTGAAATAAAGATTTTATCTAACAAATATAATTTTTATTTAGTTTGGTGTTATTTTTGTCAAAAAATGTAAGCTAGGTTAAACTCCAAAATAGCCCCCTAACTATTTTTCTTCATTTTAATCATTGGCCATGTAAAAATGATCCAAAATAGGCCCTCAAGGACTAAATTGGTGTCAATTTTATATAGTTGAGGGACTATAATGAAAACAAATTTGTATCACAATTTCTACATGATGCACCATTTTAGGTAAAATTTGTATAGTTGAGGAGCTAAATTGGAGAAATATGATAGTTTAGGACAAGTGGCCACTCACAAATAGTCTATTTTGAGTTTATTAAGTATAATTATGTTATTTTATTATTATTTTTGAATGATTAGATAGCTCAATAGGAAGTTGCTGACCGATTTGGTAGACATTTAGCTATAACTAATGCTAGGTTGATTTTTTTTTTTATAAGAAATTGTTTTCATAAAGATGTCACCACCCAGTAACACTACAATTCTCGACAATTGTCAACAAATCAAATGATCACTTCCACGAGCAGAGCTATAGTGGAGACACTAGGGGTCTATGCTTCCACTGGTCCGGCTGAAGGAGATGGAAAGGAGCTTGATTGGCTCCCACCTTCCTTGCAAGTCTAGGTGAACTCTCAGGCATTAGCTCTTGCAAACGAGCACCAAAGTGGTGCCTATCCCGAGTTGCCACAGCCATTTGCCCGTCCCAAGCCGTTGAAGTCGTTGTATTTTTTTTTTTTTTGCCTTGACGATGGACGACCATAGGACGCCCGATGACCTGTCGAAGTTGCTATTAGGTATTCTCTAAGTTTCACATATTTTAGATTTATTTTTTTTACTTTTGTTTCAATTTAGGGGGATTTACATACATACCACGCAATTCTTATGCATTTACGTATTTCACACCCAAACTTTAATTTTTACTTAAATACCACCTAAATCTTTATTATTACATCAAAATTTTGTGCATAAGAAAAGTGCTAGTTTTGTAAATATTAAAGTTTGGATGTGAAATATGTAAATGCATAAGAATTGCCTGGTATGTATGTAAATTTCCCTTCAATTTATATATTTAAACTTTATCTTTTAATAGAGTAAAAATAAGAATAATTTATTATTTAAATTAGACTAGGAAACACTTCTTGATTTTTTATTGGTTAATTTTCTCAAATCATTGGTAAGAAAAAAATTTATTATTTAAAAAAATAAGTTAAAAAATTAAAAGAGAGAAAAAATGAATGTAAGTTCATGAAAATTATGATCATTTTTATGCATTTTTTTAATCTTTCTATTATATTTTAGACTATTTTATAAATTAACTCAATTTATTAATTATTAAGCCATCCACAATTACTATTTTCGCCGTGCATAGTAGCTCCTAATTTAAATATTTATGATGGTTTTGTAAGTTCTTTATCTTTTCATGTATATTTTTATAATTTTCGACTAATCGTTTTTAAAATTTTAAATAATTTTTTTAAAATCATCATAAACTTGATTTAAAACAATTAAGGGAATTTTTAAATCATCTATTATGGATGCTATACATTTGTTAAGAGGTTTGATGGAGAAGTATAGAGAAAGTAAGGAGGATCTACATATGATATTTATTGATTTAGAGAATGCTTATGATAAAGTTTCAAGAGATGTTCTTTGGAGAGTTCTGGAACAGAAATGAGTTAATATTAGTTATATTCAAGTCATTAAGGATATATATACTAGAGTTGCTACTTGTGTACAAACACAAGGAGGATTGACAAAATATTTTTCTATTTCAGTTGGATTACGTCAAGGATCAGCTTTAAGCCCTTATCATTTTTCTTTAGTTATGGATGTTCTAATTAGGCATTTACAGGAAGATGTACCTTGGTGTATGCTTTTTGCTGATGACATTCTTCTTGTTGATAAGACTAGAGAGGGAGTCCAAGAGAAACTTGAATTATGGAGGTCAACATTAGAGTTTAAATGTTTTCATTTAAGTAGATCTAAAAATGAATATATGGAGTAGGGGTGAGCATTCGGTCGGTTTAGTTTATTCGGTTGATGTTTTGGTCAAACCAAATAAACCAAATCTTAATTTAAAAAAAAAAACCAAACCGACCAAATTAGCAGAAAAAAATCGTTTAAACCAATCCAAATAAACCGAATTAGACTTCGGTTTATTCGGTTCGGTTTTTCATAAACCGAATAACATATACAAATTAAAAAAAATAAAGATTTTAAAGTTACAAACAAAAAAGGAGAAATTTTATTAACTAAACCAACCACATACATATTATAAAGAGTTTTTCATGTTGATACAATTTAATGTACACCAAATAAAAATAATAAACTACTAACAAAGAAAGAGAAAAAAAGAGTACAACATGATTCATTTTTATTGAGCCCAGAAAGGATAGAACTATGCAACACCACAACCCTTATGTTTAGCAGACGTGATGCCAGATCAAGTGTTGGGCCACTTCCTATAGGTTGTTCATATAAAATAATATCTTCATCTCCAACTTTGTACTGTTCCTTCAAGCATTCATAGACAACCTCTATGTCTGCATAAGAATTGTATTTTATGGGTTATTTCATGAAAAAAATCAATAATTTTAAGCAGTTAGTGTTCACTGTTCTGAAAAAATTGCTATAAAAGAAGTCGAACCTTCCCAGAGGATTGCCCATAACCAGAAATAATAATCATACCTCAGTTCGTATAGGCATATACTTTTAAAGGAAGAGAATAATGAATATGTAAAGGAAATCATATGCTGATATGCAGAATATTATAATTAATGGAAGATACATTCGGCCGTAAGAATACAACTACAAAGCTATGAACTTTTCCGACTTTGTCGTTCAAAGCATTCATAATATAGAAACAATCCACACGCAATTTGTCATTAATCCTTTCCTAGCAGCTTGACATACACAAGCTAATAAGAAATTAATTAAACACCAGGCTTATAATCTGCACCGATGGTGACATCTACTAAAGCGCAGTTGGAAAATATTCGAGTTTTAAGCAAAACAAAAATGAATGACATTGATTCACACTATGCAGTAATCCCCATATACAAAGTTGTCTTCCACCGCCCTCCTTTTTTACAACCAAACTCAAAAAAAGAAATCTGATTTTTCACCGATCTTTTACATAAAAGAATAGTAAAGAACACAATCAATCACCTTATCATTAGCAATTTTTTAACCATTTTTTTCTCTCTAAAAAACTTAAAAGATTAATTGCTTCTCTTTTCAACTTCAATCACCTTATCATTAGCAATTTTTTAACCATTATTTTATGTACAAATAATTTACTATTACTTTATTTTTATTTCTACGATGTACATCCTACAACTCCATGTTGCATGGATAACTTTTTCCCGGAATCACATTCAAATATTATGGTCATTTTAAAAAGTGATTCTTTACAATATCGTCATCGCTTAGCTTCAGAAACTCCGACAAAAGATGGCAATATTCTTGGTTGAAGAATCAGGCCATCCCATGAAAATAGTTTTAATGGATGAAAACCCTCTTAAAGATTATGTATGTTGAATTCAAATGATTGAATCAAACCAGATGTGCAGACATGTACAATTATGGGATAAGATGTGAAACTGGAAACAAACAATGCTTCTTTGAACTTAACAATAATAAATCATGTTCTCAATACCAACTTGAACTATAAACAAAGACGTAAAGGAATAGTATATATGAGAACTAACCGGATGTGGTGATTACAGCCGTATTGAAACAATCTACACGCAATTTGTCATTAATCCTTTCCTAGCAGCTTGACATACACAAGCTAATAAGAAATCAATTAAACACCAGGCTTATAATCATGCTAGTAAGCTCAATAAGTTTGAGACAAATTACAATGCATAATTTGGAAGGCCATTAATAATATTAGCTATCTCTAGAATCCTTGTAGATAGAAGCCTGCAGAATTTTGCTTTTTGCTACTCCTTAGTTTGCATTTCACTATACTACAAGTCTGCAACCCGTTCTCATCCTTGCCACCAATTATTACATGATAAGAAAACATCAAGATGGATAGTTAAATGTAAATTATGAAGAGTTGCTATAACACTAACAAGATTATATGAATTTATGCAATGTATAATAAAATCTACAAGAATAAACAATATATACATATGTATATAGTTTGGGGCTCAGTAAAAATATCTTTTGTTAACAAGATTCAAGTGTAATATCTCGAAAAAATATCACAATATATACATACTGAGGATAATTTTGAGAAATCACTCTAAACCTTTAAAACTTAAGAGGATAATAACACAAAAAAATGTCACCAACCGTATCGTTGATCGATTCAACATTCATCGCCCCTAAACCCTAAAAAAAGACTACATATATAAGATAAAATTACAAGACGACCAAATTACCATCCAACAAAGAAATTATAAGAGATGAAAGCAAAAATAAGAACATAAGATAAACTAACAAAGAAACTCAATTAGTAAAGTAATAAGAATATGAAAGGAAGACCATTGAAATTTGAAATCTGAAAGTCTACAAGACTATAACCCATATTGGAATCAGCATTCAGCATCTTAACCCAAGCAAAGAAGTTTGTGTTTCACTTGGTAATTTTGCTAAATCTGTAAAACAAATGAATAATTAATTATTCTAATTAAGAATAAAAAGAATAAATAATTGTGAATTTAAGCATAAGAAATACCTTCATCAAATTTGTCAAATTAATATTTTCTTCCATATTTAGATTAACGGTCCATTTTGCTCGATCCAATCCGTATATTATAGCTTGCTTTTGGGGATAATGAACTTCTAAATAAATGAGAATCGACCACTTGGCGATTAGAACCCAGCGGTAGAAATTGAAATAGCTAAAACATCACGAGCCATGTATGAGAGAATAGGAAATCTTGGTACATTAACCTTCCACCAATTTAGAATATCAAAATGATCTTTCATGACTTCAGACTCCTCAATCAAATACTTATCTAGATTTGATTTATTATCTACATCATCTTTGCTAAAATTGGATCTTTTGAATTTCTCTATCATTGAATATCTTCTCCCGTAAGATTGGGTTACTCTTCTCAAAAAATTTTATTTCTCATGGAGATCACTTTCTACTTTCACCAAGAACTTTTATTTTAATCATGAAACATATCATAAATGATGATCTAATAAAGTCTTGAACACCATCGTCCTTCATACATATCCATAATAGAAATTCTACATAACGCAAATTGGGATCAAAACAACAACAAGATATATATTTAAATTCATTTTCTCTATGGTACTCCAATATTTAGCAAATTTTGTCATCATTTTAGAAGCCATATTTCTCACATTTGGATCACTATCCATTTGTCAATTTTGAAGAAGACAGAACTTCTGCAATTTTATGAAAAAAAATATTTGATGTCACATACAAAGAACCGGAAATTCTTAAAGTGAGCTCATAACATTTTTCCAAGAAAGTGAGCAATCTTCTAATATTATTCCAATCATTATCACTTAAAACACCATTTACATTATGACCTTCCTCATCTTCCTTTTCTAGTTCTGATTTAAATTGAGTGTCAATCTTCTCATATCTTTCAAAAGCTCTCTCCAACTTAATTGTTGCACTTAACATTAAAAATGTGGAATTCCATCTAAGAGAACATCTAAGCATAACATGCTTTTAGTTTTATTTTTTATTTGCATTCTTTAAATTTTTTGTAGCGCTACTGATTGTGAATGTATCTTGCTCTTCAACATGATGAATTCACATATCTCTTTATCTTACACAATTAAGTTAATAATGTATACATCTCATATGTAAGAAGCGACCATCTAGAATACTATCTCCTCTTTTGCCAAATTTTTTTTGCAGGTGTGTGATAATGTTATTATTAGAATTTGCATTATCAACTATCACGGTGAAAATTGCATCAATCCCCCAATCTACAAGACACTTCTCAACTTGTTGCCCAAGTAATTCTCTCCGTGACAATGGGGGACAAAAGTTTATAACTCTTTATGAGTTTCCATATCATCAATAAAATGTAGTGATACACATATAGTTAATTCATTGAATGGTTGTTCAAGTATCAAGTAAGACAAACTCGTGGACTTCTTGAATAAATGTTTTAAAATTGCTCTCATTCGATAAAATTTAAAAGCAATCAATGCATGAAATATTTGAACATTTATTGAGACGAAATGCTTAAACCCCCAACCTTCTGAAAAGGCAATTCATCGATAACCATCATTCTAAAGCTTTCCTTATATTTTCTTTGTCCAATCTCCATGCGCGGCTTGCACAAAGCCCTTCACCTTTAACACCAAATTGTAATGTAATGCTAGTTTAGTTTGATTTGGTTCATTATTAAGAGAATTCTTTTGACAGAAAGATGTCTTTAAGTTTGAAGTGTCATTAATCTTTGGATCATGTGATATGACTTTCCACAATAATTACATTTGCTCATTTTTCTCCTTCTTTATTGGATACCTCACAAAGTGATCCCAAACCTCGATCCCAGGTGGGCTTTTCTTTTTTCTTTGCAATGGTGGTTTCTTAACATCTCCTGTAACTTGAACTTATAGTAGTGGTCATAGCTTTGGAGAACTAATAATATTTGAACTATCTCCAACTTGTGACATGTTTCTACTTCTAGACTCTAAAAAATAAAAAAAATAATAATAAAAAATAAAGCATGCTTTAATAAATTACATCAACAAAATTTACTTCAATTAAAGAACGATTGGATACTATAATATTGAGAAGAAAAAAGGCATGAATCGTATAATTAAATAGTGTTAATTCATGTTTACAAATTGTAATTCTCAATCAACTCCATCAAATAATGTATCTCAAATATTATCATATAATGCCACATTTCTCAACATTACCATTCAATATTATTTTCATTAAAGCCGTCCCAATAAATCAATACTATTACTTGCATAGTTGCATAAAAAAATACTAAGAGAAAAAAAAATAACATCATAAGGTTTACATTATACACCAAGACATTACATACGTATCATACTGAATGAAGCATAAGAACCAGATTATCCTTGAGATAACTCAAATCATATGTTTTGCTATGTATGTTCCTAAACTTTTTTGCCTTGAGGTTGTCATGACTATTGTCTTCCTTATAAACTGAAATACTGAATGCCTACTCATATCATTAACGATCAAATAAAGAGTAAAGGGAATGTATTCCATGTTCATAGGTAGTAGAGAAACCCAACAGAGAGTAAAGGGATTCTTAACAAATGGCTCTGATCAATAAATAGTTAGATAGCAGAGAAACCCAACAGAGAGTAAAGGGTATCATGATTATTTTTATTAAGCCTGACTGATGATTTTTCTCTAATTAATAAATAGTTAGATAGCATAACATAATATTTTGAGAGTAACCAAAAAGCATAAATTTAATCAAGCAAATTCACGACCACCTTATGATCAATAAATGGATGTGCACTGAAACAAATTCAGAGTTCAACAAAGTTCGATTGAGTGAAACCAATCTTTACACTTTACAGTAAAAAAATATAGAATTTCACACTGCTGTCATTGAATAAATTTGATCTGGGCATCATATATAGAAAGAGAAAGCGGTGGGTGAGAGAATGGGATTACCGAATACCAATTACTAATATACTTTATGCATAATTATCATAGACCCATGGGCCATGGTAAAATATGTAATGCGAAAAAACAGTAGTCAGTAGGTAATTCAATCAAAGTAGAAACATGAAACATCAATTTCAGGTCTTCTTCAAATGGTCAAACCTAGCTCTATCAAAGATTCAAAATCGAAACTAACAAATCACAAATGAATAAGGAAGCGGTCCAGGCGGAAGACAATCAACAACGTGTCAATGACAACAAAGATAAAACTAATGGCGCAAAGAACAAAGATAAAGTCAATTCTTCAGCCTACTTTAAGCCATACAGTCCACGACACAGGCTCACAGCATCAAACCATCAACAACCACAACAAAGAATAGCAATAGTGTGACAGAGAGAGAGAGCAGAGTTAAGATCATGGGGATTTAGTTATTACCTCTCAAAGAGACTTAGATTCGAAATCAGAGGTGAAGACAAAACCTGTGGGCTATCCTAGGCAAAACTAAAAAGATAAGGTAGATAGGAAAGTCCGAAGAAATCGAATGCGGAAATCGAGATTCTCAATCCGAACTCTGGAATGCCGAATGCCTTATCTGCTCTAACTCCTCCCTCCTAAGGAATGAAGTCGAAGCGAGAGTCGAGACTCTCGAAGAAGTGTATGGCATCGAGGACTCAAAGGCCGAAGCGTCAAGGAGTCTTAGACTCTTAATCGACTCAAGCGGTCGAGACTCGAGCCGTCGAGCGGAAGCATAAGGCCGGTAGAAAATAATCAGTTTTTCGAGGTAAACCGAAATTTTTTAATTAAAACTGAATCAAAAATCAAAAATTGTGCAAACACACAATTTCAACCAAAAACCAAATAATAAACATAAAAACCGAACCAGATTAACCAAATAAACTCGGTTCGGTTCAATTTTACGGTTCAGACCAACTGATGCACACCCCTAATATGGAGTGTAATTTTAGTTATACAAGTTCTAGTGGTAGTGTCGTGACATTAGGTGAACAAGTCATTAATAAGAGTGAGCGATTCAGATATTTAGGCTCTAAAATGATGGTGAAATAGATGGAGATGTTATTAGTAGAATTCAAGTTGGATGGTTGAAGTGGAGGAATGTATCTGGCCTGTTGTGTGATAGAAAAGTTCCTCTTAAACTTAAGAGAAAATTTTATAAGATGGTGGTAAGACCCGACTTATGGTGCGAGAATGTTGGCCAATAAAAGAGAAGCATAAGACTAAGTTAAGTGTTACAGAAATGAGGATGCTCAGGTGGATGAGTGGCTTTACTCTTAGAGATAAAATGCAAAATCAGTATGTTCGGGAAAAAGTTGGAGTAGCTCCAGTGCAAGATAAGATTAGCAAGAGTCTCCTTAGATGGTTTGGCCACATAAAGCGTCGGCCGTCCGATGACCCGGTTAGGAGAGTAGATGCATTAGATTTGCCTTATGTTAAGAAAGGTAGAGGTAGGCTTTAAAAGACTTGGTTAAGATGTATAAAAAATTACCTTAGTATACTTGAATTAAATTAGAATTTGACACATAATAGGACACAATGGAGACGAAGGATTCATGTAGCTGACCCCACTTAGTGGGATAAAGGCTTGTTGTTGTTGTTGTTGTTGTAATTTGTGCCCCGACTAGATGAAAATTCTAGCGTTGCCCTTGATCACTTCTATGCTAAGTGACATGTAGACTCATGGGCATCCCAAAACTTCTCTCAATATTTTCTTCACTTCAATTCTACACACTAGGCTTTATGTGTCTATCCCACACATCCTTTTTCTCCTTAATAGCTATTGCAAGTTTCCTTACTGATCAACTTCAGTCTAATAGATCTTCTTTGTTTATGATGCAAACATTTGAGAGTGTAGTAGTCTAGAATGATGGTGGTGACAAATTTTGGATCACTTTCTATGCAATGGTGTTTAAGAGGAGGACAAAACCTATGTTAAATCAAAGAAGCAGAGTTAGTATAGTAATTATCTTGGAAGAAGGAGCTCACTACCTCATACAACACTTCAAAGCTCTTAAAGGAGAAGGAGATGCATCACAAATCCTATACGCGCATGCATAAGTGATGTTTGAGAATTTTTTTGAGGAGGAAAATACTATTCCATCATTATTAAATCTAATTGAAGGATGTAAAAGGATCTTTATAGAAATATCATGACTTAGACAATTATTTGATTGACTTGCTCACTTACATTAAATAATTGCTGACAATTCATAATCTAAAGAAAAATCATAAATGTTCATAATAAACAATAAAAGACCGGTCATTATTGAATTTCTTATAATCCAATCATATGTTTGGTGGATTATCGATGATGCCGATTTGCTAATCAATTGCTTTCATTGAATCATCCTTGTGAGAAGAATTCTCTTGTGGGTTAGGATTCAAGTTTTTAAGTATTTGAAACAAGCTTTATAATAATCTTAAATGTTCTAGAAGCTTGAGCATGTAATTTTTTGTAGTTGTATACATGATGCATTTGGGTAAATACGAACTAATGTCATCACCTTCGCTTTGTTGTTGAAGATGGTTATCTTATAGCTGGAACAACAGCATAGAATACTTTATCATGAGTTGATTATTGATGAGTTGTGGTGTTGAATTGCCGAAGCTTCTAATGCTTTGCTATTGTTGAGGTTGCTATCAAACTGGCATGAGTCATTTTGAGACTTTCAACTATTATGGCCTTGATCACAAAAAAGAGGGGATTGAAATAAAGTGAAAATTTGTTGGCCCTAGCAATGATTCTTTTAGTAGTTTACATTGCTTGTGAACTTGGCATTTTTTGTCAAAAAGATATGATGCAGAAACTTCTCCAAGATTAAATTTTCGAGGATAAGAATAAAGGTGAACACTCTCTTTTGAGTTGAGCATTTGTCTCCTAACCGAGTAGAAAGTGGCGAGGACAAAAGCTAATATCCCACATCTAATAACTGTGAAAGGTTAAGTGAAAAGAAATAGCCTGAAAACTGAAATGAAGAAGTCTTTTTGGGAGGCACTATGCCAACCTACCTCAAAGGCACTGTAAAAGAGGAACTAGTTCCCTTGCATTAATAAAGTTTTAAAGTCGTCAAGGAGGGGAACTGCAAAGAAAGCTCAAATTGGTTGTTGTGGCCATTGCATAAACAACTACCCGCTTTGAGGAGAACAAATACTTGGGATAATTCTGCAATAAAGATCTAAATAAAATTTTTACCGTCAATATGCTAGAATATATTATGCACTCTAGATAACTTTGCTCAACATAAGAAAAATTGTTTGACGAGCACCAAAGCATGATATTAGAGCAATATCATGCCTAAAGATCTAAAGCCTTAAGGTTCTAATAGTCATTTCAAAGCCAATGTCTTACTAAACATATTCCAAGTCACATGGTGAACACTAATACATGGCATGTTGTTTAATTCCCTAAATATCCACCACTAAAAGGTCTTAACAAGTATTGGTTTCAAAGGAGTCAAAATTCTTGCAACCTCTTGTAAACTATCACTGTGATGAGCACTATAAGGGCAATCTTCAAGTCATAAACATGGACCATCTTCTGATAGGTCTTCATGTGAGCAAACACCAAAGTGAGTTAAGGAAAAAATTCATGTATTTGAAGAAGATCTTGCATCCTCTACAATTCATTAGAATCATCATTGAGCTCAGAGATAAATTGATAATCGAAGAAACAAACAACCAAATCATGTAGGACATTGAAGATTTTCCTTATGATGGTGGAAATTACCATACTAATGATAATGAGGATTGTGTCGAAGATAGATCATATGATTTATGTCTATCCAAGAAATCTGAGCTTGAACTTAATAAGGAAAGGGAAAATCTCAAGATAATTTGGATCAATCATTGCTAGAATGCTAAAGAAGTAAAGGATGGTGCCGTTGATCCTTCTGAACCATCATGAAGATTGCAACATCAAATGTAGGATCAACTACATGCAGGGGATAAGAATATCAATTAATTACATGCTCATCTTAATAAAATGAAAGACATTATAAAATAACTCTTTTGGTTAGGCCAATCTGATAGAAGTTGGACATCAACAAATAATTGTTCCACTTGGATCATAAAGAAGATCCTATCTTTAGTCAACTCACTATAATGGTAATCTCGAAATTATACTCATGGATCGTCCTCTAATAGAAGTCTTAGTAGATGCCATTAAATATAAGCAGGAAATTTATAGCTTTGAAGATCTTGTTGCCCTTTCAATCCATTGGAAACATTGCTCCTAGCTTGAAGGAAAGTTAATGATTAAAGAAACACATAACCAAAACATGTGGGGCGAAGAAGAGTTTCCTTATGATGGTGGAAATTATAACTCTAATAGCAATGAGGATTGTGTTGCAGATGGATCATATGGTGTTGTGGGTGCTTTCATGGTTAAGCTTGCACGTGATCAACTTCCTTAAATGGTTGAACTTCATAAGGATAGGGAGAACCTCACATTTATTAAGGATTAACCATTGTAGAAAAGAAAACCTTCCTAGCAATAAGGAGAAGATAAAGTTGATGGCCATTTTGAAGCAGTAATATGATTGCAATGACAAATGCAAGATCGCCTAACTGATAGGAATAAGGAGATCAATCAATTGCATGCACACCTTATTGTAACAAGTGATATGATAAAATAACTTTTTGGTCAGGTCAATCTGATAGAGGGAGTTGGATACCAACAAATAACCACTCCATTAGGATCATAATGAAGATTTTGTCTTTGGTTAGTTCACCATAGTGTTGACTCAATCATTAACATGGTCTATCCTCTATTAAAAGCTTTAATGTGTGTCATTGCCCCGCCTAGGAGCTCGAAGTACTAAGGTGGGAAGTCAAATACAACAACAACAACAAGCCTTAATCCCACTAGGTGGGGTCGACTATATGAATCCTTCGTCTCCATTGTGTCCTATTATGTGTCAATTCTCATTTAAATCAAGTATGCTAAGATCATTTTTTATACATCCTAACCAAGTCTTTTTAGGTCTATCTCTACCTTTCTTAACATAAGGCAAATCTAATGCATCTACTCTCCTAATCGGGTCATCGGACGACCGACGCTTTATGTGGCCAAACCATCTAAAACCATCTAATCTTATCTTATCTACCACTGGAGCTACTCCAACTTTTTCCCGAATATACTCATTTTGCATTCTATTTCTAAGAGTAAAGCTACTCATCCACCTAAGCATCCTCATCTCTATAACACTTAACTTAGTCTTATGCTCTTTCTATTGGCCAACACCATAAGTCATTGCAGGTCTTACCACCATCTTATAAAATTTTCCTTAAGTTTAAGTGGAACTTTTCTATCACATAATAGACTAGATGCATTCCTCCACTTCAACCATCCAACTTGAATTCTACTAATAATATCTCCATCTATTTCACCATCATTTTGAACAATAGAGCCTAAATATCTGAAACGCTCACTCTTATTAATGACTTGTTCACCTAATGTCACAACACTACCACTAGAACTTCTACAACTAAAATTACACTCCATATATTTAGTTTTAGATCTACTTAAATGAAAACCTTTAGACTCTAGAGTTGACCTCCATAATTCAAGTTTATGTTGGACTCCCTCTCACAGTCTTACAACAAGAAGAATGTCATCGAAAAAGCATACACCAAGGTACATCTTCATGTAAATTCCTAGTAAGAACATCCATAAATAAAGTAAAAAAGATAAGAGCTTAAAGTTGATCCTTTATGTAATCCAACTGAAATAGGAAAATATTTTGTCAATCCTCCTTGTGTTTGGGCACAAGTAACAGCTCTAGTATACATATCCTTAATGACTTGAATATAACCAATATTAACTCATTTCTGTTCTAGCACTCTCCAAAGAACATCTCTTGAAACTTTATCATACGCTTTCTCTAAATCAATAAATATTCTCACATCATTATTTATATAAAAGAGTCAGCTATATTATCATTTTAAATTTTTATAAAAATTTCTTAGAATATACTATAACAAATAGTCTACTTTGATACTAGTTAAAAATACTTAACTCTTGAAGGAAATCTTTGACTATATGCATACTTTTTTCTTCCATCTATTCACATAACTGGAGATTTTTTAAAAATGACTATCAACTAAAGAGTGACTTAAATAATTTAGTGCATAATTATGTCTCTAAGTCATAATAATTTAAGAACTAAGATATATTATGCATGCCAAGTTCTATCATATTATCTTATTTTAATGAAGCATTAAGAAAATACAATCATAAAAGAGTAGGATCAAGAATTATTTATCTTTTATTTTGATTTTCATATCTTAACTTTTCTTACTAAATAATATACTTGTCACTTACTTGAAAGGCACATTGTTTGATAAGCTTTTCCAAACCTACCTGAAGGAGAGGTAACCTTTTTCAAACTAACCTAAAAGGGTAGATAATCATTTCAATTTTTATTTACGTACATGAGTACGTTGCATCTCAGTCATTACCATACGGGGGTGAACTCGATCAATTATCATGTTCAAACAATCATTTTATAACATATTCATTTTCATGCTTTTCATCATACATATAATGATGTTTCTCCAAATGTTCATTGCATCACCAAAAAAGTAACTATTTGCGGATGTTGCCCTCAAAAAGAGAAAGGATGAGACTTGAAAACTCATTGATTATCTTGATGAATATAAATAATCACATGGATTACTAGTTAGATTAGAAGAATATATGCCCAATTTTCAGCTTAATAAAGAGTCAAATGAAGTATGAGGCATTCCAAAAGAGATCTGCTTAGTAATATGGGGAGGTGGATCTTAGAAGAATATCACAAAGCCTTTGGCACCTCCTTTCGATTAGAGTAAGAAGTCCCTTCAGGAAGAGCCTAGTTAATCTATAAAAAATTCATGTTGCATGGAATCACCTTTTATTGACTCAAAAAAGCAATTTTATTTTTTTGATGAGTCGAGCTAAGGATGGTCTCCAAAATCAAATGTTCTCAATTTGGTAGCACCTCGGATGAAGTTGTTGAAGAAACAAGCTAAAGAGCTTCTTCCGTTGATGATAACTCATTTAAGGTGATGGCACAAATTCAATTGAAGAGTAAAAAGATATCTAATCCACAAATTTTTGATTAATGAACATGTTGTGTCCCAAGATTCCAAAAAATCCCAAAAACCTACAAAGCAACCTTGAACTATAATGTCCTAGCCCATCTCCACAAATGACCACTACTATTAAGCATCTACGGTGTTGTTATGATGTTTAATGACATTCAACATACACTCATCAATGATTTTAAAGAGCCCGAGTAATGCAAAACATTCTTCTCAGAGTAGAATATGGAGTAATTATATGCTTTAAGCTTTTATGTGATCTCCTTCAACAATGATGATCTAACCTTGAAGACAATCGAACATAATTGGCCACTCCATGCCACAACAGAAAGTGATGCTATTCAAATGAATCAAATCTTGATTGATCTAGGTTATTTTGTCAATCTCATGAGGTAATGCACTATGGAGGTTGTCTCAATTTTCATTCTCTCAACAAAGATAAAGTATTTCTCGAAGGTTTCAATGAACAAGGATAGAGAACTTTAGGATTTCTTGTCTCAACTTGTCGATTTGAGAGGCTTTATATAGAGTTAGAATTTCATGTGATTTACTTTGATGCCTCTTTCAAAGTAGTTCATGGAAGATCGTGGTTCCATGATTACGTTCTCTTTCACTTCATTCTTTATCAATGCATGAAATGCACTTGAAATGGAGAGGAGCATCGAACAAATGGCTACATATAGCCGTTCATTGTTCATGAGACTAAAACCATGACAATGCTTAGTATTTTGTTGCAAATGAGCTGTAAGATTCCAATCCTCCACAAAAACAAATATCTTAATATGCTGAAACGAAGTTGAAGGCTACAACCTTAAAAACAAAGGGTAAGTAGAAGCTAAAGCTAAGAGGCATTTTCATGTCTTAAAATATAGGATAATCGAGTCTAGTTCTCTAAAAAAACACTTACAGATGCTTTGATCTCCCAAATGAGAGTAGATGACTTTCAAATTTTTAGAACTCAATGGTAATGACAACCATACCACTTGCTCATGTTAAAACATTAACTTCCTCGTTGACAACCAAGGCAAAGAAGTTAAAATCCTTTTATTTCTTTCTAAGGAGATTTTGTATTGAGTGTGGAATCTAGTCGTACAAATTACAAGGGAAATTAGGTCATAACATTTACCAACTAAAATAGGGAGTGGATAATATGGAACACATAACACCAACAATGATCATCCATTCTTTTGCTCTAAGGAGCCTCTTCAAAAAGTAAGTTTTTATTGAGCAAACAAATGAACAGTGATGATTTTGAAGATCTGATTGTTGATCTTACACATGCTTTTAAAGAACTTAAAGATGTAGCCAAGCTCAATTGATAAGTCTAAGAAATCAACTGGGGCACAAGAGATGACCATAGATCAACCTTCGCCCATGCTCTTCTCTCATATAAGAAAATAGGACTGAAAGCCTTGCTCCTTGAGTATAAAGATTACTCGGAATTATACTAAAATGCCAATCTTTACTCTGATTTAGTAATCCATAATCTTGCTGTCAATTTAAAATGCTACATGTCAAGCGAGCATCGAGAAAGATAGGACTTGAGATTGAGGAACAAGTTGTCATTGAATCGAAGAAGAGCATTAATGCTTGGGATCATTTGAGAGTAAAAATATGTTTGCTAGATTATCCCAATGAAGTAAAAGAACGATCATATCCATGTTTGAATTAACTTCTAAGACCTGCATAGAAGTTGCCCAAATGATAGTTTCCCACTACCTTATGATAGAATTCATGGTCAATAGTAACTAAAATCATAATATGTTCTTATTTATAGATGAGCCATCATGTTGTAATTAAATCAATATGATGTTAGAGGATGAGAAGTAAATATTTTTTTATACTCCCAATGATATCTATTGTTATGAAGTGATGTATTTTGGCTTGAAAAATATATGAGTCACCAATTAAAGAGCTATGACTCACATTGTTGATGACCTTGTACATGAGCAAATACAGTGCTATGTTGAAGACTAGATTGTAAAAAATAGAATATGCCATGATCAGATAAATGATTTTAAAATTGTATTTATAAGAATTTGAAATTTAAAATTAAAAATGAATTTATCTTTATTATGTATTTTTGGTGTTGTTTCTTCTAAAATTTTTTTAGTCATTATTGTATGCCATAGATATTTTTGAAATTGATCTTTATAAAATCAAAGCAAAGGTGGATATGTTATCATCAAAAACCTCGAGACAACTGCGCTCTCTAGGCCAAGTTGGCATATATGAGGAGGTTTTTCTCTATCCTCTTTTGAAAGCATTAACTCTTCTCCAGGTTGATAAAAATAACAAACTTTTATGTGGAACAAGGCTGACTAAGAAGCCTTTAATGATTGATAGCAAAAAAGTAGTACATATTATATCTACCTACTCTTGTGGCACCCATCCTAGGAAAGACACCAGTCTTAAATATGGTTTCAGTAAAGAAATTACTTAGAGAATTAGTTGTTTAAAATAATGAGGATGAGAAAGAAAACACCCTCTTCTACATTAGTTGATAGCTTGTGAGGGTCAAGTCTTTGTACTCACATATTGAGAAATAATGTCTGGTGTTTATCTTTTACATTAAAAAGCTCCATTGTTATATATTGGGCAATAAGATAATTGTAATATCTAATATGGAACCCTTTAAACTTTTAATGACTAAATCTAGTCTAACTAGCTTCTACCTAGGTGGGCAATGTTTTTACTTCAAGTTGATATCATATATGTTCCACAAAGGCTCTAAAAGAGTAGGCTCTAGCCGATTTTCTATATGTTAATTTTTTCTTGCTGTCTTTCCAATCAATGATGAACTGTTAGAAGCGTAAATCCTAAAGAGTGGAAGAAGATAAACAACCTCCAAAATGAGAGCTCCATCTTGATGAAGCTTCATTAATTTGATCAACTAAACCACTCAATTTTCTTACAAGATATGTTGGGTTGAAATATAGAGAGCAATTAATCGGTACACATGCCGTTCAAGTAATATAGTAATAAGTAATGTATCGTTCCCATGAGGATCTGTTCAAAAAAAATTTAATATGTTAATTACTAATTTTATATTCACCTAAGCTTTTATCCAACTACTCAAAATTAAAAAAAAATTTCTACTAGATAATTTACAAAATGCTCTAAATTTTTAATTCTAAATTCAATATGGAAAACATACCCTAAATCTATGGATTCTCTAAACCTATTCTTGAAAATCTAGTGTTAATATGTTTCTTTTAAAGTTGTTGTCAATCATGAACAATTATATCTTCTAGTCTGCTCCAATCACTAGAAAACCTAATCATTACCATTAATTGATTATATTCTTATACTAATTAGAATGTCGTGATTGCATTTTTAATTATCTCCCTCTACAATTGCAAATCCTCAGATATTATATGCTTATGTATATTTGAAAGACTTGTTTATTTCTTTATAATTGTTTCTCCATAACTTTTCTGATATCTCTAGATCACACTTGATTCTAAGTTTGTAATTGGCAAAATTACAACTAAATTAAGCATGGGGAGTAAACAAAAAATAATATGGGAATCACAATGCATAATTATCTCACATCAATACAATGATTTAAAAGAAGGAAATCGATTTACCATAAATCTAGAGTTCAAATACTTAGTTCAACATTTTGAAATACAAAATACAACAACAATACATAAACATGTTCAAGATACATAAAACACAATGAAAAGGAATGAGTGCATCATAAAATTGCTCTCCTAAATTTGTTGCCTCCTTCTCCTTGATCTTTGAGTGTACACTCTTCACTTACTTGAACTATCACTCAAGACACTTACATACACAAATACAGTAAACACACAAACAATCACTTGGACTCTCACTCTCCAAGTGACTTAAAATACTCGAAAAAAAAAAACTGAAAAAGGAACAAAAGGAAACTCTCAAATAAATAATCAATGTTTTTATACTACCATTCTTGTCCCTCATAGTCAAGGAGCGTGCCCCTTCATAAACTTCTTCAAAATTGTCCTCATAACTCCCTAAATTTGTTCTAGAACTACTTTTAAATTGAATCTGTCAGGCTGTAACATTGCAACGTTGGTTTGTAGTGCCTAGGCGCTATGTTATTTGATTTTTAGCTTCAAATCATTGGTCCTGGCACCATGGCACTCATCCTTCAAAGCGTTGTCACATTGTCTGCAAAGTTGATGTTGTGGCGCAATCTTCTCTGTTCTTTGAACCTAAATTTTTTGAAACTAGTGCCATGATATTTCAAGAACTAGCATTGCACTATATTTTTGCATTTTTTTCTAATCTTTCTCCAATAAAAAATTCTTGGTAATAAAACTTAAAATTATGAAATGAAATCATAAAATAACATTATTTTGATTCGAAAACACACACTAATTTCATTAAATTTTTTGACTCATCAGCAACAACTGAAGATTTGTGCATCAAGCAAGAAATAAATTGTTTATTAAATGCCATCAATATCAAAAAAATAGCTTGAAAGTAGTTTAGATGGAAATTTGTAATGAAATGAATTTGATTAATATCCCTAAAGTTAAGATGGATGACACACCAATTCGTGAGAACTATGATGTTGTTTTACAGCAAGATGACATAATATTGCTGCACTTTGGGTGAACAAGCTGTAAAATTACTTGGTTCTAACATTGTGGATTAGGCAGGTGAGAAAAAGGAGATTTCATGTGAGAAACTTCAAATTTTCCAACGTGATGTTGAGGGAGGTGAGGATATAGACGAGTTTGAAAGTTAATGTTGATGTTTTGATGAGGACGATGAAGATGAAATAGATGATGATATGGATGTAGATCCTTAAAGTCTGCAATGTATCAACTTTATATTCATGTGATTTTTTTATTTAGTTTTAATGGGCCAATTTCATGATAATATTGGTTTTGCTAATTTTATCATATCTGGATTTGCTAGTTTATGTATTTAATTTTTTCAACCCATTATGATTGTTGTATTCTTGCGCTTTAATTATTTATGAATTTTTTGTTTGATGCTTAAGTGTAAAAGAATTGACATACTGTAACATGCTCCGACGTGAACAAATTCTACAAATCCTATGACAACTTTTAAATTGTATTTTTAAAAGTCTATTCAGATCATCTAGGCATGAGTTTAGAGATATACAATCAACTCCTTGGAAGCTGCTGTAAAAGATTTAAAACAGGAGAGGTGGGATGCGGCAGGGTTGATTGTGTTTTTTAGTGCTCAGTCTGCTATTATAAAATGTGCTGGACTTTAAGTTCATATTGGGAGAAGGATTACCATAATCTTTCATCTCATTCTATATCACTTTAAAAAGGTCCAATATTTTTTTGTTGAAGTCAAATGATTTGGTGTGAATGCTTCCAAGCACTTTTTTTGTTGCATGTTAAAGACAATTGAATGGGAATTGAAATCAATTATAAAATTAAAAGTAAGGTTTAACTTTGCTCATGAACGCATGTTTTTAGCGACATTATTTTTTTTATATGTATTAAGTACCAACTATATTATATAGTTATTCTGCATTCTCTTATAACAAATTTTTCAAGCAATTGACAGGTTGAATGTGCCAAGTCTCTAGGACTAATATATTAATAATCTTATTGTATTGTCAGGAAGATGCTGACTAGTTTGTTGCTTGTTTATCATTACACACGGTATATTTGATATTATTGATAAATCATAAATGATGTTAACCATATAAAATCTGATGTCTTATCTATATCTTTATATTGGCAGTACTAAACTCTCTGTCGGATTTTAAAGCTGCATGCCCATTTTGCTTTCCATCATGAGGAATTCGTGTGCCTTAAGGGGCAAACAGCAAAATCTCTCTCAAATTTTTAGGAAAATAAATGTGTGCAGGTTGTAGATTATAATCGTTATTTCAAATGTAATTTTTGTTTTCACATGTAGAAATTTTTATTATAATATAGAATCTTGCTGAGCAAATTGAGGGACAAGATCCCTAATTCTTCTCTTCTCACAATATTAGAGCTCCAAGAACAAAGAATTCTGCGTTTTTTTTTCTCCTAGCCTTCCTCTTTTAAAAATAGGTGATAAGAGGTTCCCTCAAATCAACCTCTTTGATTGTCACCAAGGTCTCTCGAGTTTCCTAGGTAAGGGAAGATTTTAATATCTATATATTTTGAATAGTTATTTTGATTGGATCCTCTTGAGGTTCATTTCTCTGTTAATTAAACAAGTAAGTTAGCTTTATTGTTCACACTGTCATAAATCTTGTTAAGTTTTTTTTTAGAATACATATATTTATGATCAAGGGCAAACTCAAGTTTGTTGATCTTGAAAGTGTATACTATTTGTTTTAA